>CAXKWD010000003.1:134522289-135122289 GCA_964059195.1 Ectobius pallidus
CTATACTAAACCTGAAGTAATAAAAGAGTACTTCTTAGGGATAGTTTGACTGTAGAAATGGAATACCTATATAGAACAAGCATATCCGAAAAATTAAAATGAAATATTGTGAAGACTAGCGGATACAATGACTTTAAATTTGAAACAATATTACAAATAACTATTAGGTGCTCTGTAAATTATTATAAAGATCTCGCAAAAAATTATATTTGTTTCAAGTGCATTTAAAATATGGGTCTAAGACATGTCGAGTTCAAAGGCATTTTAAGTAATGATGAGAACTTAAGCATATTATCTTTAAAAGCTAAACTTGTGATGTATTATAGAAAAAATGTATGTTAACTTGGTGATAATCCCATTTTGTTAGGATAATTAGGTAGGTTGTATGATAAAAAGAAAAAATTGATGGAATATTGTGAAGGTTAAGTTAAAAAAATGGTGTGAAGTTAAGAAACTAATTCAAAACATGATGGTGTAAATTAGGTAAAAATCTATGACATTTTGCATACTAAGGAGATGGTACCACATTATAAAAGAAATGCGTAAAGAACATCACTTTGAAGCAAAATGGAGATGTTTAGGTGATCTGTAAATTATGATAAAGATCTCGTAAAAATATTACTTGTGTCAAGTGTTTATAAAATATGGGTCTAAGACTGGTTGAGTTCAAATGTATTTTAAGTAATGATGAGAACTTAGGCAATGACTTTAAATTTAAAACAATATTACCAATAACTATTAGGTGTCGCGAAACATGAACAGGTTATGAAATTTATGCGATATCTAAGTCTTATTTCCAAGTTTCATACATGAAGCAGATGTAAAACTTGTACCTCAACATTGTATTGATAACATAGCTATGGTAACTTATATCTAATTGAATATTATAATCAGGACGTTAGGGAAAAAGCATGCAAAATATAAATGCTTATTATGAAAATTATACGCGATATCTTTTTTCCTTAATGAAGGTGTATGGTATAGAGACTTGGATCCTGATATACTTTGCTGACTAATCAACACCTTCTCACGTGTACGTTTTGCGTTGTGAAACTTACTCTCTATATGTTAGAAGATGTATGTTATTTTCTTGACTCTGATATTTGCATAATCATTTGATACATAAAATATAATGTGCATATTACCAGAAGCTAAGAAAAATATTTCACATATGATGTCACAAATTAGCTAAAATTCAATGATTATAATTAATTAAATAGATTTTTTAACTTTTTTGATATTTGATGACTTGATAAATAAATAATCATCTTGAAGGAAGGTTATGTAATGAGGGAGATGAATTTGGAATATAATTTAAGGATGTGACTGAACTTTTGTATACATTATGAGATGAAAAAATTCTGTTGAAGTTGTAGCGAAAAAGATTTCTTTATAATACATATTTTACTTCTTACTCTACTGATGTTAAGATTTTGAATAAATAAATAAATAAATAAAGCATGTGATATAATATAGGAAAAGCAGAATGTGAAGAGTACCTCACTTGGATGTAAACGTAATTTAATTCTTAATGAGTACTGATATTTGATATTTATAAAGATAAATACTATAAATAAGTGTACACCGAAATTATTTCAAGTGGCAAAAAGGAAATGGGAAGAACAAATACATATGGATGGATGAGAAAAGACTGTATGTTGTCGTTAGAGCTAATATCTACGCTGTGGATTTGTAGTGGGTATATACCAATCGTGAGCGGATTTATCTGAATAAAAACCTTAAAACGGTATGTACTGACCTTTGTAAGGACTTCTGAAGATTCAGCTGTATAAAGAAATGGTAGCTCGTATTTGAAAAACCGTTGTGGTTACAACTTAGACCTTAATATTATCACCTAGTACCGACATGAAATATTGTAGAATGAGCGGTTGATACGAAGTAGGATGTGACCCTTTAAGGTTATATAGCTTGATTGTATAAATGAAATACCTATATAGAACGAACATAACCGAAAAATTAAAATGAAATATTGTGAGGACTATCGGATACAATGACTTTAAATTTAAAACAATATTACAAATAACTATTAGGTGCTCTGTAAATTATGGTGAAGATCTCGTAAAAAATTATATTTGTATCAAGTACATTTAAAATATGGGTCTAAGACATGTCGAGTTCATAGGCAATGTTAGAACTGGTGTAGTACCACGTTATAGAACATGTAAAAACAATAAGCATATTATCTTTAACCGCTAAACTTGTGATGTATTATAGAAAAAATGTATGTTAACTTGGTGATAATCCCATTTTGTTAGGATAATTAGGTAGGTTGTATGATAAAAAGAAAAAATTGATGGAATATTGTGTAGGTTAAGTTAAAAAAATGGTGTGAAGTTAAGAAACTAATTCAAAACATGATGGTGTAAATTAGGTAAAAATCTATGACATTTTGCATACTAAGGAGATGGTACCACATTATAAAAGAAATGCGTAAAGAACATCACTCATGGAATGAAATATACAAACTTAGATCTGACAAAAATAAGGAAAAGCATAGTGTTAACAACCATATTTTAGAAACGAATACAATTAGTAAAGAAGATGCTATGAGCCAGATAATAATAAGAAGATAGTTAATTTTGGAGAAGGTTAAGAGAAGAAACAAAGATACCAATAAACACCGGAGATTATATTTGTATACATTCAGAAATTATGAATGTTTTAGAACATAATGAACATTTAAAAGCTCGTGGAGAAGCCGATATAGTGAGCAAGATAACGATGATTGATAGTGGATGATTAACAAATAGAAAATTCCCTAAATCTATGGAAAAAAGCTAAAATAATCTCAATATTATAACCTGGAAAAATATTTTTGCTCTATGATGTAAAATCTGTATGTTGGAGGACATTAAAGTTGTTACAATTTTGAGGGTAGAGAAAGCTTTGTGAGATTCTCACAACTGACTTCATCCAGTGGACTTAAGAGTAATTAGCAAAGTGGAAGAATATGTGGATTATTCAATGAAAATATATACGGATGGAAGCAAAAGTTAAAACTTAGTTGGATCTGAGGATGACATATTCATGGAAAAAGCTCTAACACAGACCACCTTGAAATTAAAATATAATTTGAATATAATAACGACTTTATAAAACATCAGTGGTAGACATTGAGGGTGTTTGGAGCCGCGCCACCGTTGTGGATCATAGTAAAAATTACTGGTGATCTTGTAAAATAAAAACATAAATTTAATTGAAAGTCTAAATATGGAAAAAATTGTAAGTTTTGAAAACTCGAACCTCTAGCTATTTTGAGTTTCTACTATTTGTAATAGGACTGTTACGTGATGTATAAAGTAAACAATTTGATCAAGTCCGTTTGTAGAACGGTGAATGAAAGCATCGTACATAAAAATAGGTAATGCATATTTAATCATCTAAACTCTAAAACTCCGTGGCGCTTCAAATGAATGTATTGCAACTTTCAACCTCGTATTTAAAAGCTAGCGGCCAAACATTATACGAGAAGTAGGTCTGTAGTGATGACGTTATGAAATAGCCTCACAACAGGATAAATATATTTTACACCAATGACATGATTGGAGTTTTAAAAAAAATGCTGACTAGCCTCACGACTTGGTAAATATACGATAAAGCTTAAATCATCAGTAATTAGATATTTCGCTTTTCATCTTTGTGAACAATTCATTTCGCGAATTCCCACATTAAATCGATGACGTATGCGAAAAATATTCATTTACGATGACATCAACAGATATCCGATATTTAATTCTGGTGCGGAAATAAAATATTAATTTTCATGCAATAAATGCTGACATACTCTGTATGAAACTACATTAATAATATAAGGTTCCATCGGAGATGAATCACTGGGAGAAATATACGTTAAAGCGTTA
This sequence comes from Ectobius pallidus, assembly GCA_964059195.1. NCBI lineage: Eukaryota > Metazoa > Arthropoda > Insecta > Blattodea > Ectobiidae > Ectobius > Ectobius pallidus. The sequence goes on from CAXKWD010000003.1 coordinate 134,526,171, forward strand.
TTTGATATTTATTTCTTATCAGCGCTTTTCTGAAACAGTATATTCAATTTCCCGCAATGTGAGAAAAGCTGAATATGCCTTTACTGACTTTGAATCGAACTCAGAACCACTCAGCGATGGAATATTACAATATAAGTTCACTACCACTCTGCGATGAAATATTACAATATTCCGCAATAAAAATACTGTTGACTAATAATACATAAGACATGTGCTATGATTAGGGATTTAATTTTTAAAAGTACTGCTGTTTAAAGAGATTGTTTTAAGACTTTTGAATAGGTCAGCATACGATAGATAAGTTGCAGTGAATGAATATGTGAGACGTACGTCAAGGTTACTACAAGCCTCATATGACTGTTGTAGATAACGAGATACACATGCATCAATTCTGTCACGTACATTGAAACAGTGTGCTAACACAGTTCTATACATTGACTTTACAAAACGCCTTTGAATAATGAAGTATGATATAATATTATTCCGACATTATACTGGGGGAATTGAAGATAATTCAACATGTGAGATTATGCACCGATCATGATAGGAAAATTTACGATATAATATTTTATACACCGAGTGGTAAGCCAGAGGCTGAGTTAACCCCTTGGGCTAGGATTAAAATCTTATGACAAAATATAGTTTTAACACGATGGCTACCATATTTACGAAGGAATAAAATAACGCTCTCAGGGATATTTTTTACTGAAATAGTCATCTTACAGAAAACTGATAACGATGCATTTACGCTTCGTGATCTATATGCTTCCATGCTAAAAAGACATAAAGATTAAAATCTGCTGTGACGTCATCGGCTCCTGCGGCTCCTGCAATGACGTAATCAATCCTGCGGCTCCTGCAATGACGTCATCAGCTCCTGCAATGACGTAATCAATCCTGCGGCTCCTGCAATGACGTCATCAATCCTTTGCTCCTCCTCTGATGACGTATGCGATGCTGCCATATGTAAAACATTCCACCTTCCCCTCTCATTCCACTTGTGACGTAAGCGATGCCGCCATGTTGTAAAACAATACCAATATACAAATTTCAAATTTCCCACCATCCGCTATTTGCAATTGTAATATTCAATTTCCACCTTTTGCAATTTTCAAATCAACCGCCATCAAGTATTAAATCTCCCACCATCCGCCATTTGAAATAGGAACCGGAAACGTAGCCATTTTCATTATAAATTTCCAAATTTTGAATTTCGCGCCGGAAACGTAACCAATTACATTATAAATTCTCAAATTTTGAATTTCGCGCTTCGTACGCCATTTGAAATAGGAACCGGAACCGCCGCCATTTGCAATAGGAACCGGAACCGACGCCATTTTGAATCACGTGGTTATAGCCACGCCTACTTGTGACGTCATACAATCCGCCACTGACGTCATAGCCACGCCCACTTGTGACGTCATAGACCACGCCCACCTTCCCCTCCGGCTCCTGCGGCTCCTGTCACGTGACCCGTTTCCCCCTCCACTCCGGCGCCACCCTCCCCTCCGGCTCCTGCAAGCTCCTGCAATGACGTAGGTGGGAAAACCATACTACTTACACACTATTCCACTTATTGTGTGATTGTAGTAATGTGTTTATAGATGTGTTGTCTGTTTCTTAATATCGCATATTCAACCTTTAAACAGTGAATTTGACGCTAATACATCCGTATTCGAGTTCATTTTGTACGTAATTTGCTATTTCCATATTGTGTTTTCATATGTGATTTATATTTCAGAACATCGCGGATTCCATCTATAAACAGTGATTATGACGATATTATATACTTATCCACTTATTGTGCGATAGTAGAAATGTACTTTCAGTTGTGTATCCGTTTGTGAATACCATGAATTCCACATATAAAGAGTGAATAAGCCGATATTTCATACCTTTTCTAGCTCCTTTTGCATACTTTTCCAATTAATGTGTAATTGTAGAAAAGTGTTTATAAATGCGTTGTCCGTTTCTGAATATTACATATTCAACCTATAAACAGTGAATTGGACGCTAATACAGCTTTATTCAACTTTCTTTAGTACGTAATGTTCAATTTCCGAAATGTGTTTTCATATGTGATTTATGTCTCTGAATATCTCGAATTACGTCTATACATAGTACTTTTCCACTTAATGTGAAACAGTTGAAATGGGTTTTCAGTAGTGTTTTCCAATCCTGAATATTACATATTATTCCTCTAAACACAGAATATGACGGTAATTCATACTTAATCGTTCTTTTGCTACATACTATTCCACTTAATTTGTTATTGTAGAAATGTGTTCTCCGCTTCTGAATGTCACATATTCAACCTTTAAACAGTAAATTTGACGCTAATACAGCCTTATTGGAGTTCCTTTTGTACGTAATTTGCAATTTCCGAAATGTTTTCATATGTTATTTATGTTCCTGAACATCAGGAATTGCATCTATAAACAGTGAATATGACGATTTTAAATACTAATTATAATAGTTGTTACATACATTTCCACTTATAATGCTAATAGAGCTTAATTTAAGTTCCTTTGTACTTATTTTACTATTTCCGAAATGTGTTTTCATATGTGATTTATGTCTCTCAACATCGAGAATTACATATATAAACAGTGAATAGGACGATATTACATACTTATTCGAATTGTTGTTACATAGTTTTCCACTTAATGTGAAATTGTTCAAATGTGTTTTAAGTTGTGTTGTCTAATCCTAAATATTACATATTCTACCGTTCTGTGTTGTCCGTTTTTGAATATCGCATATTCAACCTTTAAACAGTAAATTTGACGCTAATACCGCCTAATTGGAGTTCCTTTTGTACGTAATCTGCAATTTCCGAAATGTGTTTTCATATGTGATTTATATCTGAATATCTATGTAATTAGTGAATATGACGATATTACTTACTTATTCGAATAGGAATTACATACTATTCACATAATGTGAGATAGTTGAAAGGTGTTTTCAGTTGTGTCGTCCAATCCTGAATATTACATATTCTACCTCTAAACAGAGAATAAGACGATATTTCATACTTATTCGAGTTTCTGTTACATACTATTCTACTGATTGTAGAAATCAGTCCTTAGATGCGTTGTCCGTTTCTGAAAATCACATATTCAACCCATAAACAGTGAATTGGACGTTAATACAGCCTTATTTAACTTTCTTTTGTACGTAATGTGCAATTTCCGAAATGTGTTTTCATATGTCATTTAATTTCTGAATATCGGGAATTCCATCTATAAACAGTGAATATCACGATATCTCATACTTATTTGAGCTCCAGTTTCGTACTAATCCACTCAATGTGTGATTGTAGAAATGTGTCTAAAGATGTTTTGTTCGTTTCTGAATATCGCATATTCAACCTTTTAACAGTGAATTTTACGCTAATACATCCTTATTCGAGTTCTTTTTGTACTTAATGTGCCATTTCCGAAATGTGTTTTCACATGTGATTTGTGTTCCGAATATCGCGAATTCCTTTTATAAACAGTGATAATGATGATATTACATTCTTATTCGAATAGCCGTTACATACTTTTCAACTTAATGTGATTATACAAATGTGTTTTCGGTAGTGTTGTTCGTTTCTGAATATCACATATTCCGCCTATAAACAGTGAATATGACGATATTATATACCTATTCGATCTCCTGCTACATACTATTCCACTTATGTGTGATTGTATATATGTGTTTATAGATGTGTTTTTCGTCTCTGAATATCGCAAATTCAACCTTTAACAGTGAATTTGACGCTAATACAGCCTAATTAGAGTTCCTTTTGTATGTAATCTGCAATTTCCGAAATGTGTTTTCATATGTGATTTATGTCTCTGAATATCTCGAATTACATCTATACGTAGTGAATATGACGATATTACATATTTATTCGAATAGGAAATACATACTATTCGACTTAATGTGAGATGGTTGAAATGTGTTTTCAGTTGTGTCGTCCAATCCTGAATATTACATATTCTACCTCTGAACAGAGAATATGACGATATTTCATACTTATTCGATCTCTTGCTACACACTATTCCACTTATTGTGTGATTGTAGTAATGTGTTTATAGATGTGTTGTCTGTTTCTTAATATCGCATATTCAACCTTTAAACAGTGAATTTGACGCTAATACATCCGTATTCGAGTTCATTTTGTACGTAATTTGCTATTTCCATATTGTGTTTTCATATGTGATTTATATTTCTGAACATCGCGGATTCCATCTATAAACAGTGATTATGACGATATTATATACTTATCCACTTATTGTGCGATAGTAGAAATGTACTTTCAGTTGTGTATCCGTTTGTGAATACCATGAATTCCACATATAAAGAGTGAATAAGCCGATATTTCATACCTTTTCTAGCTCCTTTTGCATACTTTTCCAATTAATGTGTAATTGTAGAAAAGTGTTTATAAATGCGTTGTCCGTTTCTGAATATTACATATTCAACCTATAAACAGTGAATTGGACGCTAATACAGCTTTATTCAACTTTCTTTAGTACGTAATGTTCAATTTCCGAAATGTGTTTTCATATGTGATTTATGTCTCTGAATATCTCGAATTACGTCTATACATAGTACTTTTCCACTTAATGTGAAACAGTTGAAATGGGTTTTCAGTAGTGTTTTCCAATCCTGAATATTACATATTATTCCTCTAAACACAGAATATGACGGTAATTCATACTTAATCGTTCTTTTGCTACATACTATTCCACTTAATTTGTTATTGTAGAAATGTGTTCTCCGCTTCTGAATGTCACATATTCAACCTTTAAACAGTAAATTTGACGCTAATACAGCCTTATTGGAGTTCCTTTTGTACGTAATTTGCAATTTCCGAAATGTTTTCATATGTTATTTATGTTCCTGAACATCAGGAATTGCATCTATAAACAGTGAATATGACGATTTTAAATACTAATTATAATAGTTGTTACATACATTTCCACTTATAATGCTAATAGAGCTTAATTTAAGTTCCTTTGTACTTATTTTACTATTTCCGAAATGTGTTTTCATATGTGATTTATGTCTCTCAACATCGAGAATTACATATATAAACAGTGAATAGGACGATATTACATACTTATTCGAATTGTTGTTACATAGTTTTCCACTTAATGTGAAATTGTTCAAATGTGTTTTAAGTTGTGTTGTCTAATCCTAAATATTACATATTCTACCGTTCTGTGTTGTCCGTTTTTGAATATCGCATATTCAACCTTTAAACAGTAAATTTGACGCTAATACCGCCTAATTGGAGTTCCTTTTGTACGTAATCTGCAATTTCCGAAATGTGTTTTCATATGTGATTTATATCTGAATATCTATGTAATTAGTGAATATGACGATATTACTTACTTATTCGAATAGGAATTACATACTATTCACATAATCTGAGATAGTTGAAAGGTGTTTTCAGTTGTGTCGTCCAATCCTGAATATTACATATTCTACCTCTAAACAGAGAATAAGACGATATTTCATACTTATTCGAGTTTCTGTTACATACTATTCTACTGATTGTAGAAATCAGTCCTTAGATGCGTTGTCCGTTTCTGAAAATCACATATTCAACCCATAAACAGTGAATTGGACGTTAATACAGCCTTATTTAACTTTCTTTTGTACGTAATGTGCAATTTCCGAAATGTGTTTTCATATGTCATTTAATTTCTGAATATCGGGAATTCCATCTATAAACAGTGAATATCACGATATCTCATACTTATTTGAGCTCCAGTTTCGTACTAATCCACTCAATGTGTGATTGTAGAAATGTGTCTAAAGATGTTTTGTTCGTTTCTGAATATCGCATATTCAACCTTTTAACAGTGAATTTTACGCTAATACATCCTTATTCGAGTTCTTTTTGTACTTAATGTGCCATTTCCGAAATGTGTTTTCACATGTGATTTGTGTTCCGAATATCGCGAATTCCTTTTATAAACAGTGATAATGATGATATTACATTCTTATTCGAATAGCCGTTACATACTTTTCAACTTAATGTGATTATACAAATGTGTTTTCGGTAGTGTTGTTCGTTTCTGAATATCACATATTCCGCCTATAAACAGTGAATATGACGATATTATATACCTATTCGATCTCCTGCTACATACTATTCCACTTATGTGTGATTGTATATATGTGTTTATAGATGTGTTTTTCGTCTCTGAATATCGCAAATTCAACCTTTAACAGTGAATTTGACGCTAATACAGCCTAATTAGAGTTCCTTTTGTATGTAATCTGCAATTTCCGAAATGTGTTTTCATATGTGATTTATGTCTCTGAATATCTCGAATTACATCTATACGTAGTGAATATGACGATATTACATTTTTATTCGAATAGGAAATACATACTATTCGACTTAATGTGAGATGGTTGAAATGTGTTTTCAGTTGTGTCGTCCAATCCTGAATATTACATATTCTACCTCTGAACAGAGAATATGACGATATTTCATACTTATTCGATCTCTTGCTACACACTATTCCACTTATTGTGTGATTGTAGTAATGTGTTTATAGATGTGTTGTCTGTTTCTTAATATCGCATATTCAACCTTTAAACAGTGAATTTGACGCTAATACAGCCGTATTCGAGTTCATTTTGTACGTAATTTGCTATTTCCATATTGTGTTTTCATATGTGATTTATATTTCTGAACATCGCGGATTCCATCTATAAACAGTGATTATGACGATATTATATACTTATCCACTTATTGTGCGATAGTAGAAATGTACTTTCAGTTGTGTATCCGTTTGTGAATACCATGAATTCCACATATAAAGAGTGAATAAGCCGATATTTCATACCTTTTCTAGCTCCTTTTGCATACTTTTCCAATTAATGTGTAATTGTAGAAAAGTGTTTATAAATGCGTTGTCCGTTTCTGAATATTACATATTCAACCTATAAACAGTGAATTGGACGCTAATACAGCTTTATTCAACTTTATTTAGTACGTAATGTTCAATTTCCGAAATGTGTTTTCATATGTGATTTATGTCTCTGAATATCTCGAATTACGTCTATACATAGTACTTTTCCACTTAATGTGAAACAGTTGAAATGGGTTTTCAGTAGTGTTTTCCAATCCTGAATATTACATATTATTCCTCTAAACACAGAATATGACGGTAATTCATACTTAATCGTTCTTTTGCTACATACTATTCCACTTAATTTGTTATTGTAGAAATGTGTTCTCCGCTTCTGAATGTCACATATTCAACCTTTAAACAGTAAATTTGACGCTAATACAGCCTTATTGGAGTTCCTTTTGTACGTAATTTGCAATTTCCGAAATGTTTTCATATGTTATTTATGTTCCTGAACATCAGGAATTGCATCTATAAACAGTGAATATGACGATTTTAAATACTAATTATAATAGTTGTTACATACATTTCCACTTATAATGCTAATAGAGCTTAATTTAAGTTCCTTTGTACTTATTTTGCTATTTCCGAAATGTGTTTTCATATGTGATTTATGTCTCTCAACATCGAGAATTACATATATAAACAGTGAATAGGACGATATTACATACTTATTCGAATTGTTGTTACATAGTTTTCCACTTAATGTGAAATTGTTCAAATGTGTTTTCAGTTGTGTTGTCTAATCCTAAATATTACATATTCTACCGTTCTGTGTTGTCCGTTTTTGAATATCGCATATTCAACCTTTAAACAGTAAATTTGACGCTAATACCGCCTAATTGGAGTTCCTTTTGTACGTAATCTGCAATTTCCGAAATGTGTTTTCATATGTGATTTATATCTGAATATCTATGTAATTAGTGAATATGACGATATTACTTACTTATTCGAATAGGAATTACATACTATTCACATAATGTGAGATAGTTGAAAGGTGTTTTCAGTTGTGTCGTCCAATCCTGAATATTACATATTCTACCTCTAAACAGAGAATAAGACGATATTTCATACTTATTCGAGTTTCTGTTACATACTATTCTACTGATTGTAGAAATCTGTCCTTAGATGCGTTGTCCGTTTCTGAAAATCACATATTCAACCCATAAACAGTGAATTGGACGTTAATACAGCCTTATTTAACTTTCTTTTGTACGTAATGTGCAATTTCCGAAATGTGTTTTCATATGTCATTTAATTTCTGAATATCGGGAATTCCATCTATAAACAGTGAATATCACGATATCTCATACTTATTTGAGCTCCAGTTTCGTACTAATCCACTCAATGTGTGATTGTAGAAATGTGTCTAAAGATGTTTTGTTCGTTTCTGAATATCGCATATTCAACCTTTTAACAGTGAATTTTACGCTAATACATCCTTATTCGAGTTCTTTTTGTACTTAATGTGCCATTTCCGAAATGTGTTTTCACATGTGATTTGTGTTCCGAATATCGCGAATTCCTTTTATAAACAGTGATAATGATGATATTACATACTTATTCGAATAGCCGTTACATACTTTTCAACTTAATGTGTGATTATACAAATGTGTTTTCGGTAGTGTTGTTCGTTTCTGAATATCACATATTCCGCCTATAAACAGTGAATATGACGATATTATATACCTATTCGATCTCCTGCTACATACTATTCCACTTATGTGTGATTGTATATATGTGTTTATAGATGTGTTTTTCGTCTCTGAATATCGCAAATTCAACCTTTATCAGTGAATTTGACGCTAATACAGCCTAATTAGAGTTCCTTTTGTATGTAATCTGCAATTTCCGAAATGTGTTTTCATATGTGATTTATGTCTCTGAATATCTCGAATTACATCTATACGTAGTGAATATGACGATATTACATATTTATTCGAATAGGAAATACATACTATTCGACTTAATGTGAGATGGTTGAAATGTGTTTTCAGTTGTGTCGTCCAATCCTGAATATTACATATTCTATCTCTGAACAGAGAATATGACGATATTTCATACTTATTCGATCTCTTGCTACACACTATTCCACTTATTGTGTGATTGTAGTAATGTGTTTATAGATGTGTTGTCTGTTTCTTAATATCGCATATTCAACCTTTAAACAGTGAATTTGACGCTAATACAGCCGTATTCGAGTTCATTTTGTACGTAATTTGCTATTTCCATATTGTGTTTTCATATGTGATTTATATTTCTGAACATCGCGGATTCCATCTATAAACAGTGATTATGACGATATTACATACTTATATACTTATTGTGCGATAGTAGAAATGTACTTTCAGTTGTGTATCCGTTTGTGAATACCATGAATTCCACATATAAAGAGTGAATAAGCCGATATTTCATACCTTTTCTAGCTCCTGTTGCATACTTTTCCAATTAATGTGTAATTGTAGAAAAGTGTTTATAAATGCGTTGTCCGTTTCTGAATATTACATATTCAACCTATAAACAGTGAATTGGACGCTAATACAGCTTTTTCAACTTTCTTTAGTACGTAATGTTCAATTTCCGAAATGTGTTTTCATATGTGATTTATGTCTCTGAATATCTCGAATTACGTCTATACATAGTACTTTTCCACTTAATGTGAAACAGTTGAAATGGGTTTTCAGTAGTGTTTTCCAATCCTGAATATTACATATTATTCCTCTAAACAGAGAATATGACGGTATTTCATACTTAATCGTTCTTTTGCTACATACTATTCCACTTAATTTGTTATTGTAGAAATGTGTTCTCCGCTTCTGAATGTCACATATTCAACCTTTAAACAGTAAATTTGACGCTAATACAGCCTTATTGGAGTTCCTTTTGTACGTAATTTGCAATTTCCGAAATGTTTTCATATGTTATTTATGTTCCTGAACATCAGGAATTGCATCTATAAACAGTGAATATGACGATTTTAAATACTAATTATAATAGTTGTTACATACATTTCCACTTATAATGCTAATAGAGCTTAATTTAAGTTCCTTTGTACTTATTTTGCTATTTCCGAAATGTGTTTTCATATGTGATTTATGTCTCTCAACATCGAGAATTACATATATAAACAGTGAATAGGACGATATTACATACTTATTCGAATTGTTGTTACATAGTTTTCCACTTAATGTGAAATTGTTCAAATGTGTTTTCAGTTGTGTTGTCTAATCCTAAAGATTACATATTCTACCGTTCTGTTTTGTCCGTTTTTGAATATCGCATATTCAACCTTTAAACAGTAAATTTGACGCTAATACCGCCTAATTGGAGTTCCTTTTGTACGTAATCTGCAATTTCCGAAATGTGTTTTCATATGTGATTTATATCTGAATATCTATGTAATTAGTGAATATGACGATATTACTTACTTATTCGAATAGGAATTACATACTATTCACATAATGTGAGATAGTTGAAAGGTGTTTTCAGTTGTGTCGTCCAATCCTGAATATTACATATTCTACCTCTAAACAGAGAATAAGACGATATTTCATACTTATTCGAGTTTCTGTTACATACTATTCTACTGATTGTAGAAATCTGTCCTTAGATGCGTTGTCCGTTTCTGAAAATCACATATTCAACCCATAAACAGTGAATTGGACGTTAATACAGCCTTATTTAACTTTCTTTTGTACGTAATGTGCAATTTCCGAAATGTGTTTTCATATGTCATTTAATTTCTGAATATCGGGAATTCCATCTATAAACAGTGAATATCACGATATCTCATACTTATTTGAGCTCCAGTTTCGTACTAATCCACTCAATGTGTGATTGTAGAAATGTGTCTAAAGATGTTTTGTTCGTTTCTGAATATCGCATATTCAACCTTTTAACAGTGAATTTTACGCTAATACATCCTTATTCGAGTTCTTTTTGTACTTAATGTGCCATTTCCGAAATGTGTTTTCACATGTGATTTGTGTTCCGAATATCGTGAATTCCTTTTATAAACAGTGATAATGATGATATTACATTCTTATTCGAATAGCCGTTACATACTTTTCAACTTAATGTGATTATACAAATGTGTTTTCGGTAGTGTTGTTCGTTTCTGAATATCACATATTCCGCCTATAAACAGTGAATATGACGATATTATATACCTATTCGATCTCCTGCTACATACTATTCCACTTATGTGTGATTGTATATATGTGTTTATAGATGTGTTTTTCGTCTCTGAATATCGCAAATTCAACCTTTAACAGTGAATTTGACGCTAATACAGCCTAATTAGAGTTCCTTTTGTATGTAATCTGCAATTTCCGAAATGTGTTTTCATATGTGATTTATGTCTCTGAATATCTCGAATTACATCTATACGTAGTGAATATGACGATATTACATTTTTATTCGAATAGGAAATACATACTATTCGACTTAATGTGAGATGGTTGAAATGTGTTTTCAGTTGTGTCGTCCAATCCTGAATATTACATATTCTACCTCTGAACAGAGAATATGACGATATTTCATACTTATTCGATCTCTTGCTACACACTATTCCACTTATTGTGTGATTGTAGTAATGTGTTTATAGATGTGTTGTCTGTTTCTTAATATCGCATATTCAACCTTTAAACAGTGAATTTGACGCTAATACAGCCGTATTCGAGTTCATTTTGTACGTAATTTGCTATTTCCATATTGTGTTTTCATATGTGATTTATATTTCTGAACATAACGGATTCCATCTATAAACAGTGATTATGACGATATTATATACTTATCCACTTATTGTGCGATAGTAGAAATGTACTTTCAGTTGTGTATCCGTTTGTGAATACCATGAATTCCACATATAAAGAGTGAATAAGCCGATATTTCATACCTTTTCTAGCTCCTTTTGCATACTTTTCCAATTAATGTGTAATTGTAGAAAAGTGTTTATAAATGCGTTGTCCGTTTCTGAATATTACATATTCAACCTATAAACAGTGAATTGGACGCTAATACAGCTTTATTCAACTTTCTTTAGTACGTAATGTTCAATTTCCGAAATGTGTTTTCATATGTGATTTATGTCTCTGAATATCTCGAATTACGTCTATACATAGTACTTTTCCACTTAATGTGAAACAGTTGAAATGGGTTTTCAGTAGTGTTTTCCAATCCTGAATATTACATATTATTCCTCTAAACACAGAATATGACGGTAATTCATACTTAATCGTTCTTTTGCTACATACTATTCCACTTAATTTGTTATTGTAGAAATGTGTTCTCCGCTTCTGAATGTCACATATTCAACCTTTAAACAGTAAATTTGACGCTAATACAGCCTTATTGGAGTTCCTTTTGTACGTAATTTGCAATTTCCGAAATGTTTTCATATGTTATTTATGTTCCTGAACATCAGGAATTGCATCTATAAACAGTGAATATGACGATTTTAAATACTAATTATAATAGTTGTTACATACATTTCCACTTATAATGCTAATAGAGCTTAATTTAAGTTCCTTTGTACTTATTTTGCTATTTCCGAAATGTGTTTTCATATGTGATTTATGTCTCTCAACATCGAGAATTACATATATAAACAGTGAATAGGACGATATTACATACTTATTCGAATTGTTGTTACATAGTTTTCCACTTAATGTGAAATTGTTCAAATGTGTTTTCAGTTGTGTTGTCTAATCCTAAATATTACATATTCTACCGTTCTGTGTTGTCCGTTTTTGAATATCGCATATTCAACCTTTAAACAGTAAATTTGACGCTAATACCGCCTAATTGGAGTTCCTTTTGTACGTAATCTGCAATTTCCGAAATGTATTTTCATATGTGATTTATATCTGAATATCTATGTAATTAGTGAATATGACGATATTACTTACTTATTCGAATAGGAATTACATAGATAGATAGATAGATAGATAGAGTTCTTATGCTGGAGACATTCACAGAATGTATAGCAACGTCAGAAAACAAAACATTAAGGGCTACCAATTGATACTGAAAAATTCGTCAAGGTCATAGATTGGGTTGGCCACCAATTTAGTCTTGAGTGCCCTCTTGAAGGCTTGTAGGGTTGACTTCTTAATGCCATCAGGTAAACTATTGAATAATTTGATAGAGACTGTGTCAAAACTTTTTTGAGCGATGCTGAATTTGTTTTTATTCGGATAAACGTTATCTCTATTTCGAGTGAAATAATTATGAGTATAAAGATTAGCAGTGGAAGTGCAAACATTATTTTTCATATACAGCAGGCAACTCAAGACATACATTGATGGCAAACTCAAGATCCCTAATTTAGAGAACAAAGGTTTACAATGAGATCCTAAGGGAGCTCCGCTGATAATTCTCACAGCTTTCTTCTGCAAAATAAATAATTTCTTAGCAGTAGAATGATTGCCCCATAACAGAATTCCGTAACTTAGGTGGCTGTGAACAAAAGCATAGTAAACAGTTAATAAGGAAGCAGGACCTAGGCTGTGGCTTAGTAGCCTTAAGATAAATAAACTTTTACTAATTTTGCTAGCAACGTAGTTTGTATGAGATGTCCAGCCCAAGCCAGGTTCAATGTGAATGCCTAAGAATCTAAAGTATTTGTCTCGATCATACTCTTGAGGTCTAATATTAAATTTCAAATCAACTGTTTTAGCATCATTTAATTTGAGCTTATTAGCATTACACCATTCAAGAACCTTAGTAGACATTTGATCGACCGTGTTAGTTAAAAAATCAGAATTCTTATGGACTGCATTGAGTGCCAAGTCATCAGCAAATAGATAAGTTTCCAGACATTCATTTTGAACATTTACAGACAGATCGTTTATGTATATAATAAATAGAACAGGCCCAAGAACGGAGCCCTGAGGGACACCATTCATAATTTGCTTAAATTCAGAGGTTTTACCATTGAAACACACGGATTGGTATCTTCCATTTAAATAAGATGATAATAGCTCAACACTTGCATTACCAAAACCATAGAAAGCAAGCTTTTGGAGAAGAAAACTGTGGCACACGGTGTCGAAAGCCTTTGTTAAATCAAAGAATTTACTGTGAACAAAGTTACCAGTTTCTAGTCCTTCAAAGCATCGTTTAACAAAAGCAATAACAGCATCGATAGTACTACGTCCAGCTCTAAATCCGTATTGGGTTGGAGTGAAAAGGGTATTACTTTCAAAGTATTGTACAATCTGTTTGTTCAATAGAATCTCAAAGACTTTAGAAACAATTGGAACAATGCTAATAGGCCTGTAATTGTTATAATCATGTTTGCATCCCTTTTTATAAATGGGAATTACCTTGACGAATTTCAGCATGTCGGGGAAAATACATCTATCAATGCAACAGTTAAAAATATGCACCAGAGGTTCACAAATTAATTCTGAAGCTATTTTAAGAATCTTTGCGTTCATACCATATACATCTAGAGAGGAGCTGTTACTGAGTTTGAGAATGACATCATACATGGCTTCGACAGAAGTATGCTTGAATGTAAATGTGCTGTTAGGTTTGTCTAATAGTGGAAGGAAATCCATAGCGGTACTGTCATTAGGTATATTAGATACAATGCTTTCAGAAACGTTAACGAAGAAAGAATTAAAACCATTAGCATTCAAAACAGAAGAAGATGTGTTACATTTGGAATTATCATTCAAAAGGTCAGAGACGACAGACCAAGTAGATTTGCATTTATTCTTAGAATTACCAATAACATTAGAATAATAATTGATTTTAGTTGACCGAAGCTTTGATTTGTAAATTTTTTTTAGTGCAGCATATTTACATTTGGCAGAAGTCACTCCATAATAAGTAAACAACTTATAATAGAATAGACATTTATCTCTTAAAACATCCAACTCTCTAGTGTACCACTTATTTTTACTACCTTTCATACTGATACCTGACTTGACGAACTTTAAAGGAAAAGCCTTATCTGCAATGTGTTGCAATATATTCAAAAAATTATTAAGTTTATCATTAATATCATGTACACTATATATACCAAACCAATTCACCTGTTTTAATAAATATATAAAATAAACAATAGTCATTTCATTAAAAGGCCTTATGGAATTGTATGAGGAAAATACACCAGCAGATCTTTTGCTGGGTAAAGCAGTCTGAAATATTAAAGCATCATGGTCCGAAAAAACAGTTGGGAGGAGATTGACGGAACATTTCTCTACATGAATATTTGTAATAATGTTATCAATGGCTGTACCATGGTTGCCATCCCGACCTGGACGAGTTGGTTGGTCATTAGTAGCACGTAAGCCGAAGCTCTCAAATAAATTCAACAAGTCTTTTGTGTGACTGCTCGTTCCACAAAAATCAACGTTAAAGTCTGCTGTTAATACAATATTAGTATTAAAAGAGGATTTGTACAAAATACTAAAAAGTTCATTTAATTTAGATAGAAAAACCTCAAAGACACAATTACTATTGTCAGGTGTTCTATAAAGACATAAGCAGAAACCATTAACGCTCTCAATAAATATTCCACTTATTTCAAATATGTTATCAGTAGATAGATCGGTAAAATCAACTGTCTTTTTAGATAAAATACCTTCTTTAACGAATATAGCTGAACCGCCATGTTTGCCTTTAGTTGACCTACAATAGGAATCACTTAAATAAAATCCTTCTATTTTTACTGTGGACAACTCGAATAAGGTTAACCAATGTTCAGTCACACACAGTATATCAATATTTAAATCATTAAGAAGTTGCGTAATATAATCTATTTTGTTTAAGAGGGACTGAACATTCCAGTACAGAATTTTAAAGTCAAATTGTTTTACAGCATGAAAATCTAAATTAATGCTTTTAGGATGCAAATATTCTAGGTTATTTTTTTCTCTTTCGTTGCAAGGGAGTTTAAAGAACTCCTCGGAAATCTGAATTTACTGATGAAAGTACCAGACGGCCAAAAGTCAGCAGAATAAACGGCATTCATGAGTGAAAGTGGTACTCCTACTTTAAACGAACTATAACCTGGAAATTTGGATTTAAGTTTTTCAACTTCATAGTTGGCACTTTTATAGTCATTTAGGTACTCTAACATGTCAGTACATTCCATACCTGGATCCAGCCGAGATATGAACAAGAAATTAGTTTTTTCTACTGTAATAAGTTTACTCTTGCTGTTAGTGCTGTTACCGGTTAAGAATTCGTAGCTGCGCTTCCTTGCCAGTGGTAGGCCTGCCACATCCTTTTTGTCGTTACATGGCGCTTTAGGTTTCTTACTATAAGAAACCGTAGTCCAGTTATTGTCACTGTGGTTACTTACACTTGGCCCGGGTTTATCAATACAAGAAGAAGACTGCAATCTAGTTGTCAAAGCTGTTTTGACTATATCACTGTACTTGCTTATGTTAGTTTCCATGGCCACTTGTTCGCAACTTCTGCTATCGTCGTTGTTGTTTACTCTTGTATTCTGGCTGATTTGAACAGAGTTACTCAATGATGTATCAGCAGAGCTACCGACCAATACAGTCTTGTCACTAATACTTAGGTCACGATCACAGATCAACACATTATTATTACCTTTAAACTCATTTATGTCTTTATTAACAATCCTTGTTTCTTTATACTGAGCTAATTCATTCACTACCGCACTCTGCTGAAGTGATAAGTCATCAAGCTGCTTTTTCAAGTTTAACTGATTCTCACTCATGTTGAACATTTCCGTGCTGATTGTGGAAACAATATTTACGCAATCACAAGAGTGGTCTCTAGTAAACTCAAGTTTATTAAAAGAAGTCTTCATTTCATTAAGTTCGTCACATAATTTAGAAATGACCGTTAGCAGCCTCGATATAGTTAGATTGGCGGAACTAACCTCAACTTGATTGCACACGTCACATTTCCAATATAGACTTTTGGATTCGTGTAATACTTTTCTTTCATTAGCTTTAAGAGGCACACAATTTAGATGAACACTTCCACTACATTCACCACTACATATTACAATTTCGTCAAATTCACCAAATGTCCGTAGGCAAAATTTACATACTATTCACATAATGTGAGATAGTTGAAAGGTGTTTTCAGTTGTGTCGTCCAATCCTGAATATTACATATTCTACCTCTAAACAGAGAATAAGACGATATTTCATACTTATTCGAGTTTCTGTTACATACTATTCTACTGATTGTAGAAATCTGTCCTTAGATGCGTTGTCCGTTTCTGAAAATCACATATTCAACCCATAAACAGTGAATTGGACGTTAATACAGCCTTATTTAACTTTCTTTTGTACGTAATGTGCAATTTCCGAAATGTGTTTTCATATGTCATTTAATTTCTGAATATCGGGAATTCCATCTATAAACAGTGAATATCACGATATCTCATACTTATTTGAGCTCCAGTTTCGTACTAATCCACTCAATGTGTGATTGTAGAAATGTGTCTAAAGATGTTTTGTTCGTTTCTGAATATCGCATATTCAACCTTTTAACAGTGAATTTTACGCTAATACATCCTTATTCGAGTTCTTTTTGTACTTAATGTGCCATTTCCGAAATATGTTTTCACATGTGATTTGTGTTCCGAATATCGCGAATTCCTTTTATAAACAGTGATAATGATGATATTACATTCTTATTCGAATAGCCGTTACATACTTTTCAACTTAATGTGATTATACAAATGTGTTTTCGGTAGTGTTGTTCGTTTCTGAATATCACATATTCCGCCTATAAACAGTGAATATGACGATATTATATACCTATTCGATCTCCTGCTACATACTATTCCACTTATGTGTGAGTGTATATATGTGTTTATAGATGTGTTTTTCGTCTCTGAATATCGCAAATTCAACCTTTAACAGTGAATTTGACGCTAATACAGCCTAATTAGAGTTCCTTTTGTATGTAATCTGCAATTTCCGAAATGTGTTTTCATATGTGATTTATGTCTCTGAATATCTCGAATTACATCTATACGTAGTGAATATGACGATATTACATATTTATTCGAATAGGAAATACATACTATTCGACTTAATGTGAGATGGTTGAAATGTGTTTTCAGTTGTGTCGTCCAATCCTGAATATTACATATTCTACCTCTGAACAGAGAATATGACGATATTTCATACTTATTCGATCTCTTGCTACACACTATTCCACTTATTGTGTGATTGTAGTAATGTGTTTATAGATGTGTTGTCTGTTTCTTAATATCGCATATTCAACCTTTAAACAGTGAATTTGACGCTAATACAGCCGTATTCGAGTTCATTTTGTACGTAATTTGCTATTTCCATATTGTGTTTTCATATGTGATTTATATTTCTGAACATCGCGGATTCCATCTATAAACAGTGATTATGACGATATTATATACTTATCCACTTATTGTGCGATAGTAGAAATGTACTTTCAGTTGTGTATCCGTTTGTGAATACCATGAATTCCACATATAAAGAGTGAATAAGCCGATATTTCATACCTTTTCTACTCCTTTTGCATACTTTTCCAATTTATGTGTAATTGTAGAAAAGTGTTTATAAATGCGTTGTCCGTTTCTGAATATTACATATTCAACCTATAAACAGTGAATTGGACCCTAATACAGCTTTATTCAACTTTCGTACGTAATGTTCGTAATGTTCAATTTCCGAAATGTGTTTTCATATGTGATTTATGTCTCTGAATATCTCGAATTACGTCTATACATAGTACTTTTCCACTTAATGTGAAACAGTTGAAATGGGTTTTCAGTAGTGTTTTCCAATCCTGAATATTACATGTTATTCCTCTAAACAGAGAATATGACGGTATTTCATACTTAATCGTTCTTTTGCTACATACTATTCCACTTAATTTGTTATTGTAGAAATGTGTTCTCCGCTTCTGAATGTCACATATTCAACCTTTAAACAGTAAATTTGACGCTAATACAGCCTTATTGGAGTTCCTTTTGTACGTAATTTGCAATTTCCGAAATGTTTTCATATGTCATTTATGTTCCTGAACATCAGGAATTGCATCTATAAACAGTGAATATGACGATTTTAAATACTAATTATAATAGTTGTTACATACATTTCCACTTATAATGCTAATAGAGCTTAATTTAAGTTCCTTTGTACTTATTTTGCTATTTCCGAAATGTGTTTTCATATGTGATTTATGTCTCTCAACATCGAGAATTACATATATAAACAGTGAATAGGACGATATTACATACTTATTCGAATTGTTGTTACATAGTTTTCCACTTAATGTGAAATTGTTCAAATGTGTTTTCAGTTGTGTTGTCTAATCCTAAATATTACATATTCTACCGTTCTGTGTTGTCCGTTTTTGAATATCGCATATTCAACCTTTAAACAGTAAATTTGACGCTAATACCGCCTAATTGGAGTTCCTTTTGTACGTAATCTGCAATTTCCGAAATGTGTTTTCATATGTGATTTATATCTGAATATCTATGTAATTAGTGAATATGACGATATTACTTACTTATTCGAATAGGAATTACATACTATTCACATAATGTGAGATAGTTGAAAGGTGTTTTCAGTTGTGTCGTCCAATCCTGAATATTACATATTCTACCTCTAAACAGAGAATAAGACGATATTTCATACTTATTCGAGTTTCTGTTACATACTATTCTACTGATTGTAGAAATCTGTCCTTAGATGCGTTGTCCGTTTCTGAAAATCACATATTCAACCCATAAACAGTGAATTGGACGTTAATACAGCCTTATTTAACTTTCTTTTGTACGTAATGTGCAATTTCCGAAATGTGTTTTCATATGTCATTTAATTTCTGAATATCGGGAATTCCATCTATAAACAGTGAATATCACGATATCTCATACTTATTTGAGCTCCAGTTTCGTACTAATCCACTCAATGTGTGATTGTAGAAATGTGTCTAAAGATGTTTTGTTCGTTTCTGAATATCGCATATTCAACCTTTTAACAGTGAATTTTACGCTAATTCATCCTTATTCGAGTTCTTTTTGTACTTAATGTGCCATTTCCGAAATGTGTTTTCACATGTGATTTGTGTTCCGAATATCGCGAATTCCTTTTATAAACAGTGATAATGATGATATTACATTCTTATTCGAATAGCCGTTACATACTTTTCAACTTAATGTGATTATACAAATGTGTTTTCGGTAGTGTTGTTCGTTTCTTAATATCACATATTCCGCCTATAAACAGTGAATATGACGATATTATATACCTATTCGATCTCCTGCTACATACTATTCCACTTATGTGTGATTGTATATATGTGTTTATAGATGTGTTTTTCGTCTCTGAATATCGCAAATTCAACCTTTAACAGTGAATTTGACGCTAATACAGCCTAATTAGAGTTCCTTTTGTATGTAATCAGCAATTTCCGAAATGTGTTTTCATATGTGATTTATGTCTCTGAATATCTCGAATTACATCTATACGTAGTGAATATGACGATATTACATATTTATTCGAATAGGAAATACATACTATTCGACTTAATGTGAGATGGTTGAAATGTGTTTTCAGTTGTGTCGTCCAATCCTGAATATTACATATTCTACCTCTGAACAGAGAATATGACGATATTTCATACTTATTCGATCTCTTGCTACACACTATTCCACTTATTGTGTGATTGTAGTAATGTGTTTATAGATGTGTTGTCTGTTTCTTAATATCGCATATTCAACCTTTAAACAGTGAATTTGACGCTAATACAGCCGTATTCGAGTTCATTTTGTACGTAATTTGCTATTTCCATATTGTGTTTTCATATGTGATTTATATTTCTGAACATCGCGGATTCCATCTATAAACAGTGATTATGACGATATTACATACTTATCTACTTATTGTGCGATAGTAGAAATGTACTTTCAAATGTGTATCCGTTTGTGAATATCACGAATTCCACATATAAAGAGTGAATAAGCCGGTATTTCATACCTTTTCTAGCTCCTGTTGCATACTTTTCCAATTAATGTGTAATTGTAGAAAAGTGTTTATAAATGCGTTGTCCGTTTCTGAAAATCACATATTCAACCCATAAACAGTGAATTGGACGCTAATACAGCTTTCTTCAACTTTCTTTAGTACGTAATGTTCAATTTCCGAAATGTGTTTTCATATGTGATTTATGTCTCTGAATATTTCGAATTACGTCTATACATAGTACTTTTCCACTTAATGTGAAACAGTTGAAATGTGTTTTCAGTAGTGTTTTCCAATCCTGAATATTACATATTATTCCTCTAAAAAGAGAATATGACGGTATTTCATACTTAATCGAGCTCCTGCTACATACTATTCCACTTAATTTGTTATTGTAGAAAAGTGTTCTCCGCTTCTGAATGTCACATATTCAACTTTTAAACAGTAAATTTGACGCTAATACATCCTTATTCGAGTTCCTTTTGTACTTAATGTGCCATTTCCGAAATGTGTTTTCACATGTGATTTGTGTTCCGAATATCGCGAATTCCTTTTATAAACAGTGATAATGATGATATTACATACTTATTCGAATAGCCGTTACATACTTTTCAACTTAATGTGTGATTATACAAATGTGTTTTCGGTAGTGTTGTTCGTTTCTGAATATCACATATTCCGCCTATAAACAGTGAATATGACGATATTATATACCTATTCGATCTCCTGCTACATACTATTCCACTTATGTGTGATTGTATATATGTGTTTATAGATGTGTTTTTCGTCTCTGAATATCGCAAATTCAACCTTTATCAGTGAATTTGACGCTAATACAGATTAATTAGAGTTCCTTTTGTATGTAATCTGCAATTTCCGAAATGTGTTTTCATATGTGATTTATGTCTCTGAATATCTCGAATTACATCTATACGTAGTGAATATGACGATATTACATATTTATTCGAATAGGAAATACATACTATTCGACTTAATGTGAGATGGTTGAAATGTGTTTTCAGTTGTGTCGTCCAATCCTGAATATTACATATTCTACCTCTGAACAGAGAATATGACGATATTTCATACTTATTCGATCTCTTGCTACACACTATTCCACTTATTGTGTGATTGTAGTAATGTGTTTATAGATGTGTTGTCTGTTTCTTAATATCGCATATTCAACCTTTAAACAGTGAATTTGACGCTAATACAGCCGTATTCGAGTTCATTTTGTACGTAATTTGCTATTTCCATATTGTGTTTTCATATGTGATTTATATTTCTGAACATCGCGGATTCCATCTATAAACAGTGATTATGACGATATTACATTCTTATCCAATTATTGTGCGATAGTAGAAATGTACTTTCAGTTGTGTATCCGTTTGTGAATACCATGAATTCCACATATAAAGAGTGAATAAGCCGATATTTCATACCTTTTCTAGCTCCTGTTGCATACTTTTCCAATTAATGTGTAATTGTAGAAAAGTGTTTATAAATGCGTTGTCCGTTTCTGAATATTACATATTCAACCTATAAACAGTGAATTGGACGCTAATACAGCTTTTTCAACTTTCTTTAGTACGTAATGTTCAATTTCCGAAATGTGTTTTCATATGTGATTTATGTCTCTGAATATCTCGAATTACGTCTATACATAGTACTTTTCCACTTAATGTGAAACAGTTTAAATGGGTTTTCAGTAGTGTTTTCCAATCCTGAATATTACATATTATTCCTCTAAACAGAGAATATGACGGTATTTCATACTTAATCGTTCTTCTGCTACATACTATTCCACTTAATTTGTTATTGTAGAAATGTGTTCTCCGCTTCTGAATGTCACATATTCAACCTTTAAACAGTAAATTTGACGCTAATACAGCCTTATTGGAGTTCCTTTTGTACGTAATTTGCAATTTCCGAAATGTTTTCATATGTTATTTATGTTCCTGAACATCAGGAATTGCATCTATAAACAGTGAATATGACGATTTTAAATACTAATTATAATAGTTGTTACATACATTTCCACTTATAATGCTAATAGAGCTTAATTTAAGTTCCTTTGTACTTATTTTGCTATTTCCGAAATGTGTTTTCATATGTGATTTATGTCTCTCAACATCGAGAATTACATATATAAACAGTGAATAGGACGATATTACATACTTATTCGAATTGTTGTTACATAGTTTTCCACTTAATGTGAAATTGTTCAAATGTGTTTTCAGTTGTGTTGTCTAATCCTAAATATTACATATTCTACCGTTCTGTGTTGTCCGTTTTTGAATATCGCATATTCAACCTTTAAACAGTAAATTTGACGCTAATACCGCCTAATTGGAGTTCCTTTTGTACGTAATATGCAATTTCCGAAATGTGTTTTCATATGTGATTTATATCTGAATATCTATGTAATTAGTGAATATGACGATATTACTTACTTATTCGAATAGGAATTACATACTATTCACATAATGTGAGATAGTTGAAAGGTGTTTTCAGTTGTGTCGTCCAATCCTGAATATTACATATTCTACCTCTAAACAGAGAATAAGACGATATTTCATACTTATTCGAGTTTCTGTTACATACTATTCTACTGATTGTAGAAATCTGTCCTTAGATGCGTTGTCCGTTTCTGAAAATCACATATTCAACCCATAAACAGTGAATTGGACGTTAATACAGCCTTATTTAACTTTCTTTTGTACGTAATGTGCAATTTCCGAAATGTGTTTTCATATGTCATTTAATTTCTGAATATCGGGAATTCCATCTATAAACAGTGAATATCACGATATCTCATACTTATTTGAGCTCCAGTTTCGTACTAATCCACTCAATGTGTGATTGTAGAAATGTGTCTATAGATGTTTTGTTCGTTTCTGAATATCGCATATTCAACCTTTTAACAGTGAATTTTACGCTAATACATCCTTATTCGAGTTCTTTTTGTACTTAATGTGCCATTTCCGAAATGTGTTTTCACATGTGATTTGTGTTCCGAATATCGCGAATTCCTTTTATAAACAGTGATAATGATGATATTACATTCTTATTCGAATAGCCGTTACATACTTTTCAACTTAATGTGATTATACAAATGTGTTTTCGGTAGTGTTGTTCGTTTCTGAATATCACATATTCCGCCTATAAACAGTGAATATGACGATATTATATACCTATTCGATCTCCTGCTACATACTATTCCACTTATGTGTGAGTGTATATATGTGTTTATAGATGTGTTTTTCGTCTCTGAATATCGCAAATTCAACCTTTAACAGTGAATTTGACGCTAATACAGCCTAATTAGAGTTCCTTTTGTATGTAATCTGCAATTTCCGAAATGTGTTTTCATATGTGATTTATGTCTCTGAATATCTCGAATTACATCTATACGTAGTGAATATGACGATATTACATATTTATTCGAATAGGAAATACATACTATTCGACTTAATGTGAGATGGTTGAAATGTGTTTTCAGTTGTGTCGTCCAATCCTGAATATTACATATTCTACCTCTGAACAGAGAATATGACGATATTTCATACTTATTCGATCTCTTGCTACACACTATTCCACTTATTGTGTGATTGTAGTAATGTGTTTATAGATGTGTTGTCTGTTTCTTAATATCGCATATTCAACCTTTAAACAGTGAATTTGACGCTAATACAGCCGTATTCGAGTTCATTTTGTACGTAATTTGCTATTTCCATATTGTGTTTCATATGTGATTTATATTTCTGAACATCGCGGATTCCATCTATAAACAGTGATTATGACGATATTATATACTTATCCACTTATTGTGCGATAGTAGAAATGTACTTTCAGTTGTGTATCCGTTTGTGAATACCATGAATTCCACATATAAAGAGTGAATAAGCCGATATTTCATACCTTTTCTAGCTCCTTTTGCATACTTTTCCAATTAATGTGTAATTGTAGAAAAGTGTTTATAAATGCGTTGTCCGTTTCTGAATATTACATATTCAACCTATAAACAGTGAATTGGACGCTAATACAGCTTTATTCAACTTTCTTTAGTACGTAATGTTCAATTTCCGAAATGTGTTTTCATATGTGATTTATGTCTCTGAATATCTCGAATTACGTCTATACATAGTACTTTTCCACTTAATGTGAAACAGTTGAAATGGGTTTTCAGTAGTGTTTTCCAATCCTGAATATTACATATTATTCCTCTAAACACAGAATATGACGGTAATTCATACTTAATCGTTCTTTTGCTACATACTATTCCACTTAATTTGTTATTGTAGAAATGTGTTCTCCGCTTCTGAATGTCACATATTCAACCTTTAAACAGTAAATTTGACGCTAATACAGCCTTATTGGAGTTCCTTTTGTACGTAATTTGCAATTTCCGAAATGTTTTCATATGTTATTTATGTTCCTGAACATCAGGAATTGCATCTATAAACAGTGAATATGACGATTTTAAATACTAATTATAATAGTTGTTACATACATTTCCACTTATAATGCTAATAGAGCTTAATTTAAGTTCCTTTGTACTTATTTTGCTATTTCCGAAATGTGTTTTCATATGTGATTTATGTCTCTCAACATCGAGAATTACATATATAAACAGTGAATAGGACGATATTACATACTTATTCGAATTGTTGTTACATAGTTTTCCACTTAATGTGAAATTGTTCAAATGTGTTTTCAGTTGTGTTGTCTAATCCTAAATATTACATATTCTACCGTTCTGTGTTGTCCGTTTTTGAATATCGCATATTCAACCTTTAAACAGTAAATTTGACGCTAATACCGCCTAATTGGAGTTCCTTTTGTACGTAATCTGCAATTTCCGAAATGTGTTTTCATATGTGATTTATATCTGAATATCTATGTAATTAGTGAATATGACGATATTACTTACTTATTCGAATAGGAATTACATACTATTCACATAATGTGAGATAGTTGAAAGGTGTTTTCAGTTGTGTCGTCCAATCCTGAATATTACATATTCTACCTCTAAACAGAGAATAAGACGATATTTCATACTTATTCGAGTTTCTGTTACATACTATTCTACTGATTGTAGAAATCTGTCCTTAGATGCGTTGTCCGTTTCTGAAAATCACATATTCAACCCATAAACAGTGAATTGGACGTTAATACAGCCTTATTTAACTTTCTTTTGTACGTAATGTGCAATTTCCGAAATGTGTTTTCATATGTCATTTAATTTCTGAATATCGGGAATTCCATCTATAAACAGTGAATATCACGATATCTCATACTTATTTGAGCTCCAGTTTCGTACTAATCCACTCAATGTGTGATTGTAGAAATGTGTCTAAAGATGTTTTGTTCGTTTCTGAATATCGCATATTCAACCTTTTAACAGTGAATTTTACGCTAATACATCCTTATTCGAGTTCTTTTTGTACTTAATGTGCCATTTCCGAAATGTGTTTTCACATGTGATTTGTGTTCCGAATATCGTGAATTCCTTTTATAAACAGTGATAATGATGATATTACATTCTTATTCGAATAGCCGTTACATACTTTTCAACTTAATGTGATTATACAAATGTGTTTTCGGTAGTGTTGTTCGTTTCTGAATATCACATATTCCGCCTATAAACAGTGAATATGACGATATTATATACCTATTCGATCTCCTGCTACATACTATTCCACTTATGTGTGATTGTATATATGTGTTTATAGATGTGTTTTTCGTCTCTGAATATCGCAAATTCAACCTTTAACAGTGAATTTGACGCTAATACAGCCTAATTAGAGTTCCTTTTGTATGTAATCTGCAATTTCCGAAATGTGTTTTCATATGTGATTTATGTCTCTGAATATCTCGAATTACATCTATACGTAGTGAATATGACGATATTACATTTTTATTCGAATAGGAAATACATACTATTCGACTTAATGTGAGATGGTTGAAATGTGTTTTCAGTTGTGTCGTCCAATCCTGAATATTACATATTCTACCTCTGAACAGAGAATATGACGATATTTCATACTTATTCGATCTCTTGCTACACACTATTCCACTTATTGTGTGATTGTAGTAATGTGTTTATAGATGTGTTGTCTGTTTCTTAATATCGCATATTCAACCTTTAAACAGTGAATTTGACGCTAATACAGCCGTATTCGAGTTCAATTTGTACGTAATTTGCTATTTCCAAATTGTGTTTTCATATGTGATTTATATTTCTGAACATCGCGGATTCCATCTTTAAACAGTGAATATGACGATATTACATATATTTGAATTGCAGTTACATACTTATCCACATATTGTGCGATAGTAGAAATGTATTTTCAGTTGTGTATCCGTTTGTGAATATCACGAATTCCACATATAAAGAGTGAATAAGCCGATATTTCATACCTTTTCTAGCTCCTGTTGCATGCTTTTCCAATTAATGTGTAATTGTAGAAAAGTATTTATAAATGCGTTGTCCGTTTCTGAATATTACATATTCTACCTATAAACAGTGAATTGGACGCTAATAGAGCTTTATTCAACTTTCTTTAGTACGTAATGTTCAATTTCCGAAATGTGTTTTCTTATGTGATTTACGTCTCTGAATATCTCGAATTATATCTATACATAGTGAATATGACGATATTTCTTACTTATTCGAATAGGAATTACATACTATTCCACTTAATGTGAGAGAGTTGAAATGTGTTTTCAATTGTGTCGTCCAATCCTGAATATTACATATTCTATCTCTAAACAGAGAATATGACGATAATTCATACTTATTCGAGCTCCAGCTACACACTATTCCACTTAATGTATGATTGTAGTATTGTGTTTCTGAATATCGCATATTCATCCTTTGAACCGTGAATTTGACGATAATACATCCTTATTCGAGTTCCTTTTGTACGTAATTTGCAATTTCCGAAATGTGTTTTCATATGTGATTTATGTCTCTGAATATCTCGAATTACGTCTATACATAGTACTTTTCCACTTAATGTGAAACAGTTGAAATGTGTTTTCAGTAGTGTTTTCCAATCCTGAATATTACATGTTATTCCTCTAAACAGAGAATATGACGGTATTTCATATTTATGTAAGTTATAGTATTATATTGTTTTGTATTATTAATGTTACTTTTCTCTTCTTTTGTTTGTTTTTGTCTTGTGCATAGCAGAAGCACGAACGGCCGTCTAGGCCCGTGCGCTGGATTTATTCTATGGATAATGTATCTAACATGTATATAAGAATAAAGATGCACCTTACCATACCATACCATACCATACTTAATCGAGCTCCTGCTTCATACTATTCCACTTAATTTGTTATTGTAGAAATGTGTTCTCCGCTTCTGAATGTCACATATTCAACCTTTAAACAGTAAATTTGACGCTAATACAGCCTTATTGGAGTTCCTTTTGTACGTAATTTGCAATTTCCGAAATATTCTCATATGTTATTTATGTTCCTGAACATCAGGAATTGCATCTATAAACAGTGAATATGACGATTTTAAATACTAATTATAATAGCTGTTACATACATTTCCACTTATAATGCTAATAGAGCTTAATTCAAGTTCCTTTGTACTTATTGTGCTATTTCCGAAATGTGTTTTCATATGTGATTTATGTCTCTGAACATCTAGAATTCCATCTATAAACAGTGAATATGACGATATTACATACTTATCCACTTATTTTGCGATAGTAGAAATGTACTTTCAGTTGTGTATCCGTTTGTGAATATCACGAATTTCATATATAAAGAGTGAATAAGCCGATATTTCATACCTTTTCTAGCTCCTGTTGCATACTTTTCCAATTAATGTGTAATTGTAGAAAAGTGTTTATAATTGCGTTGTCCGTTTCTGAATATTACATATTCAACCTATAAACAGTGAATTGGACGCTAATACAGCTTTATTCAACTTTCTTTAGTACGTAATGTTCAATTTCCGAAATGTGTTTTCATATGTGATTTATGTCTCTGAATATCTCGAATTATATTTTTTTTATTTATCCCAAATGGCATCAGTTCATTTCATGACTGACCACAGGGGTCCTGAATACGGGTACTGTATGCCTCAGTATTACAATATTAACAATATACAATATAAATAGCATAAGAATGCAATTAGGATTTACTGATTTAAGGGTCTTAACTCAGCTGGAGGAGTATTAATTATCTTCTATTTAAGTGGAATACAAGTGCCTGTTTAGGATACAAAGCGAGTCCTTTATTATCCCCACAAGTATGGAACGCACAAGTTCCATGGATATTCCTAGGGAGAGAAGATAATTCCATGTGAATTTCGGTAAAGTGCCTCTGCTACCAAACAAAAGACCAGTCACTGACCAATGACTCAACTCGATGCCATAACGTTGAGCAAGGTCTGGAAGACATGGTTCGTAAATTGATTTCTTCTCTTCGTCAACTGCAGAAGCCTGGTTCACGTCAATTTCAAATCTTATGGTAGGATCTAATACCAAAGCTTTTCCATTTCGATGATTTATGGCTATAATGTCAGCTCTCCTAGTTGAACCATTTGTCGAGATACAATGAACCTCCTCATATACATTCCATTTCATCTGCTTCAGAAAAGTGGCTAGAGTAGTTCTCACTTTGTGATGCCTTGAAGTGATAAGAAGTTCGTTTTTGGGGCAGGATCCCAGTACATGTCCTAATGTTTCTATCTCGCTGCATTTAGGATAACGACAGCGGGTTGTACTAGACCTGCCCGGCACAACTCGAACTGCAGTGATGTTGCATGACATTTTTAAGGCATTCGTCCATTCTGAGGATGACAATCCATTTCTCTCGCTTACCCAGGAGTTAGCCTTAGGAACATCTGCATAGAGTCTGACCCCTTTGCCTCGAAAAGTAAGCGTGCACCATGTGTCAAATGCTTGATTGCGAAGCTCTTTCTTCACACGTCGACCTGACCAGTCTTTTGCTTCTGATACGTTTATTTTTAATTTTGTAAGTGCTGATAATCTTTCAGTTTCCAGATCTCGTAAAGAGTGAAGATGTTCATCATTTATATTAAGTAGAATCCTGCATATATTATGGTGCTGGATGAATGCATCCCATGTAGCTCTCATTAGGCTTAGTCCTAGAAACTTTTTCGGTGCATATAACATACTATCTGGGCAATCATGTGGTAGCCCTATAATGGCTTTTGCTGCACCCCTGATTATCTTGTCTATATCATTTAAGAACCCATCTCGTAATTTATTAATGGGAGCACACTGCAGAGGATAGATAAGACTTGGCCAGATGTACTGATTGATGATAGAAATCTTTTGGTCTGGCTTGAGCAAATTAGAATCAACTAATCGTGATATATCTGACTGCAAGCTTTTAATGACAGAGGCTTCATCAAAAACAATTTTGTCATTGAAGTCCACTCCAAGATACCTAATACGTTCATGCGGGTCTGTAATAGAGCATATGTCCGAACCATTCATAGTAGTAATTTTACGTGGTGATAGTATACCTTTCTCTATGGATATTAATCTGCTCTTGAGTGGATTCAATATTAGACCCATTGAAAGAAAAAGACTCTCAGCTAAAGTGAAGAGAGATTGAACACCATTGTTATCAGCTGAAATCAGTACTATATCATCAGCGAAAGCAATACAAGAAAGCTTGGTCAAATTAGGATCTGCTGAAAATCCATATTCCTCTGATACTTTATAATCAGTCAGTTCCTTCAGTATGTGATCAATTGCCATGTTGAAAAGTATGGGCGAAAGAGGACTACCTTGAGGAACACCTTTCTTAATTCTGATAGGTTTTGTTTTATTAAGCCCAACCTCAATCTGTATTTCGTTGTCGCCTATGAGATTTATAATTAGCTGACGCAAATTATCTGGCATTTCACATTTTCCTAAAACCCTTTTGATGTGTTCATGTCCAACCGAGTCATAGGCTTTACTCACATCAAGGAAGGCAATAGAGTAGCTTGACTTTCTAGATCTTGACACTTGAAGACACCCGTTTACAAGGGATGTGTTAATGTGTGTTCCTGGTGTGGATATGAAACCTCTCTTATGGCTTGAAAGAGAGAGGTAATCACGAAATATTTTGTCCGAAACCCGCTCAATTATCCTTCTTATAACTGAAAATATTGTTATGGGTCTCCAGTTCTTTAGGTCTTTACAATCATCACCCTTATGGATAAGGACAGTTCTAGCCTGCCGAAATTTTGTAGGAACAAAGCCCAACAGAAGCATGGCTGAACCTAGCAACGCTATACATTTTTCTGCTTTCAGGTGTCTCAGAACTCTTACTGTGACTCTGTCAGGTCCAGGAGCTGTATCTAATTTAATTCTGAGCAATGCTATGTGAACATCTTTAGCAGTAATCTCTAGCAAATCAGGAAAATCCGATGTAGAATTATGCGAAGAAAGATCAAAAGGAGTCATATTATTATTTGAGCCAAAAATATTTGTGAAGTATTCTTCAACTTGTCGTAAAGGCACAGTACAAGAAGACTGCATGTCAGATTTCATTACATGACGAACCACTCTCTTTCGGTGATTATAAAAATTGCATTGAGCCAAATCATACATATATTTTTCTCGTCGCTGTTCCATCTCTCTTTTAGACCGTTTCACTGGATTTGTTGTATCGGAATACGTATATCGTTTGTTAGCTTTACCCTCCTTACGTCGCTTGAAATACTTAACAGCAGGGTGTTCAGGTCCTGGTAGTTTTTGAGATGATGAAACCAGGAATTCTATAAAGTCATTGGTAACATTGTCGAGAGCCTCGCAATCTTGATCAATTATAATTTTTTTTAATTTCTCTTCCCATGATGACATCAATTTTCCAATATACGAGTCCCCAGTGGTAGTAATAGAATCTGATGGCTCATCTGGTTTTCCTGAGATTTCAGGTTTAGATACTTGGATGTAAGTACCAACAATAGATCGACTGTGTTCAGTAGGATGGGATTTGCTTATATGAATATTGACTGACTTAAAATGCTTCCCACAGTACTTACATATTTGCATCGGAAGACAAAGTTCATTATTCCCAGGATCAGAAAGATTTGTGCTAGTGAGCTCATTGTCAGCTGGTGTGTCCAAAACTGAGACATCATCTTGGGAGGAACTGTGAGTCCTAGCAATATGTATATTTAATCCCCTTTTGAAAAATTCTTTCCCACATAATTTGCATGTAAGGAGTGCAGAAGGCTCACCAAATGAAGTAGATGGTCCAACATTATCACAGCTCATAGTAGTCAAAAAGGAAACAAGAGTTCACAATAACATAAAAGAAACCACTGCCCAAACGAAGAGTTCACAATAAATTGGTAATGGCAGTGTTGTTAATAACAAATGTTAAAACTTATATGTTGGGAAGACTTTGAAAAGTAATATCATATTATGAAAATCTCTCGTAACTATGTAGATAAACAACTTACAGATTCTTATGAAGTTGGTTAATTCAGTATTAAAGTTTATAAACAACAAATATTCGCGAAGCTAACATTTCCTCAAATACATTTTTATAATTTCTTTGTCTTGAAGAGCTTATCTTCTCAAACAGTAAAATATTTATTTCATATTATGGATTTATTAAGTCAATGAATTCCTTTCCAGTTTAAGCTTGTCATGGCGATATTACTTACTTATTTGAATAGGAATTACATACTATTCCACTTAATGTGAGAGAGTTGAAATGTGTTTTCAGTTGTGTTTTCCGTTTCTGAAGATCACATCATAAACCTACATACAGTGTATATGACGATATTTTATACTTATTCGAGCTTCTGTTACATACTATTCCACTTAATGTGTGATTAATCTGATCACAGATGCGTTGTCCGTTTCTGAAAATCACACATTCAACCCATAAACAGTGCATTGGACGCTAATACAGCCTTATACAACTTTGTTTTGTACGGAATGTGCAATTTCCGAAATGTGTTTTCATATGTGATACAATTTCTGAATATCGGGAATTCCACCTTTAAACGGTGAATATCACGATATCTCATACATTCGAGCTCCAGTTACGAATTATTCCACTTAATTTGTGATTGTGGAAATGTGTTTATAGATGTGTTGTCCGTTTCTGAATATCACATATTCAACTTTTAACAGTGAATTTTACGCTAATACATCGTTATTAGAGTTCCGCTGTGCTATTTCCGAAATGTGTTTTCATTTGTGATTTATTTTTCTGAACATCGCGAATTCCTTCTATAAACAGTGAATATGACGATATAGCATACTTATTCGAATAGCTGTTACATACTTTTCCACTTAATGTGAAACAGTTGAAATGTGTTTTCATTTGAGTTTTCCAATCCTGAATATTACATATTATTCCCTAAACAGAGAATATGACGGTGTATCATACTTATTCCAGCTCCTGCTACATACTATTCCACTTAATGTGTTACCGTAGAAATGTGTTTCAGATGTGTTGTCCGTTTCAGACTGTTACATATTCAATCTATAAACAGTGAATTTGACGCTATAGAGCATTATTCAAGTTCCATTTGTACATAATTAGCAATTTCCTGAATGTGTTTTCATATATGATTTATGTTTCCGAATATTGCAAATTCCTTCTATAAACAGTGAATATGACGATATCTCATACTTTTCCAGCTCCAGATAATTACTTTTCCACATAATGTGTGATTGTAGAAATGTTTTTTTAGATATGTTGTCCCTTTCTGAATATCGCATATTCAACCTTTAAGAAGTGCATTTGACGCTAATACAGACTTATTCGAGTTCCTTTTGTACTTAATGCGCCATTTCCGAAATGTCTTTTTACATTTGATTTGCGTTCTGAATATCGCGAATTCCATCTATAAAAATTGATTATGATGATATTACATACTTATTCGAATAGCCGTTACATACTTTTCAACTTAATGTGTGATTATACAAATGTGTTTTCGGTAGTGTTTCCTGTTTCTGAATATTACATATTCCACCAATAAACAGTGAATATGACGATATTACATACTTATTCGAGCTCCTGTTACATACTATTGCACTTAATGTGTGATTGTAGAAATGTGTTTTAAGATGCGTTGTCCGTTTCTGAATATCACACATTTAACGCTTAAACAGTGAATTTGATGCTAATAGAGCTTAATTCGAGTTCCTTTGTACTTATTGTGCTATTTCCGAAATGTGTTTTCATATGTGATTTATTTTTCTGAACATTGCGAATTCCATCTATAAACAGTGAATATGACGATATTAAATACTTATTCGAATAGCTGTTACATACTTTTCCACTTAATGTGAAACAGTTCAAATGTGTTTTCAGTAGTGTTTTCCAATCCTGAATATTACATATTATTCCTCTAAACAGAGAATATGACGGTATTTCATACTTATTCGAGCTCCTCCTACATACTATTCCACTTAATTTGTTATTGTAGAAATGTGTTGTCCGCTTCTGAATGTCACATATTCAACCTTTAAACAGTAAATTTGACGCAAATACAGCCTTATTGGAGTTCCTTTTGTACGTAATTTGCAATTTCCGAAATGTTGTCATATGTTATTTATCTTCCTGAACATCAGGAATTGCATCTATAAACAGTGAATATGCCGATTTAAAATACTAATTATAATAGCTGTTACATACATTTCCACTTATAATGCTAATAGAGCTTAATTCAAGTTCCTTTGTACTTAATGTGCTAATTCCGAAATGTGTTTTTATGTGTGATTTATGTCTCTGAACATCTAGAATTACATATATAAACAGTGAATAGGACGATATTACATATTGTTGGGAGCTGACGAGATGATCCGTGATTTGGTGGTGGCATGCAGGGGGAAGACGGTGTTGTGCTATAACTGCACGTGTAGGGGAGCGCTGCTATTGGCTGCAGATAAGAGCTCCATAGTCATGGCAGGGATCATCTCGTCAGCTCCCAACTGTACTTATTCGAATAGCCGTTACATAGTTTTCCACTTAATGTGAAATTGTTGAAATGTGTTTTCAGTTGTGTTGTCTAATCCTAAATATTACATATTCTACCGTTCTGTGTTGTCCGTTTTTGAATATCGCATATTCAACCTTTAAACAGTAAATTTGACGCTAATACAGCCTAATTGGAGTTCCTTTTGTACGTAATCTGCAATTTCCGAAATGTGTTTTCATATGTGATTTATGTCTGAATATCTATGTAATTAGTGAATATTACGATATTACATACTTATTCGAATAGGAATTACATACTATTCCACTTAATGTGAGATAGTTGAAATGTGTTTTCAGTTGTGTCGTCCAATCCTGAATATTACATATTCTACCTCTAATTAGAGAATATGACGATATTTCATACTTATTCGAGTTTCTGTTACATACTATTCCACTGATTGTAGAAATCTGTCCTCAGATGCGTTGTCCGTTTCTGAAAATCACATATTGAACCCATAAACAGTGAAATGGACGTTAATACAGCCTTATTTAACTTTCTTTTGTACGTAATATGCAATTTCCGAAATGTGTTTTCATATGTCATTTAATTTCTAAATATCGGGAATTCCATCTATAAACATTGAATATCACGATATCTCATATTTATTCGAGCTCCAGTTTCGTACTATTCCACTTAATGTGTGATTGTAGAAATGTGTTTATAGATGTGTTGTCCGTTTCTGAATATCGCATATTCAACCTTTTAACAGTGAATTTTACGCTAATACATCGTTATTCGAGTTCCTTTTGTACTTAATGTGCCATTTCCGAAATGTGTTTTCACATGTGATTTATGTTCCGAATATCGCGAATTCCTTCTATAAACAGTGATAATGATGATATTACATACTTATTCGAATAGCCGTTACATACTTTTAAAATCAATGTGTGATTATACAAATGTGTTTTCGGTAGTGTCGTTCGTTTCGTAATATCACATATTCCGCCTATAAACAGTGAATATTACAATATTATATACCTATTCGATCTCCTGCTACATACTATTCCACTTATGTGTGATTGTATATATGTGTTTATAGATGTGTTTTTTGTCTCTGAATATCGCAAATTCAACACTTAAACAGTGAATTTAACGCTAATACAGCCTAATTAGAGTTCCTTTTGTATGTAATCTGCAATTTCCGAAATGTGTTTTCATATGTGATTTATGTCTCTGAATATCTCGAATTACATCTATACGTAGTGAATATGACGATATTACATTCTTATTCGAATAGGAAATACATACTATTCTACTTAATGTGTGATAATTGAAATGTGTTTTCAGTTGTGTCGTCCAATCCTGAATATTACATATTCTACCTCTGAACAGTGAATATGACGATATTTCATACTTATTCGATCTCTTGCTACACACTATTCCACTTATTGTGTGATTGTAGTAATGTGTTTATAGATGTGTTGTCTGTTTCTTAATATCGCATATTCTACCTTTAAACAGTGAATTTGAAGCTAATACAGCCGTATTCGAGTTCATTTTGTACGTAATTTGCTATTTCCAAATTGTGTTTTCATATGTGATTTACATTTCTGAACATCGCGGATTCCATCTATAAACAGTGAATATGACGATATTACAGACTTATCCACTTATTGTGCGATAGTAGAAATGTACTTTCAGTTGTGTATCCGTTTGTGAATATCACGAATTCCACATATAAAGAGTGAATAAGCCGATATTTCATACCTTTTCTAGCTCCTGTTGCATACTTTTCCAATTAATGTGTAATTGTAGAAAAGTGTTTATAAATGCGTTGTCCGTTTCTGAATATTACATATTCAACCTATAAACAGTGAATTGGACGCTAATACAGCTTTATTCAACTTTCTTTAGTACGTAATGTTCAATTTCCGAAATGTGTTTTCATATGTGATTTATGTCTCTGAATATCTCGAATTACGTCTATACATAGTACTTTTCCACTTAATGTGAAACAGTTGAAATGGGTTTTCAGTAGTGTTTTCCAATCCTGAATATTACATATTATTCCTCTAAACACAGAATATGACGGTAATTCATACTTAATCGTTCTTTTGCTACATACTATTCCACATTAATTTGTTATTGTAGAAATGTGTTCTCCGCTTCTGAATGTCACATATTCAACCTTTAAACAGTAAATTTGACGCTAATACAGCCTTATTGGAGTTCCTTTTATACGTAATTTGCAATTTCCGAAATGTTTTCATATGTTATTTATGTTCCTGAACATCAGGGATTGCATCTATAAACAGTGAATATGACGATTTTAAATTCTAATTATATAAGCTGTTACATGCATTTCCACTTATAATGCTAATAGAGCTTAATTGAAGTTCCTTTGTACTTATTGTGCTACTTCCGGAATGTGTTTTCATATGTGATTTATGTCTCCTAACATCTAGAATTACATATATAAACAGTGAATAGGACGATATTACATACTTATTCGAATAGCCGTTACATAGTTTTCAACTTAATGTGAAATTGTT
Source organism: Ectobius pallidus (assembly GCA_964059195.1). NCBI lineage: Eukaryota > Metazoa > Arthropoda > Insecta > Blattodea > Ectobiidae > Ectobius > Ectobius pallidus. The sequence goes on from CAXKWD010000003.1 coordinate 134,563,543, forward strand.
GAAATGTGTTTTCAGTTGTGTTATCTAATCCTAAATATTACATATTCTACCGTTCTGTGTTGTCCGTTTTTGAATATCACATATTCAACCTTTAAACAGTAAATTTGACGCAAATACAGACTAATTGGAGTTCCTTTTGTACGTAATCTGCAATTTCCGAAATGTGTTTTCATATGTGATTTATGTCTCTGAAAATCTATATAATTAGTGAATATGACGATATTACTTACTTATTCGAATAGAAATTACAAACTATTCCACTTAATGTGAGATACTTTGTAACGGGCTTTCTTACTTTATGCTATAAAGTTCCCTAACTTCTTGGATTAAATCTTCGCCAAAATTCTTCGCCAAAATCTGTGACGACTAATATGTGATTATTCTCAATCGTAATACATAAGTTTACTGAACTCCTACAAAACAAGGTCACTTATGCACCTGTTGTGTCATCATAACACTGCCTGCATAGTCCACATTCCAACGTTCAGTACAACTACCTCTGTCACCGGGTGGTTGCAAATTTCCTACACCCAGTCTACTTTCTCTTTCTTTTAACAATTTACTCAGTTTGATAATATTGATGAAAATTTATATTAACGGGCGCCATCATCAATACGCTTCCTCTTTTCTTTTTGTTATATATCAGCCCAGTCACAAATTAAATTATAGATACACAGGCTATGTACCTACATGCCTCTCGACTAGCTTTTAATTTAACAGTGGAGACGGGAATTGGGTTCGGATTTATCTTTCTTTTATTACTCTGCTCCTCTCTCTTTCTTCTTTTTCTCCTTTTTCAGTGCTCACTACCAAAGTATGTAACTTAGCCCAAAAATCAGCGACTCTCAAACCATTACAAGGATAAGGGTCAAAAATCTGAACTTCACGTTAATTTACTTTGCATAACAATAACCATAATTTATTTAATATATTATTTTTTTTTCTCTTTTCAACAATAACAATCTTATATACAATAACTCACTGAGCGCCAAACTTTTTGATGGCTAGACTTCACGTTAATTTACTTTGCATAACAATAACCATAATTTATTTAATATATTATTTTCTCTTTTCAACAATAACAATCTTATATACAATAAATTACATTTACACTACATTAACCATTCAACACTTTTATTGGTAGGATAGTATTTAATTATTCAAGGTTAGTATACCCAGTTTAACTGTATAAGTACGTTCTCTGTTCGACAATAACAAATCCCTAATTAATTACTTTAATCTCTTTTCTTTCTTTATTTCCAGGTATCTACTAGAACGTCTATTATCCTTCTAATTTACTACTAACTTGTGTAGTCACTTACATTTACAACTTCAGAATATCTCAATATATATATTATACTTTCTTTCGAATAAATAAAGATTTTCAATTCATGATCCAGTCCTTGACTCTACATATTACACTCAATAATTCCACCTATGTCTCCTATACTAGTCCACTAGTCATCTTAGTCCATGAAGAATTGTATTTAAAGATAGATAGGAAAGACAATGTCATGAAGAAAGAAATGGAAGTTTAGGCCTATACCCACAGAGCGACTGTGGCGATAGACCACCGATACAGGGGCGGCGTCTAGATCTTGAGTTACAAACAATCTGACTCCTCTCCTGCAACCGGGAAAATATTAATGGGCCGTAAACAAAAATACAATTTTGAACAATCGATGTCAGAGGTCCCTGACACTCTCTCCTAGAGGCACGTGGGGCCGTTGTTCGCCTCCAACACCGACGACTTTCACAATTCTCATAAATTTCTTTATATTTATTTTATTTGGGACACTTCTGGCGTTCCCTCACCTCACCCTTCTTTTTTTTTTCTTTTCTGGGGTAATCTCTAGTACCTGCTAATGACCTACTTGTCATCAACTCACTACACAAAATTACCAATTCTCCTCTTTCTAATCTAACCAGTTATTATTGATTATCTTTTAACTCCTCTCTCTGTAAGCAATTTATACCATTGTTCTAATTTTCCCTCTTTCTTGTTACTCGGGTTTCCATACTTTTCAAGTTACTATTCTACTCCCTGGGCACCCAATTTCCTTGTTTCTAAATTCCCTAGAATTCTAACTGAAACTAACTCACGCCCCAGATCAGTAACTTTCTCTTTATAACCCTTGAGTAATTCCTACTTCTATCCTAACATGTAAGTTTTTCAATGGTAGGCGCTTAATCAACTACTATTCATAGGCCTTCTTCTGCCTCTCACTGTTCACTTTCTTATCTCCCTTTACCATGATCCATACGGTTCCCACTCTTCGATAAATCTCTTAAAAAAAACAACTCAATCCTTACGGGCCAGCATGAAATCTACTCATAGATAGTCATCTGTCACCCAACAAAAACCAAGAGGGAGAGGCCCTCGCAAGAAATACTAAGTAAGCCCCTATTACCCTTCTTTCTTACTCCCCTCGCGTCCTGTCTTATAAAAAAACAAGTTTGAATGAGCATCACCAACTGCCTCGAGCTATGTATTCATTCGTGAGACAATCACTCATAGAAACCCCAAAGTATAGAGATTATCTTTACTAACCCACGGTCACAGTTCTTGACTACTCTTTCTTAACTTAGACCAGAAATAGAAACGGGTTGGATTACTGTATTTTATTGCCTCACCCTAGATTTATCACACTTCTATTTTTCTAACCCTATTCTTAATCCTTCATTTACGGCGTCTAATCGCCACACATTTCTTAGAAACAATGCCTCAAAATTTTCCCATTTCTCAAAAACAAAAGAAAATGTTTAGGTGATACTCAACGGGTGATGACTCTCTTATCCTCTGATCCCGTACTGTTTCCATCTACTTCCTGATGTCCACATCTTCCCTTAGTCCAGACTGAGCAGTCGTGACCCACTCTTCTCTCCACAGCTGGTGTTCGCTGAAGCGGTCTCTCGTACCGGCGGACGTGATGTGCTTGCCCAGTTAACGACTATCTCCATATAGTCATATCAGTGAAATTCCCATTCAGAATTTCCTCAGATGAAAGTCTGACACACCATCATGCCAGAACGCCTCTACCGCTGTCGCACATCCCAGTCTCGTCTTCTCCCTTCTGCCTTTTCAACTTCTCTCTCTCGTAGTCAGGCACGTAATCCTAACCGTCTTTCAGGTTCCACACCTCTCTCGTCGATTCACCGTCGACGCATGCGCACCTCTCCTTTTCTGTAATTCAAATAAATTCAGGGCAGTATCGATAATCATGAAAATGTTCAATATCGATTAGTTGTGGTCCCCTAACCCTTCCTTTGTTTAGGAATGGTCTCCTATCGTTGATTATGCACGTCGCTATTTGCGTCGTGACATTCTTCCCGCACTCACCATAAAAAAAATAATGTTGACACAGGTCACATTCTTTTTTTTTGTGCGTGTCTCTTTTACCAGCCTTAAAAAACTTTTACCCAGGTACAAAAGGTTTCAAGTCTTTAACGTGCCACTTCCCCAACTGTTTACCAAAACGGTTCGTCAGTTCATAACTATTCTCGCTAAGCTTTTTCTTTATTATAAAGGGGCCGACGAACTTTGCACTTAAGCCTGCTGCATAAGCTTGTGAGGCATCACTTAATTTAAAGTTTCTTCTTAACACAAGATCTCCTGGACAAAATCTCACCTCTCTCCTCCGAAGATTATAATAATGACTTGAATTCTTATAAGCAGTTTCTAAGTTATGTCTGACCATTAGACGTACCGTTTTTAATCTATCAAATCTGTCTATCCAAAACTTTGGAATTTCTTTCTGTATAGGTTGATTGTCTATCCTCTCAATTCTGCTGATAATTTCAGGCTCTTTCCCATAATTTAGCATATAAGGAGTGCATCCAGTGGAACTATGTTTAGCCGTATTTATAGCAAAATTAAATTCTCTCAAATACACGTCCCAAACTGTTTGATCCTTTTCAATGTAACTCGCAATCATGGTTTTCAATACTCTATTAACTCTTTCTACCGGATTTCCTTGTGGTGAATATACAGGTAAATAACAAGGGGTTATATTAAAAGCTTTAGCTATCCCACGCATTAGTTTACTAGTATATTGCGGCCCATTGTCCATCAGCAAATATCCCGGAATTCCCCATTTAAGGATAATCAATTCATAAAATGCTTCCGTAACTGCTCTACTGGTTGCTTTCCTTAACGCTTTACATTCTATATATTTGGTGAAGGTGTCCTGAAATACTACAATGTATCTGTTCCCTTTTTTGGAACGTGGGTAAGGTCCCAACAAATCAGTAGCTACAGTCATCCAAGGTTTCTCTTTCTGGTAAAAATGCATTGGTCCTGCTTGAGTCGTTTGTAACACTTTTTGTCTCTGACATATTTCACAAGCAGTAACATACTTAGCAACATCTCTAAACATTCCCGGCCAATAATACTTGTTTGCTATTCTAAAGAAAGTTTTAGCTATCCCCATATGCCCTGCAGTAGGTGCATCATGACATTCCTGCAATACCTTAATCCTATAATCTTGCGGTATAACCAATTTCCACCTATTCACTGTTCCCTCCAAAGTTTGTTCTAACTGATCTAATCTTAAATGGTACAACTTCTCATCTACGACCTTCCAATCTGGCCAAAATTTAGGTTTACTTTGTACTTGTGCTTTCCGCTTAATATACCAAGCATCTTGTATATTTTCCCATTCGACTACTTCAGAGTTATTAGTTAACAAAAGGCAAAATTCTTCCTCTACCGTTTTCTCTTGAACTTTCCCTTCGTGTATTCTAGATAAAGCATCCGGAACTTTTTGTAATCTACCAGGCCTATGTATTACTTCAAAATCATACTCCTGGAGCAATAAACTCCACCTAGCTAATCGTCCGGTCGGATTCTGCAATGTATTTAACCATTTCAGAGCAAAGTGATCAGTATATACTTTAAAATGATAACCTTCCAAATAAGGACGAAACTTTTGAACTGCCCACAATATAGCTAACAATTCTTTCTCGACTATTGCCCACTTTTGCTCGCCTACCGTTAAAGTTCTACTAGCATAAGCTATTACTTTTTCCTCTCCTTCCTCTCCTGTCTGAATTAATGCTGCTCCTAGTCCTGAAAAACTAGCATCGGTCTGTAGCACTAGGGGTTTAGTATAATCTGGACAAGTTAATATAGGACTACTAGATAATTTCGATTTTAATTCATCAAAAGATTCCTGACATTCCTTAGTCCAACGCCATTTCTGATTCTTTTTCAGAAGTGCAGTGAGGGGCTTTACAACTTCAGAAAAAAAATGGAATGAATCGTCGGTACCAAGAAGCCAGTCCTAAAAATGCTCGTACTTCCTTGACTTTTGTAGGGGCTGGATACTCAAGGATACACGAGATTTTATCTGAATCTACAGCAATTCCTAATGGAGTAATGATATGACCCAAATATTTTAATTCACTTCTGCAAAATTTTGATTTTTCCCTATTAATTTTCAGGTTAGCTTTTCTTAATTTCTCTAAGACTTTTTCTAACAAGGACAAATGTTCTTCAAACGTCTCACTAATAAGTACTATATCATCCAAATAACAAAAGCATTTCTCTCCTATCTCTTCTCTTAATATAGTATCAACTAATCTTTGAAACGAGGCTGGTGCGTTATGGATTCCAAAAGGCATAACTCGAAACTGATACAATCCTCTACCAGGTACGGTAAATGCTGTTTTTTCTTTACTTGCTTCATCTAATGGAACTTGCCAATACCCATTTTTCAAATCTATTGTACTGATATACCTAGCATGTCGTAATTTACTCAAAACATGTTCAATGTATGGCAAAGGATAACTATCTCTTTTAGTACAATTATTTACTTTTCTGAAATCTACGCAAAACCTCCATGTTCTATCTGGTTTCTTTACCATAACTACCGGAGACGACCAAGGTGAATTTGAAGGCTCTATAACTTTTTCCAATAACATTTTATCTATTTCCGAGTGTATAACTTTTTCCAGAATGGGTGATACTGGATAATATCTTTGTTTTATAGGTTTTGCATCGCCTGTATCAATAACATGAGAAATCAAGTCTGTAAGTCCAGTACACTGATCAAATTTCTGTAACTGATTTTCCAAAAACATATTCAATCTGTCCCTTTCCTGAGGTGTAGGTAAAGTAAGAATATTATGTAGTTGATCTTCTTCTTTTAAATCTATAGCCTTAACAAATTGAAAAATTTTTGTCGGTTCATCCTTAAAATACCAAGTCCCATCTTGCAAATCTACTACTAACCCAATCTGTTTCAAAACGTCCATGCCCAGAATCATATCTACTGCTAAATTTGGCATAATTTTACATTTTATCTGAAAGATCCTGTCCTGCAATTTCATCTCAAAAGTTCTCTCTCCTGTTATAGAACTATAAGTTTTATCTGCTAGTTGCACCACCCTAACTTCAGATTCTTCTACTGCTAAATCTAACATTTTACATAAAAAGTCACCTTTCTCTCCCACATAAGTTTTATCTGAACCGGAATCTATTAAAGCAATAAATGTAATATCCTCCAGCAAAATTTCAACAAAACATCTATCTCCATTAACTAAATCTGTAGGATTTATATTTAACATCACATAAGCCTGATTTTTAGTTAATTGTCATAAGGAATTTGTAGGCCTAACTTTTCTTTCTTGGGGCATCCTACAATCAATAGACCTATGTCCAAGCTTATTACAATTATAACATTTAATCGTAGTGCGTGGAGTAACTCTACGAGGTGCCTTACACTCGAACTGCCTATGTCCTGTTTTATCACAATTCCAACATCGCTGGTTATTTGAAAAACGTAAAGTGGTGTTTTTACCATTATCCCTCGACTCATCCTGTCTCTCTTTATTTTCTGTTGCTTTAACTATTCTGGAATCATTTACATGACTTGAATTTCGTTCTTTGTCCCACGTCTTTGCAGAAAAACTAACATTGGGTTTCTTTTGTAACTCGGACGATGGAAGTTCCTGTTTTCCCTGAATTCCTAACGCTGTATGAACTGAAGGTATAACAACTTGTCTCTGAGGTTTATAAGCCGTTTCTTTAATTGTAGCTCTAACCTGCGTTGGAGGAGGAATATATCTCTCAGAATCTAACAATATTTGTTCATACTGTCTACCTACACGTATTAAATCTGTTATAGTTTGAATCTCTGCAGGTCTAATGTACAATTTTACGTCAGGACGCAAATTTTTAATAACATTCTTCATCATTTGTTGAGGACTCATTGGAGTACTCAGCCTCCTCATTAACGTTTGAATAGCATTAACATAATCAAAAATCGATTCTTTGGGACCTTGCGTTCTCTGTCTAATCTCATCCAAAAGCGAGTCTTCCTCATCAATAGGCAAGTAATATTCTCTAAATTCTTTCAAAAAAGCTTCCCATGTAGGCCAATCTGTTAATCTGTTCCTGTACCAAAGTAAAGCTGAATCTTGTAAAATTTCGGGTAATACTGACAATAACTCTACACCCTGTAACTTAGAACTTTGTTTTAAATCTTCCAATCTCTCCAAAAATAAGTAAATACTATCCCCAGGTTTGAATTTAATGTTCCATTTACGAACCAGATCCAAAGTATTTGGTTTATGCGGCTCTAACTGAATTGTAAACGATGGTACTACTGGTACAACTTCTTCTGAATCAGCTACCGCCATGGCCTTCCTACGCATTAACTTAACCCATGTATACACTACATCTCCATATGAATCTTGTGGAACCGTTATATTATGTTCAACTAAATCTTCTTCCAAAACTTCCTGACTCAGAGCAAAAGCCGTAATTAACACTTGAAATGACTGAGGGTTCTTGCGGGCATAATCTAACAAGCGTTGTCTTAACTCATCCCTTGTACCTGTGGTCGGTAACTTTACTCTATCACATTCTGCCTCTAAATCCACCTTCCTCAACTTCCTAATAGCTTGGGTTAACTCAGCTGCTCTTATTTGTGCATATGGATCAACATAAGTAGCCATATTTATATATTAACAATACCACTGGAAAAAAAATTAGAATAGTTCAGTCGTCTGTCTTAGTCATCTATAGAAGTCCTTACTTTGTCAATAGTCATTATTCTTTTCCCAAAAATATGTTATTATTATGTTATTTTTTTTTTTTTAGAATAAATTTCAGTTATACTAACCTAACTCCCAAAATTCTTTTAACACTATCTTTCCTCACGTTAGGATATCAAACTATCACTGCCTCACGCTATGGGCTATCAAAATATGTGATTTCAACACAACTCACCCCACGCTATGGGCTCCAAAATATATGACGGCTCGTATTTCAAGTTTCCAATTTTAACTGATTAATGTTTATTTTCTTTTCTTATATCAAGCCCCACGGTATGGGCGACCAAACTAAATTTCTTTATATTTATTTTATTTGGGACACTTCTGGCGTTCCCTCACCTCACCCTTCTTTTTTTTCTTTTCTGGGGTATTCTCTAGTACCTGCTAATGACCTACTTGTCATCAACTCACTACACAAAATTACCAATTCTCCTCTTTCTAATCTAACCAGTTATTATTGATTATCTTTTAACTCCTCTCTCTGTAAGCAATTTATACCATTGTTCTAATTTTCCCTCTTTCTTGTTACTCGGGTTTCCATACTTTTCAAGTTACTATTCTACTCCCTGGGCACCCAATTTCCTTGTTTCTAAATTCCCTAGAATTCTAACTGAAACTAACTCACGCCCCAGATCAGTAACTTTCTCTTTATAACCCTTGAGTAATTCCTACTTCTATCCTAACATGTAAGTTTTTCAATGGTAGGCGCTTAATCAACTACTATTCATAGGCCTTCTTCTGCCTCTCACTGTTCACTTTCTTATCTCCCTTTACCATGATCCATACGGTTCCCACTCTTCGATAAATCTCTTAAAAAAAACAACTCAATCCTTACGGGCCAGCATGAAATCTACTCATAGATAGTCATCTGTCACCCAACAAAAACCAAGAGGGAGAGGCCCTCGCAAGAAATACTAAGTAAGCCCCTATTACCCTTCTTTCTTACTCCCCTCGCGTCCTGTCTTATAAAAAAACAAGTTTGAATGAGCATCACCAACTGCCTCGAGCTATGTATTCATTCGTGAGACAATCACTCATAGAAACCCCAAAGTATAGAGATTATCTTTACTAACCCACGGTCACAGTTCTTGACTACTCTTTCTTAACTTAGACCAGAAATAGAAACGGGTTGGATTACTGTATTTTATTGCCTCACCCTAGATTTATCACACTTCTATTTTTCTAACCCTATTCTTAATCCTTCATTTACGGCGTCTAATCGCCACACATTTCTTAGAAACAATGCCTCAAAATTTTCCCATTTCTCAAAAACAAAAGAAAATGTTTAGGTGATACTCAACGGGTGATGACTCTCTTATCCTCTGATCCCGTACTGTTTCCATCTACTTCCTGATGTCCACATCTTCCCTTAGTCCAGACTGAGCAGTCGTGACCCACTCTTCTCTCCACAGCTGGTGTTCGCTTAAGCGGTCTCTCGTACCGGCGGACGTGATGTGCTTGCCCAGTTAACGACTATCTCCATATAGTCATATCAGTGAAATTCCCATTCAGAATTTCCTCAGATGAAAGTCTGACACACCATCATGCCAGAACGCCTCTACCGCTGTCGCACATCCCAGTCTCGTCTTCTCCCTTCTGCCTTTTCAACTTCTCTCTCTCGTAGTCAGGCACGTAATCCTAACCGTCTTTCAGGTTCCACACCTCTCTCGTCGATTCACCGTCGACGCATGCGCACCTCTCCTTTTCTGTAATTCAAATAAATTCAGGGCAGTATCGATAATCATGAAAATGTTCAATATCGATTAGTTGTGGTCCCCTAACCCTTCCTTTGTTTAGGAATGGTCTCCTATCGTTGATTATGCACGTCGCTATTTGCGTCGTGACAACTTGAAATGTGTTTTCAGTTGTGTCGTCCAAACCTGAATATTACATATTCTACCTCTGAACAGAGAATATGACGATATTTCATACTTATTCGATCTCTTGCTACACACTATTCCACTTGTTGTGTGATTGTAGTAATGTGTTTATATATGTGTTGCCTGTTTCTTAATATCGCATATTCAATATTTAAACAGTGAATTGGACGCTAATACAGCTTTATTCAACTTTCTTTAGTACGTAATGTTCAATTTCCGAAATGTGTTTTTATATGTGATTTATGTCTCTGGATATCTCGAATTACGTCTATACATTGTACTTTTCCACTTAATGTGAAACAGTTGAAATGTGTTTTCAGTGGTGTTTTCCAATCCTGAATATTACATATTATTCGTCTAAAATGAGAATATGACGGTATTTCATAATTAATCGAGCTCCTGCTACATACCATTCCACTTAATTTGTTATTGTAGGAATGTGTTATCCGCTTCTGAATGTCACATATTCAACCTTTAAACAGTAAATTTGACGCTAATACAGCCTTATTGGAGTTCCTTTTGTACGTAATTTGCAATTTCCGAAATGTTTTCATATGTTATTTATGTTCCTGAACATCAGGAATTGCATCTATAAACAGTGAATATGACGATTTTAAATACTAATTATAATAGCTGTTACTTACATTTCCACTTATAATGCTAATAGAGCTTAATTCAAGTTCCTTTGTACTTATTGTGCTATTTCCGAAATGTGATTTATGTCTCTGAACATCTAGAATTACATATATAAACAGTGAATAGGACGATATTACATACTTATTCGAATAGCCGTTACATAGTTGTCCATTTAATGTGAAATTGTTCAAATGTGTTTTCAGTTGTGTTGTCTAATCCTAAATATTACATATTCTACCGTTCAGTGTTGTCCGTTTTTAATAATCGCATATTCAACATTTAAACAGTAAATTTGACGCTAATGCAGCCTAATTGGAGTTCCTTTTGTACGTAATCTGCAATTTCCGAAATGTGTTTTCATATGTGATTTATGTCTGAATATCTATGTAATTAGTCAATATGACGATATTACTTACTTATTCGAATAGGAATTACATACTATTCACTTAATGTGAGATAGTTGAAAGGTGTTTTCAGTTGTGTCGTCCAATCCTGAATATTACATATTCTACCTCTAAACAGAGAATATGACGATATTTCATACTTATTCGAGTTTCTGTTACATACTATTCCACTGATTGTAGAAATCTGTCCTTAGATGCGTTGTCCGTTTCTGAAAATCACATATTCAACCAATAAGCAGTGAATTGGACGTTAATACAGCCTTATTAAACTTTCTTTTGTACGTAATGTGCAATTTCCGAAATGTGTTTTCATATGTCATTTAATTTCTGAATATCGGGAATTCCATCTATAAACAGTGAATATCACGATATCTCATACTTATTCGAGCTCCAGTTTCGTACTATTCCACTTAATGTGTAATTGTAGAAATGTGTTTAAAGATGTGTTGTCCGTTTCTGAATAACGCATATTCAACCTTTTAACAGTGAATTTTACGCTAATACATCCCTATTCGAGTTCCTATTGTACTTAATGTGCCATTTCCGAAATGTGTTTTCACATGTGATTTATGTTCCGGAAATCGCGAATTCCTTTTATAAACAGTGATAATGATGGTATTACATACTTATTCGAATAGCCGTTACATACTTTTCAACTTAATGTGTGATTATACAAATGTGTTTTCGGTAGTGTTGTTCGTTTCTGAATATCACATATTCCGCCTATAAACAGTGAATATGACGATATTATATACCTATTCGATCTCCTGCTACATACTATTCCACTTATGTGTGATTGTATATATGTGTTTATAGATGTGTTTTTCGTCTCTGAATATCGCAAATTCAACCTTTAACAGTGAATTTGACGCTAATACAGCGTAATTAGAGTTCCTTTTGCATGTAATCTGCAACTTCCGAAATGTGTTTTCATATGTGATTTATGTCTCTGAATATCTCGAATTACATCTATACGTAGTGAATATGACGATATTACATACTTATTCGAATAGGAAATACACTGTACGGAGCTCAACAGAAGACGAGCGGGGTATGAGGTGAGGGGAATATTGTCGCTGTGATTCCCCGTTGCACGTGCGGGCAATGCATTGAAGTGTACTAATCATTCACAAAGCCTTGTACTTCTTGCACGGTCGTGTGTTTCATTTTCATTTCAGTGTTTATAAAGATTGTGTTTTATTCATCAACGTAACTAAGTTAATGGTAATAATTATTAGTAGGCCGTAGTCAATTTTGTTTACAGTATATCACAATATATCAATGGAACCTCAGAGGAAAAAAGGAAAAACAATACATAGCGAGGCCCGGGAAACTATTAGAAGGGTTATACTTGCTTGTGATGAGGAATCACGACAAGGAAAAGTTAGCCACGCAGTGAAACAAGCAAATTTGCGAATATCACATTACACTGGTATTTCAGTCAGCTCAATAACAAGAATTCGTAGAGAAGGTGCTGATGCCGGTGAGACTTCCCTTTCTACTCCAGGTAAGCACAGAAAACGCCAAGAGGAAAGAAATGTTCATTTGGACGATTTTGATAAAAGGGTAATTAGAGATACCATAAGCGAATTTTATTTAGTAAAAAAACAGGTGCCTACATGTCAAAACTCTTGCCTGTATTGAAAGAAAAAATAAACTCTTCATGGGGGGTACATTCTTTGAGAAGGGTTTTGAAAGACATGGGTTATAAATGGAAAAAATTCAGAATGCGAGGAAAATATTAATTGAACGCCCACATATTATTGATTGGCGTTGTATGTATCTGAGGGCAATACGGCGATTCCGGGAGCAACATCGCCGTATAATATATATTGATGAAACCTGGATAGATAACAATTTGACGGTCCATAAATGTTGGCAGAGTGATAGTCAATCAGGAGTACTGACAAAGTCAAGTTCAACGAATCGCCTCATAGTCGTTCATGCTGGTTCAGAAAGTGGTTTCGTGGAAAATTCATTACTAATTTTCCAGGCTGGTAGGGCTACAGGAGATTACCACGGCCAGATTACCACGGCCAGGAGATTACCACGGCCAGATGAATTCAACAAATTTTGAACGCTGGGTTACCACTCAGCTCCTCCCTAATCTACCAGAAAGAAGTGTTGTTGTTATGGATAATGCTCCATACCACAGCATTCAAGAAAACAAACCACCAACAAGAAATTCTGTAAGAGCAGAAATGATTTCGTGGCTGGAGAAAAACAACGTCCCTTTCGCCGTAGAAATGAGGAAAACCGAACTTTTTATGTTAATAGAAAGAAACAAATGCCCAGAAAAAACTTTTCGTATAGACCAAATTTTGAAATTTCATGGCCATGATGTTCTCCGATTGCCTCCATATATGTGCGACCTTAGTCCAATTGAACTTCCATGGGCAAAAGTAAAACGCCTGGTACGTGAAAAAACCGTTGCTGGAGAAATGTCAATGGCAGTACTGAGGGACATGACAACAAATGCATTTTCGTCAGTTACTGAGAGTGATTGGTTAGGATACTGCAATCATGTGCGGAAGCTGGAGACTGAATACTGGGAAAGGGATGGATTGTTGGAAAACACCATAGATCAGTTCGTAATTGCTTTGGGGGTGCCGAAAGTGATAGTAGTGACTCGAGTGACTCACAATCATCTGAAGAAAGTGACGACACCGAGCTTGCCCGTCCTCTGTCGTCCAGCGAATAAGGAAGTTCAACTTGCATCATATCACGTGAGTTAAAATTAATTTTGTATATACTATAATTATAAGCAGCCTTTATTGTTGCAAAAATTCGTTACATAATATTAGTTTTCATAGAGTACTATTCATTGTTCGCATCTATTATAAAATCGAGATTCATACACTAATATTAATTTTATTAATTCCTTTTATAAATTTGTAAGTTACAAAAAACAGCGTATGAATCTCGTGCACTTCAAACTCGTTATACAGTGTTATGCAATTATTATATTCGTCAGGGGTTCCCACAGGGGGGGGGGGTTAAGACGCAGACTGCGTCATTGAAATTTCTGGGGGGGGCAAAATATTATCAATTATGAATTTTCTGGGGGGTGAAAATTGTTGCAAAATTAGAGTTTTATATGTTAAAATAAAAACAGCCAAGTTCTAGAACTTCAAAAGGTCTCTTCTAATTCTTTATAAAGATGAAGAATTTCGACAGCCATGGGCGCCCATACCCGGGGGCGGGGGGGGGCGAAGGAAAAAAGTATATTAATAATAATAATATAATAATAATATAATTTATTTGTCATTAAGCATTACATATAATGCAATAGACTTCGTCAAGAAACAAACAGATATTAAAACCTAATGTTCACTCTTGGCAATTCCAGGAATTCATTAAGATTGTAATATGGCGAAGCTTGAAGAAAGTTATGCACTACACTTTTGAATCTCTTAAAATCCACTGTGTGAGCTTCACAAGGTAATTTATTAAAAAGAGTGACCGCCATGGATTCGTACCAATCTTTTGATTTAGTTAGTCTGACCTGTACTTCACTAATCAGATATTTGCTTCTCGTGTTATGCACATGAACTTCGCTCCTGATTACATAATCATTTAGTTTGTTTTTTACTAAAAGTAGACAGTGCAAAATATACATATTTACAATAGTTAAAACACCTTCTCTAATAAATAGAGGACGGCACGGTTCGTTATACTTAGCACCAGCCAAGATACGTATAGCTTTCTTTTGCAAGCATAAAATTTTATGGATACCACTTCCATTTCCCCACAGTCTGATTCCATAGAGAAGTATGCTGTTAAAAAATGCATAGTATACATTTAAAACATAGTTCTTTGGTATAAGCTTTCTTATATGTCGTAGAACATAGATCACTCGAGACAGTCTTTTACATATTGTGTCAATATGTGGACCCCACGTTAACTTACTATCAAGTGTGATACCTAGTAATTTGGCAGTAGATGTCTCATACATATTATTTAGGGAAAACAGTATCTTTTGTGTCTTTTCTATATTCAATGTTAACCCATTTGCTGTAAACCAATCTGTACCTTCAGTCATCACATTATTCATTAACATGTTAAGGTTATAATGTTCCTTTCCAGTTCGATAGAACGTTGAGTCATCAGCAAATAACACAGACTTACTGTCTACATTTGAAGCTACGTCATTTATTAAAATAAGAAATAAAAGCGGCCCCAACACTGATCCCTGCGGGACTCCAATACCTATTTGACGTACATCTGAATATTCACCATTAAACCATACTGTCTGTTCGCGGTTACTTAAGTAAGATTTGATCAACCTTAGTTCCCTACCTTTTACACCATAGTATTTAAGTTTAGCGGCCAGAATATCGTGTGGCACGCAATCAAATGCTTTGGTTAAATCGCACAATAGAGCCAGAGTATTTTTATGATCTTCAAAGCCTGAAATTACAGAAGAAATCAATGTCTCCACTGCATCCACCGTTGACCTTCCATTTCTAAAACCATATTGAGATTCGGTAAACATATTATTGTTTTCAAAAAAGTTCGTTAGCTGGTTTTTCACTACACTTTCAATAACTTTTGAGAAAATCGGTACTATTGAAATTGGTCTGTAATTCCCAGGTTTTGATGGGTCACCTTTCTTAAGTGCTGGTATTGTCTTCGCTAGTTTCAGTGATTCAGGGAATTTCTCATTTACAAAGCATTGGTTAATACAATCCGTTAGAGGCACCACAATATATGGAATTACAGTTTTGAGAAAGGTATTACTAATGTCATACACATCCTTAGTATTTGAAGATTTAATTTTCTTTACGATTTTTATGACTTCATTGCAAGTAACAGTTTTCCACACAAAACTGGCAGGAGGTATCTTCAGATTCTGTATTCGCACCATGGCATTGTTAACATCAAGATTCTTGTTAGTTAAATCTTTAACTGTATTTATGAAACAGTTATTAAACTCATTTGGAGTAAGATTATAGTTTTGTTTATTTTGATGTTGGTTGACTGCATTATTAATTATTGTCCAAGCAGCTTTAACTTTGTTCGATGCAGAGCTAATGAAATTTATATTGTGATTTAACTTGGTATCCACTAGAAATTTTTTATATTCTTTCCTTGCTGTTGTATATGCCAATTTAGTCTGGTCCACGAAAACATTGTACCGACTAGCCCACAACATACGATTTCTTAACAACAACACTTGTGACCTCATACTACGGCATTCACTCGTATACCACGTTGGTTTAGTTTTGCTTACGTTCACATCTATGGACTTTTTTTTATATTTATATGGGAAGTGCATATCCATTCCATGGCAAAATATTGTTAAGAACTTGTCGAAGTCAATACTTTCTATATTAGGCCACTCAATAGCTTTTAAGTAATCTATAAATTTCTCAATATTGTCCGAGTTGAAATATCGAGTTTTTGTAACTGTTTGGGATGTATTTTCCTGTTCCGAGTACTTGGCTCCATATACTTTCATGGCTAAAGCATCATGGTCAGACAACATTGGTTTGTAAACACTTACCAAAATTAGTTCATCTGACATATTCGTGATGACATTATTTATTATAGTCAGATGTTTTTTCTTTTAAGACAATTATTTGAATTGCAGAAGTTTTACCAAATCGACAACATGGAAGCAGAATCCACAGTGGATTAGGAAAGGGGGGTTCAGGGGGTTTGGACACCCCAAAAGTCAAAACCTAAAAAACCTGTATTAAAAAAAAAATTAATTAAACAAGATTTGTTGGTGTGTCAAATATGATATAGGGTTATTTTCTTTTCATAACATAATGAGTAGGCCTATTATGTCCACTGTTCCACGTGTTATTCAACTTTTCTTATAAATAGTAATAAGTATTATAACTTAGGTAACAATTTCTTGTTTAAGTTGCCATGTCTTAGAGTATAGTAAACAAATTTGCTAACTAGTTTTTCAGTGCTAAAATAGCGTAAAATGTGATTTTCATTAGTTCAACATTTAAAAATTTCCCGGGGGTGGACACCCGACTTAGGTAACATTTTCTTGTTTACATTGGCATGTCTTAGAGTATGGCAAACATATTTCCTAACTAGTTTCTTGTTGCTAAAATAGCGTAAAATGTGATTTTCATTAATTCAACATTTAAAAATTTTCTGGGGATGGACCCCCGACCCCCGACCCCCGACCCCCGATGGACCGAATTTGCTATTTCCACATTGTGTTTTCATATGTGATTTATATTTCTGAACATCGCGGATTCCATCTATAAACAGTGAATATGACGATATTACATACTTATCCACTTATTGTGCGATAGTAGAAATGTACTTTCAGTTGTGTAAAGGGGGTCACTTAATGTGAGATAGTTGAAATGTGTTTTCAGTTGTGTCGTCCAATCCTGAATATTACATATTCTACATCAGAACAGAGAATATGACGATATTTCATACTTATTCGATCTCTTGCTACACACTATTCCACTTATTGCGTGATTGTAGTAATGTGTTTATAGATGTGTTGTCTGTTTCTTAATATCGCATATTCAACCTTTAAACAGTGAATTTGACGCTAATACAGCCGTATTCGAGTTCATTTTGTACGTAATTTGCTATTTCCACATTGTGTTTTCATATGTGATTTATATTTCTGAACATCGCGGATTCCATCTATAAACAGTGAATATGACGATATTACATACTTATCCACTTATTGTGCGATAGTAGAAATGTACTTTCAGTTGTGTATCCGTTTGTGAATATCACGAATTCCACATATAAAGAGTGAATAAGCCGATATTTCATACCTTTTCCAGCTCCTGTTGCATACATTTCCAATTAATGTGTAATTGTAGAAAAGTGTTTTTTAAATGCGTTGTCCTTTTCTGAATATTACATATTCAACCTATAAACAGTGAATTGGACGCTAATACAGCTTTATTCAACTTTCTTTAGTACGTAATGTTCAATTTCCGAAATTTGTTTTCATATGTGATTTATGTCTCTGAATATCTCGAATTACATCTATACATAGTGAATATGCCGATATTACTTACTTATTAGAATAGGAATTACATACTATTCCACTTAATGTGAGAGAGTTGAAATGTGTTTTCAGTTGTGTCGTCCAATCCTGAATATTACATATTCTACTCCTAAACAGAGAATATGACGAAAATTAATACTTATTCGAGCTCCTGCTACACACTATTCTACTTAATGTGTGATTGTAGTAATGTGTTTCTGAATATCGCAAATTCATCCTTTGAACCGTGAATTTGACGATAATACATCCTTATTCGAGTTCCTTTTGTACGTAATTTGCTATTTCCGAAATGTGTTTTCATATGTGATTTATGTTTCTGAACATCACGAATTCCATCTATAAACAGTGAATATGACGATATTACATACCTATTTGAATTGCTGTTGCATACTTATCCACTTAATGTGCGATAGTAGAATTATATATTCAGTTGTGTATCCGTTCAGTTTTGTATCACGTATTCCACCTAACAAGAGTGAATATGACGATATTTCATACCTTCTGGAGCTCTTGTTGCATACTTTTGCACTTTATGTGAGATAGTAGAAATGTGTTTTCAGTTGTGTTGTCCGTTTCTGAAGATCACATTATAAACCTACATACAATGTATATGACGATATTTTATACTTATTCGAGCTTCTGTTACATACTATTCCACATGATGTGTGATTGTAGAAATCTGATCTCAGAAGCGATGTCCGTTTCTGAAAATCACACATTAAGCCCATAAACAGTGCATTGGACGCTAATACAGCCTTATTCAACATTGTTTTGTACGTAATGTGCAATTTCCGAAATGTGTTTTCATATGTGATACAATTTCTGAATATCGGGAATTCCATCTTTAAACAGTGAATATCACGATATCTCATTCATTCGAGCTCCAGTTACGAATTATTCCACTTAATGTGTGATTGTGGAAATGTGTTTATAGATTTGTTGTCCGTTTCTGAATATCGCATATTCAACCTTTTAACAGTGAATTTTACGCTAACACATCGTTATTCGAGTTCCTTTGTGCTATTTCCGAAATGTGTTTTCATTTGTGATTTATTTTTCTGAACATCGCGAATTCCTTCTATAAACAGTGAATATGACGATATCTCATACCTTTCCAGCTCCAGATAATTACTTTTCCACTTAATGTGTGATTGTAGAAATGTTTTTTTAGATATGTTGTCCGTTTCTGAATATCGCATATTCAACCTTTAAGAAGTGCATTTGACGCTAATACAGACTTATTCGAGTTCCTTTTGTACTTAACGTGTCATTTCCGAAATGTCTTTTCACATTTGATTTATGTTCTGAATATCGCGAATTCCATCTATAAAAATTGATTATGATGATATTACATACTTAATTGAATAGCCGTTACATACTTTTCCACTTAATGTGTGATAGTAGAATTGTGTTTTCTGTTGTGTTTCCTGTTTCTGAGTATTACATATTCCACCTATAAACAGTGAATATGACGATATTACATACTTATTCGAGCTCCTGTTATATAGTAATGCACTTAATGTGTGATTGTAGAAATCTGTTTTAAGATGCGTTGTCCGTTTCTGAATATCACATTCGACCATTCGACCTTAAACAGTGAATTTGATGCTAATAGAGCTTAATTCGATTTCCTTTGTACTTATTGTGCTATTTCCGAAATGTGTTTTCAAATGTGATTTATTTTTCTGAACATTGCGAATTCCATCTATAAACAGTGAATATGACGGTATTAAATACTTATTCGAATAGCTGTTACATACTTTTCCACTTAATGTGAAACAGTTGAAATGTGTTTTCAGTAGTGTTTTCCAATCCTGAATACTACATATTATTCCTCTAAACAGAGAATATGACGGTATTTCATACTTATTCGAGCTCCTGCTACATACTATTCCACTTCATTTGTTGTAGAAATGTGTTGTCCGCTTCTGAATGTCACATATTCAACCTTAAAACAGTAAATTTGACGCTAATACAGCCTTATTGGAGTTCCTTTTGTACGTAATTTGCTATTTCCGAAATGTTTTCATATGTTATTTATCTTCCTGAACATCAGGAATTGCATCTATAAACAGTGAATATGACGATTTTAAATACTAATTATAATAGCTGTTACATGCATTTCCACTTATAATGCTAATAAAGCTTAATTCAAGTTCCTTTGTACTTATTGTGCTATTTCCGAAATGTGTTTTCATATGTGATTTATGTCTCTGAACATCTAAAATTACATATATAAACAGTGAATAGGACGATATTACATACTTATTCGAATAGCCGTTACATAGTAATCAACTAAATGTGAAATTGTTGAAATGTGTTTTCAGTTGTGTTGTCTAATCCTAAATATTACATATTCTACCGTTGTGTGTTGCCCGTTTTTGAATATCGCATATTCAACCTTTAAACAGTAAATTTGACGCTAATACAACCTAATTGAGGTTCCTTTTGTACGTAATCTACAATTTCCGAAATGTGTTTTCATATGTGAATTATGTCTCTGAAAATCTTTGTAATTAGTGAATATGACGATATTACTTACTTATTCGAATAGAAATTACATACTATTCCACTTAATGTGAGATAGTTAAAATGAGTTTTCAGTTGTGTCGTCCAATCCTGAATATTACATATTCTACGATATTTAGAGAATATGACGATATTTCATACTTATTCGAACTTCTGTTACATACTATTCCACTGATTGTAGAAATCTGTCCTCAGATGCGTTGCCCGTTTCTGAAAATCACATATTCAACCCATAAACAGTGAATTGGACGTTAATACAGCCTTATTCAACTTTATTTTTTACGTAATGTGCAATTTCCGAAATGTGTTTTCACATGTGATTTATGTTCCGAATATCGCGAATTCCTTCTATAAACAGTGATAATGATGATATTACATACTTATTCGAATAGCCGTTACATACTTTTCGACTTAATGTGTGATTATACAAATGTGTTTTCGGTAGTGTTGTTCGTTTCACATATTCCGCCTATAAACAGTGAATATGACGATATTATTCTCCTGCTACATACTATTCCACTTATGTGTGATTGTATATATGTGTTTAGAGATGTGTTTTTCGTCTCTAATATCGCAAATTCAACCTTTAAACAGTGAATTTGACGCTAATACAGCCTAATTAGAGTTCCTTTTATATGTAATCTGCCGAAATGTATTTTCATATGTGATTTATGTCTCTGAATATCTCGAATTACATCAATACGTAGTGAATATGACGATATTACATACTTATTCGAATAGGAAATACATACTATTCGACTTAATGTGAGATAGTTGAAATGTGTTTTCAGTTGTGTCGTCCAATCCTGGATATTACATATTCTACCTCTGATCAGAGAATATGACGATATTTCATACTTATTCGATCTCTTGCTACACACTATTCCACTTATTGTGTGATTGTAGTAATGTGTTAATAGATGTGTTGTCTGTTATTTAATATCGCATATTCAACCTTTAAACATTGAATTTGACGCTAATAAAGCCGTAGTCGAGTTCATTTTGTACATAATTTGCTATTTCCAAATTGTGTTTTCATATGTGATTTATATTTCTGCACATCGCGGATTCCATCTACAAACAGTGAATATGACGATATTACATACTTATCCACTTATTGTGCGATAGTAGAAATGTAATTTCAGTTGTGTATCCGTATGTGAATATCACGAATTCCACATATAAAGAGTGAATAATCCGATATTTCATACCTTTTCTAGCTCCTGTTGCATACTTTTCCAATTAATGTGTAATTGTAGAAAAGTGTTTTTTAAATGCGTTGTCCGTTTCTGAATATTACATATTCAACCTATAAACAGTGAATTGGACGCTAATACAGCTTTATTCAACTTTCTTTAGTACGTAATGTTCAATTTCCGAAATGTGTTTTCATATGTGATTTATGTCTCTGAATATCTCGAATTACATCTATACATAGTGAATATGGCGATATTACTTACTTATTCGAATAGGAATTACATACTATTCCACTTAATGCGAGAGAGTTGAAATGTGTTTTCAGTTGTGTCGTCCAATCCTGAATATTACATATTCTACTCCTAATCAGAGAATATGACGATAATTAATACTTATTCGAGCTCCTGCTACACACTATTCCACTTAATGTGTGATTGTAGTAACGTGTTTCTGAATATCGCAAATTCATCTTTTGAACCGTGAATTTGACGATAGTACATCCTTATTCGAGTTCCTTTTGTATGTAATTTGCTATTTCCGAAATGTGTTTTCATATGTGATTTATGTTACTGAACATCACGAATTCCATCTATAAACAGTGAATATGACGATATTACATACCTATTTGAATTGCTGTTGCATACTTATCCACTTATTGTGCGATAGTAGAATTATATATTCAGTTGTGTATCCGTTCAGTTTTGTATCACGTATTCCACATAACAAGAGTGAATATGACGATATTTCATACCTTCTGGAGCTCTTGTTGCATACTTTGCACTTTATGTGAGATAGTAGAAATGTGTTTTCAGTTGTGTTGTATGTTTCTGAAGATCACAATATAAACCTAAATACAGTGTATATGACGATATTTTATACTTATTCGAGCTTCTGTTACATACTATTCCACTTAATGTGTGATTGTAGAAATCTGATCTCAGATGCGTTGTCCGTTTCTGAAAATCACACATTCAACCCATAAACAGCGCATTGGACGCTAATACAGCCTTATTCAACTTTGTTTTGTACGTAATGTTCAATTTCCGAAATGTGTTTTCATATGTGATACAATTTCTGAATATCGGGAATTCCATCTTTAAACAGTGAATATCACGATATCTCATTCATTCGAGCTCCAGTTACCAATTATTCCACTTAATGTGTGATTGTGGAAATGTGTTTATAGATGTGTTGTCCGTTTCTGAACATCGCATATTCAACCATTTAACAGTGAATTTTACGCTAATACATCTTTATTCGAGTTCCTTTGTGCTGTTTCCGAAATGTGTTTTCATATGTGATTTATGTCTCTGAATATCTCGAATTACGTCTATACATATTGAATATGACGATATTACATACTTATTCGTTTAGGAGTTACATGAATGAATGAAAATGAATGAAAATGAATGGGTGGGGCCCTTTCGGTCCCGTGCACGTAGGCCACATAATTGGGCCCATTGTGCCCCTCTTACTGGAGAATTCATTCAAGTCCTGTTGCCTTCAAGAAGGACATGATAGATCTTGGGTTAGTTCTCCTTATGTCATCTGGTCTCAGTTTATCCGAGCCCAGGAGAAAGTGTCTGATAGTAGCAAGTGCTTCGCACTCGCACAATATGTGTAGAGAGGACTCATCTTCTCTACCACACTTCCTACATGTGGGATCCGCACTAAGCTTCATCACATGTAGGTGTCTCTTTAGGGTGTTGTGTCCTGTTAACAGGCCAACTACACCTCTAAGTTGTACCCGGTTAAGGGTTAACAGAATCTTGCTGTTCTTCTTGCTAGGTCCCTCGATCATAGCTCGAGCCTGCCTAGCAGTAGTGAGATTACTCCAGAAAGTGCCATGCTGATGAGACATCCAGTCTAAGACCTCACGTCTGACCCTTCTTGGAGTAATACCAAGGACAGGTTCCGGTCCAATAAAGACATTGGCCGAGCCCTCCCTTGCTAGCTTATCCGCTAGTTCATTTCCTCTCATTCCAGCATGCCCAGGAACCCAGCAAAGCTGTACTGGTCGGCGGGAGCATAGAATATCCAAGGTTTTTTGGCACTCTCGTACCAACCTAGACCTTGTTGTACTGGCACATAGTGCCTTCAGGGCAGCCTGGCTTTCAGAACAGATACTAATCCGACCTTGCAGCCAAGGTATCCCTAAAATATGATAAGCACAGGCCAAAATAGCAAATATTTCAGCCTGGAATACTGTAGTATAACCTCCCAAAGAGTACGACAGCCTCGTCTTAGGCCCATAGATGCCAGCCCCGGTCCCCTCGTCCGTCTTGGAGCCATCCGTATACCAGACAAGCCCCTTGACAGACTCCGGAGCCCGTGGGCCACGAGTCCATTCCTCTCTGGGCGGAATACTGACCCTATATATAGAGTCAAAGTTATAACTTGGCTTCATATTGTCATAGCCCATCGCAAGGATAGGCTGCGACTTCTGAAGTCTGCTAAGTATTTCTCTGTGTCCTTTAACTGGATTTTTAAAAGACCAACAGCCCAAACTCCAGAGACGATGAGCAGTCACTCCGGCCTCTCCCTGAATAACTAGATCCAAAGGAGGTAAGCCAAGCAGCGCCTCCAGGGCACTGAGCGGAGTGGTGCGCAAGGCTCCAGTAATCCCCAAACACGCTAAGCGTTGGATTTTATTTAATTTGTTCTTGGTGGCCTGTGTCTTAACACATGGCCACCACACAACCGAAGCATAGGTGATGGAAGGCCTAATGATGGAGACATAGAGCCAATAAACCACACGTGGTTTAAGTCCCCACCTCACACCAAAGGCCCTCCGACAGGCCCACAAAGTATTGCAGGCCTTAGTCACCTTGTTTTCAATGTGCTCT
The DNA here is from genome assembly GCA_964059195.1 of Ectobius pallidus. Taxonomy (NCBI): domain Eukaryota; kingdom Metazoa; phylum Arthropoda; class Insecta; order Blattodea; family Ectobiidae; genus Ectobius; species Ectobius pallidus. The sequence goes on from CAXKWD010000003.1 coordinate 134,588,099, forward strand.
TTCCAAGTCAGCCTAGAATCCAGAATGACTCCCAGATACTTGACCGACGTAGATCGAATCAGCTTCTTCCCGAAGAAGGTAGGTTCATGTAGACCATCAAGCCGTCGCTTCCTCGTGAACACAATGAGGTTAGTTTTATCAGGGTTAGCCGACAATTCTACCTCACGACACCATCTTTCAACAGTTTCAAGGGCACCTTGTATAAGGCCCGAAACTGTATCAGCGAATTTTCCCCTGACCACAATGCAGATATCATCTGCATAGCCTTGGGCATATACTCCACTTTCATTGAGCCTGGCAAGTAATACATCTACCACCAGGCACCAAATAAGTGGGGATAGAACCCCTCCCTGGGGGCAGCCTCTGGGCATAGTGCACATCAGCTCACACTGATTAAGAGACACTATTGCCCGGCGGCCCTCCAGGGATGCCATAATCCATCGAGTTACACACAAGTTAACTCCATGTCTAATCAACCCTCTATAGATAGAGCCATATGAAGAAAAATTAAAGGCCCCCTCTATGTCCAAAAACACTGCCATGGCTAGCTCTCCCTGGTCAAGAATTTCTTCAGCCCTTGAAATCAGCTGATGAAGCGCCGTCTCCACGGATTTGCCAGCCTGATAGGCATGTTGTTCAGCACTTAGAGGCCTTTCAATTAAGATAGGTCCTCTGATATATATATCTATTAGCCTTTCCAAAGTCTTTAAAAGAAAGGAAGTCATACTAATAGGTCTAAAATCCTTAGGCCCAAGGTAAGAGCTCCTACCGGGCTTAGGAATAAAAACTAGTCTTGAATGCCTCCACGACGAGTGTACATAACCCATCGCCAGGCAAGATCTGAAAATTCTTACCAGGTTTGGAATGAGTAAATCCTGTCCCTGCTGAAGCAGGGCCGTGAAAATCCCATCCATCCCTGGGCTTTTAAAAGGGGCAAATGATTGAATTGCCCACTTTATTCGCTTATAGGTGACAATATCTTTGGCAGTCCGCCAGTCCTGTATAGCAGGCCGGCAAGCCTGACTAGATACAGCCTCCTCATTAACTACCTGTGATTCAGGGAAGTGCGTCACAAGCAAGAGACGTAAAGTATCCTCCTCCGAGCCAGTATATGTCCCAGAGGGGGTCCTTAATGAGCCCAATTTGGCTCTAGAGTCTCGCATTAGGATTTTATACAATCTAGCCGTACTTGGTAGATTGTTGATACTCTGACAGAAGTCTCTCCAGGTTTCCCTGGAGGACTTCTTCAGTTCTTGCTTATACTTGCGCTGTGAATCCCTATGCAGGTTCCAGCTCTCAGTATCTTGATTACCTTTAGCTCTGTTAAAAAGCCGTCTCGTGGAGATCCGAAGGTTGCTCAAAGTTGAGTTCCAGCGGAACCTCCCATTTACTGTCCTAACTGCTCTAGGTGGACAGTTATCCTCAAAGGAAGATCTGAGGGCCGTACTGATCCAATCAATGCAGTCCCCCAAGTTTTCCTTGTTATAAGAATTTCTAGGGCATTCCCCCAGCGATCCTGCCCCTCAGTTCCTCCCTATAAGAGTCCCAATTGGTCCTCTTGGGGTCCCTGAAGGTCCTTGGATCAAGGGAGCCTGCCAACCGAAATTCTATGTGTCTGTGGTCGGACAGGGACGGTTAGGAGTTACATACTTTTCCACTTAATGTGAGATAGTTAAAATGAGTTTTCAGTTGTGTCGTCCAATCCTGAATATTACATATTCTACGATATTTAGAGAATATGACGATAATTCATACTTATTCGAGCTTCTGTTACATACTATTCCACTGATTGTAGAAATCTGTCCTCAGATGCGTTGCCCGTTTCTGAAAATCACATATTCAACCCATAAACAGTGAATTGGACGTTAATACAGCCTTATTCAACTTTATTTTTTACGTAATGTGCAATTTCCGAAATGTGTTTTCACATGTGATTTATGTTCCGAATATCGCGAATTCCTTCTATAAACAGTGATAATGATGATATTACATACTTATTCGAATAGCCGTTACATACTTTTCGACTTAATGTGTGATTATACAAATGTGTTTTCGGTAGTGTTGTTCGTTTCACATATTCCGCCTATAAACAGTGAATATGACGATATTATTCTCCTGCTACATACTATTCCACTTATGTGTGATTGTATATATGTGTTTATAGATGTGTTTTTCGTCTCTAATATCGCAAATTCAACCTTTAAACAGTGAATTTGACGCTAATACAGCCTAATTAGAGTTCCTTTTATATGTAATCTGCCGAAATGTATTTTCATATGTGATTTATGTCTCTGAATATCTCGAATTACATCAATACGTAGTGAATATGACGATATTACATACTTATTCGAATAGGAAATACATACTATTCGACTTAATGTGAGATAGTTGAAATGTGTTTTCAGTTGTGTCGTCCAATCCTGGATATTACATATTCTACCTCTGATCAGAGAATATGACGATATTTCATACTTATTCGATCTCTTGCTACACACTATTCCACTTATTGTGTGATTGTAGTAATGTGTTAATAGATGTGTTGTCTGTTATTTAATATCGCATATTCAACCTTTAAACATTGAATTTGACGCTAATAAAGCCGTATTCGAGTTCATTTTGTACATAATTTGCTATTTCCAAATTGTGTTTTCATATGTGATTTATATTTCTGCACATCGCGGATTCCATCTACAAACAGTGAATATGACGATATTACATACTTATCCACTTATTGTGCGATAGTAGAAATGTAATTTCAGTTGTGTATCCGTATGTGAATATCACGAATTCCACATATAAAGAGTGAATAATCCGATATTTCATACCTTTTCTAGCTCCTGTTGCATACTTTTCCAATTAATGTGTAATTGTAGAAAAGTGTTTTTTAAATGCGTTGTCCGTTTCTGAATATTACATATTCAACCTATAAACAATGAATTGGACGCTAATACAGCTTTATTCAACTTTCTTTAGTACGTAATGTTCAATTTCCGAAATGTGTTTTCATATGTGATTTATGTCTCTGAATATCTCGAATTACATCTATACATAGTGAATATGGCGATATTACTTACTTATTCGAATAGGAATTACATACTATTCCACTTAATGCGAGAGAGTTGAAATGTGTTTTCAGTTGTGTCGTCCAATCCTGAATATTACATATTCTACTCCTAAACAGAGAATATGACGATAATTAATACTTATTCGAGCTCCTGCTACACACTATTCCACTTAATGTGTGATTGTAGTAACGTGTTTCTGAATATCGCAAATTCATCTTTTGAACCGTGAATTTGACGATAGTACATCCTTATTCGAGTTCCTTTTGTATGTAATTTGCTATTTCCGAAATGTGTTTTCATATGTGATTTATGTTACTGAACATCACGAATTCCATCTATAAACAGTGAATATGACGATATTACATACCTATTTGAATTGCTGTTGCATACTTATCCACTTATTGTGCGATAGTAGAATTATATATTCAGTTGTGTATCCGTTCAGTTTTGTATCACGTATTCCACATAACAAGAGTGAATATGACGATATTTCATACCTTCTGGAGCTCTTGTTGCATACTTTGCACTTTATGTGAGATAGTAGAAATGTGTTTTCAGTTGTGTTGTATGTTTCTGAAGATCACAATATAAACCTACATACAGTGTATATGACGATATTTTATACTTATTCGAGCTTCTGTTACATACTATTCCACTTAATGTGTGATTGTAGAAATCTGATCTCAGATGCGTTGTCCGTTTCTGAAAATCACACATTCAACCCATAAACAGCGCATTGGACGCTAATACAGCCTTATTCAACTTTGTTTTGTACGTAATGTTCAATTTCCGAAATATGTTTTCATATGTGATACAATTTCTGAATATCGGGAATTCCATCTTTAAACAGTGAATATCACGATATCTCATTCATTCGAGCTCCAGTTACCAATTATTCCACTTAATGTGTGATTGTGGAAATGTGTTTATAGATGTGTTGTCCGTTTCTGAACATCGCATATTCAACCATTTAACAGTGAATTTTACGCTAATACATCTTTATTCGAGTTCCTTTGTGCTGTTTCCGAAATGTGTTTTCATATGTGATTTATGTCTCTGAATATCTCGAATTACGTCTATACATATTGAATATGACGATATTACATACTTATTCGTTTAGGAGTTACATGAATGAATGAAAATGAATGAAAATGAATGGGTGGGGCCCTTTCGGTCCCGTGCACGTAGGCCACATAATTGGGCCCATTGTGCCCCTCTTACTGGAGAATTCATTCAAGTCCTGTTGCCTTCAAGAAGGACATGATAGATCTTGGGTTAGTTCTCCTTATGTCATCTGGTCTCAGTTTATCCGAGCCCAGGAGAAAGTGTCTGATAGTAGCAAGTGCTTCGCACTCGCACAATATGTGTAGAGAGGACTCATCTTCTCTACCACACTTCCTACATGTGGGATCCGCACTAAGCTTCATCACATGTAGGTGTCTCTTTAGGGTGTTGTGTCCTGTTAACAGGCCAACTACACCTCTAAGTTGTACCCGGTTAAGGGTTAACAGAATCTTGCTGTTCTTCTTGCTAGGTCCCTCGATCATAGCTCGAGCCTGCCTAGCAGTAGTGAGATTACTCCAGAAAGTGCCATGCTGATGAGACATCCAGTCTAAGACCTCACGTCTGGGCCTTCTTGGAGTAATACCAAGGACAGGTTCCGGTCCAATAAAGACATTGGCCGAGCCCTCCCTTGCTAGCTTATCCGCTAGTTCATTTCCTCTGATTCCAGCATGCCCAGGAACCCAGCAAAGCTGTACTGGTCGGCGGGAGCAGAGAATATCCAAGGTTTTTTGGCACTCTCGTACCAACCTAGACCTTGTTGTACTGGCACATAGTGCCTTCAGGGCAGCCTGGCTTTCAGAACAGATACTAATCCGACCTTGCAGCCAAGGTATCCCTAAAATATGATAAGCACAGGCCAAAATAGCAAATATTTCAGCCTGGAATACTGTAGTATAACCTCCCAAAGAGTACGACAGCCTCGTCTTAGGCCCATAGATGCCAGCCCCGGTCCCCTCGTCCGTCTTGGAGCCATCCGTATACCAGACAAGCCCCTTGACAGACTCCGGAGCCCGTGGGCCACGAGTCCATTCCTCTCTGGGCGGAATACTGACCCTATATATAGAGTCAAAGTTATAACTTGGCTTCATATTGTCATAGCCCATCGCAAGGATAGGCTGCGACTTCTGAAGTCTGCTAAGTATTTCTCTGTGTCCTTTAACTGGATTTTTAAAAGACCAACAGCCCAAACTCCAGAGACGATGAGCAGTCACTCCGGCCTCTCCCTGAATAACTAGATCCAAAGGAGGTAAGCCAAGCAGCGCCTCCAGGGCACTGAGCGGAGTGGTGCGCAAGGCTCCAGTAATCCCCAAACACGCTAAGCGTTGGATTTTATTTAATTTGTTCTTGGTGGCCTGTGTCTTAACACATGGCCACCACACAACCGAAGCATAGGTGATGGAAGGCCTAATGTTGGATAGAGCCAATAAACCACACGTGGTTTAAGTCCCCACCTCACACCAAAGGCCCTCCGACAGGCCCACAAAGTATTGCAGGCCTTAGTCACCTTGTTTTCAATGTGCTCTTTCCAAGTCAGCCTAGAATCCAGAATGACTCCCAGATACTTGACCGACGTAGATCGAATCAGCTTCTTCCCGAAGAAGGTAGGTTCATGTAGACCATCAAGCCGTCGCTTCCTCGTGAACACAATGAGGTTAGTTTTATCAGGGTTAGCCGACAATTCTACCTCACGACACCATCTTTCAACAGTTTCAAGGGCACCTTGTATAAGGCCCGAAACTGTATCAGCGAATTTTCCCCTGACCACAATGCAGATATCATCTGCATAGCCTTGGGCATACACTCCACTTTCATTGAGCCTGGCAAGTAATTCATCTACCACCAGGCACCAAATAAGTGGGGATAGATCCCCTCCCTGGGGGCAGCCTCTGGGCATAGTGCACATCAGCTCACACTGATTAAGAGACACTATTGCCCGGCGGCCCTCCAGGGATGCCATAATCCATCGAGTTACACACAAGTTAACTCCATGTCTAATCAACCCTCTATAGATAGAGCCATATGAAGAAAAATTAAAGGCCCCCTCTATGTCCAAAAACACTGCCATGGCTAGCTCTCCCTGGTCAAGCATTTCTTCAGCCCTTGAAATCAGCTGATGAAGCGCCGTCTCCACGGATTTGCCAGCCTGATAGGCATGTTGTTCAGCACTTAGAGGCCTTTCAATTAAGATAGGTCCTCTGATATATATATCTATTAGCCTTTCCAAAGTCTTTAAAAGAAAGGAAGTCATACTAATAGGTCTAAAATCCTTAGGCCCAAGGTAAGAGCTCCTACAGGGCTTAGGAATAAAAACTAGTCTTGAATGCCTCCACGACGAGTGTACATAACCCATCACCAGGCAAGATCTGAAAATTCTTACCAGGTTTGGAATGAGTAAATTCTGTCCCTGCTGAAGCAGGGCCGGGAAAATCCCATCCATCCCTGGGCTTTTAAAAGGGGCAAATGATTGAATTGCCCACTTTATTCGCTTATAGGTGACAATATCTTTGGCAGTCCGCCAGTCCTGCATAGCAGGCCGGCAAGCCTGACTAGATACAGCCTCCTCATTAACTACCTGTGATTCAGGGAAGTGCGTCCCAAGCAAGAGACGTAAAGTATCCTCCTCCGAGCCAGTATATGTCCCAGAGGGGGTCCTTAATTAGCCCAATTTGGCTCTAGAGTCTCGCATTAGGATTTTATACAATCTAGCCTTACTTGGTAGATTGTTGATACTCTGACAGAAGTCTCTCCAGGTTTCCCTGGAGGACTTCTTCAGTTCTTGCTTATACTTGCGCTGTGAATCCCTATGCAGGTTCCAGCTCTCAGTATCTTGATTACCTTTAGCTCTGTTAAAAAGCCGTCTCGTGGAGTTCCGAAGGTTGCTCAAAGTTGAGTTCCAGCGGAACCTCCCATTTACTGTCCTAACTGCTCTAGGTGGACAGTTATCCTCAAAGGAAGATCTGAGGGCCGTACTGATCCAATCAATGCAGTCCCCCAAGTTTTCCTTGTTATAAGAATTTCTAGGGCATTCCCCCAGCGATCCTGCCCCTCAGATCCTCCCTATAAGAGTCCCAATTGGTCCTCTTGGGGTCCCTGAAGGTCCTTGGATCAAGGGAGCCTGCCAACCGAAATTCTATGTGTCTGTGGTCGGACAGGGACGGTTAGGAGTTACATACTTTTCCACTTAATGTGAGATAGTTTAAATGTGTTTTCAGTTGTGTCGTCCAATCCTGAATATTACATATTCTACCTCTAAACAGAGAATATGACGATATTTCATACTTATTCGAGTTCCTGCTACACACTATTCCACTTAATGTTATAGATGTGTTTTCCGTTTCTGAATATGGCATATTCAACCTTTATACAGTGAATTTGACGCAAATACAGGCTTATTTGAGTTCCTTTGGAATTTGATATTTCCGAAAGGTGTTTTCATATGTGATTTATGTTTCTGGACATCGCGAATTCCATCTATAAACTGTGAATATGACGATATTACATACTTATTTGAATTGCTGTTACATATTTATCCACTTATTGTGTGATAGTAGAAATGTATATTCAGTTGTGTATCCGTTCAGTTTTGTATCACGTATTCCACATATCAAGAGTGAATATGACCATATTTCATACCTTCTCGAGCTCCTGTTGCATACTTTTCCACTTTATGTGAGATAGTAGAAATGTGTTTTCAGTTGCGTTGTCCGTTTATAAACCTACATACAGTGTATATGACGATATTTCAAACTTATTCGAGCTTCTGTTACATACTATTCCACTGATTGTAGGAATCTGTCCTCAGATGCGTTGTCCGTTTCTGAAAATCAAATATTCAACCCATAAACAGTGAATTGGACGTTAATACAGCCTTATTCAACTATCTTTTGTACGGAATGTGCAATTTCCGAAATGTGTTTTCATATGTCATTTAATTTCTGAATATCGGGAATTCCATCTATAAACAGTGAATATCACGATATCTCATACTTATTCGAGCTCCAGTTTCGTACTATTCCACTTAATGTGTGCTTGTAGAAATGTGTTTATAGATGTGTTGTCCGTTTCTGAATATCGCATATTCAACCTTTTAACAGTGAATTTTACGCTAATACATCCTTATTCGAGTTCATTTTGTACTTAATGTGCCATTTCCGAAATGTGTTTTCACATGTGATTTATGTTCCAAATATCGCGAATTCCATCTATAAACAGTGATAATGATGATATTACATACTTATTCGAATAGCCGTTACATACTTTCAACTTAATGTGTGATTATACAAATGTGTTTTCGGTAGTGTTGTTCGTTTCTGAATATCACTTATTCCGCCTATAAACAGTGAATATGACGATATTATTCTCCTGCTACATACTATTCCACTTATGTGTGATTGTATATATGTGTTTATAGATGTGTTTTTCGTCTCTGAATATCGCAAATTCAACCTTTAAACAGTGAATTTGACGCTAATACAGCCTAATTAGAGTTCCTTTTGTATGTAATCTGCAATTTCCGAAATGTGTTTTCATATGTGATTTATGTCTCTGAGCATCTCGAATTACATCTATACGTAGTGAATATGACATTATTTCATACTTATTCGAATAGGAAATACATACTATTCGACTTAATGTGGGATAGTTGAAATGTGTTTTCAGTTGTGTCGTCCAATCCTGAATATTACATATTCTACCTCTGAACAGAGAATATGACGATATTTCATACTTATTCGATCTCTTGCTACACACTATTCCACTTGTGTGATTGTAGTAATGTGTTTATAGATGTGTTGTCTGTTTCTTAATATCGCATATTCAATCTTTAAACAGTGAATTTGACGCTAATACAGCCGTATTCGAGTTCATTTTGTACGTAATTTGCTATTTCCAAGTTGGGTTTTCATATGTGATTTATATTTCTGAACATCGCGGATTCCATCTATAAACAGTGAATATGACGATATTACATCTTTATCCACTTATTGTGCGATAGTAGAAATGTACTTTCAGTTGTGTATCCGTTTGTGACTATCAGGAATTCCATATATAAAGAGTGAATAAGCCAATATTTCACACCTTTTCTAGCTCCTGTTGCATACTTTTCCAATTAATGTGTAATTGTAGAAAAGTGTTTATAAATGCGTTGTCCGTTTCTGAATATTACATATTCAACCTATAAACAGTGAATTGGACGCTAATACAGGTTTATTCAACTTTCTTTAGTACGTAATGTTCAATTTCCGAAATGTGTTTTCATATGTGATTTATGTCTCTGAATATCTCGAATTATATCTATACATAGTGAATATGACGATATTACTTATTTATTCGAATAGGAATTACATACTATTCCACTTAATGTGAGAGAGTTGAAATGTGTTTTCAGTTGTGTCGTCCAATCCTGAATATTACATATTCTACCCCTAAACAGAGAATATGACGATAATTCATACTTATTCGAGCTCCTGCTACACACTATTCCACTTAATGTGTGATTGTAGTAATGTGTTTCTGAATATCGCAAATTCATCTTTTGAACCGTGAATTTGACGATAGTACATCCTTATTCGAGTTCCTTTTGTATGTAATTTGCTATTTCCGAAATGTGTTTTCATATGTGATTTATGTTACTGAACATCACGAATTCCATCTATAAACAGTGAATATGACGATATTACATACCTATTTGAATTGCTGTTGCATACTTATCCACTTATTGTGCGATAGTAGAATTATATATTCAGTTGTGTATCCGTTCAGTTTTGTATCACGCATTCCACATAACAAGAGTGAATATGACGATATTTCATACCTTCTGGAGCTCTTGTTGCATACTTTGCACTTTATGTGAGATAGTAGAAATGTGTTTTCAGTTGTGTTGTATGTTTCTGAAGATCACAATATAAACCTACATACAGTGTATATGACGATATTTTATACTTATTCGAGCTTCTGTTACATACTATTCCACTTAATGTGTGATTGTAGAAATCTGATCTCAGATGCGTTGTCCGTTTCTGAAAATCACACATTCAACCCATAAACAGCGCATTGGACGCTAATACAGCCTTATTCAACTTTGTTTTGTACGTAATGTTCAATTTCCGAAATGTGTTTTCATATGTGATACAATTTCTGAATATCGGGAATTCCATCTTTAAACAGTGAATATCACGATATCTCATTCATTCGAGCTCCAGTTACCAATTATTCCACTTAATGTGTGATTGTGGAAATGTGTTTATAGATGTGTTGTCCGTTTCTGAACATCGCATATTCAACCATTTAACAGTGAATTTTACGCTAATACATCTTTATTCGAGTTCCTTTGTGCTGTTTCCGAAATGTGTTTTCATATGTGATTTATGTCTCTGAATATCTCGAATTACGTCTATACATATTGAATATGACGATATTACATACTTATTCGTTTAGGAGTTACATGAATGAATGAAAATGAATGGGTGGGGCCCTTTCGGTCCCGTGCACGTAGGACACATAATTGGGCCCATTGTGCCCCTCTTACTGGAGAATTCATTCAAGTCCTGTTGCCTTCAAGAAGGACAGGATAGATCTTGGGTTAGTTCTCCTTATGTCATCTGGTCTCAGTTTATCCGAGCCCAGGAGAAAGTGTCTGATTGTAGCAAGTGCTTCGCACTCGCACAATATGTGTAGAGAGGACTCATCTTCTCTACCACACTTCCTACATGTGGGATCCGCACTAAGCTTCATCACATGTAGGTGTCTCTTTAGGGTGTTGTGTCCTGTTAACAGGCCAACTACACCTCTAAGTTGTACCCGGTTAAGGGTTAACAGAATCTTGCTGTTCTTCTTGCTAGGTCCCTCGATCATAGCTCGAGCCTGCCTAGCAGTAGTGAGATTACTCCAGAAAGTGCCATGCTGATGAGACATCCAGTCTAAGACCTCACGTCTGGCCCTTCTTGGAGTAATACCAAGGACAGGTTCCGGTCCAATAAAGACATTGGCCGAGCCCTTCCTTGCTAGCTTATCCGCTAGTTCATTTCCTCTGATTCCAGCATGCCCAGGAACCCAGCAAAGCTGTACTGGTCGGCGGGAGCAGAGAATATCCAAGGTTTTTTGGCACTCTCGTACCAACCTAGACCTTGTTGTACTGGCACATAGTGCCTTCAGGGCAGCCTGGCTGTCAGAACAGATACTAATCCGACCTTGCAGCCAAGGTATCCCTAAAATATGATAAGCACAGGCCAAAATAGCAAATATTTCAGCCTGGAATACTGTAGTATAACCTCCCAAAGAGTACGACAGCCTCGTCTTAGGCCCATAAATGCCAGCCCCGGTCCCCTCGTCCGTCTTGGAGCCATCCGTATACCAGACAAGCCCCTTGACAGACTCCGGAGCCCGTGGGCCACGAGTCCATTCCGCTCTGGGCGGAATACTGACCCTATATATAGAGTCAAAGTTATAACTTGGCTTCATATTGTCACAGCCCATCGCAAGGATAGGCTGCGACTTCTGAAGTCTGCTAAGTATTTCTCTGTGTCCTTTAACTGGATTTTTAAAAGACCAACAGCCCAAACTCCAGAGACGATGAGCAGTCACTCCGGCCTCTCCCTGAATAACTAGATCCAAAGGAGGTAAGCCAAGCAGCGCCTCCAGGGCACTGAGCGGAGTGGTGCGCAAGGCTCCAGTAATCCCCAAACACGCTAAGCGTTGGATTTTATTTAATTTGTTCTTAGTGGCCTGTGTCTTAACACATGGCCACCACACAACCGAAGCATAGGTGATGGAAGGCCTAATGATGGAGACATAGAGCCAATAAACCACACGTGGTTTAAGTCCCCACCTCACACCAAAGGCCCTCCGACAGGCCCACAAAGTATTGCAGGCCTTAGTCACCTTGTTTTCAATGTGCTCTTTCCAAGTCAGCCTAGAATCCAGAATGACTCCCAGATACTTGACCGACGTAGATCGAATCAGCTTCTTCCCGAAGAAGGTAGGTTCATGTAGACCATCAAGCCGTCGCTTCCTCGTGAACACAATGAGGTTAGTTTTATCAGGGTTAGCCGACAATTCTACCTCACGACACCATCTTTCAACAGTTTCAAGGGCACCTTGTATAAGGCCCGAAACTGTATCAGCGAATTTTCCCCTGACCACAATGCAGATATCATCTGCATAGCCTTGGGCATATACTCCACTTTCATTGAGCCTGGCAAGTAATTCATCTACCACCAGGCACCAAATAAGTGGGGATAGAACCCCTCCCTGGGGGCAGCCTCTGGGCATAGTGCACATCAGCTCACACTGATTAAGAGACACTATTGCCCGGCGGCCCTCCAGGGATGCCATAATCCATCGAGTTAAACACAAGTTAACTCCATGTCTAATCAACCCTCTATAGATAGAGCCATATGAAGTAAAATTAAAGGCCCCCTCTATGTCCAAAAACACTGCCATGGCTAGCTCTCCCTGGTCAAGCACTTCTTCAGCCCTTGAAATCAGCTGATGAAGCGCCGTCTCCACGGATTTGCCAGCCTGATAGGCATGTTGTTCAGCACTTAGAGGCCTTTCAATTAAGATAGGTCCTCTGATATATATATCTATTAGCCTTTCCAAAGTCTTTAAAAGAAAGGAAGTCATACTAATAGGTCTAAAATCCTTAGGCCCAAGGTAAGAGCTCCTACCGGGCTTAGGAATAAAAACTAGTCTTGAATGCCTCCACGACGAGTGTACATAACCCATCGCCAGGCAAGATCTGAAAATTCTTACCAGGTTTGGAATGAGTAAATCCTGTCCCTGCTGAAGCAGGGCCGTGAAAATCCCATCCATCCCTGGGCTTTTAAAAGGGGCAAATGATTGAATTGCCCACTTTATTCGCTTATAGGTGACAATATCTTTGGCAGTCCGCCAGTCCTGTATAGCAGGCCGGCAAGCCTGACTAGATACAGCCTCCTCATTAACTACCTGTGATTCAGGGAAGTGCGTCACAAGCAAGAGACGTAAAGTATCCTCCTCCGAGCCAGTATATGTCCCAGAGGGGGTCCTTAATGAGCCCAATTTGGCTCTAGAGTCTCGCATTAGGATTTTATACAATCTAGCCGTACTTGGTAGATTGTTGATACTCTGACAGAAGTCTCTCCAGGTTTCCCTGGAGGACTTCTTCAGTTCTTGCTTATACTTGCGCTGTGAATCCCTATGCAGGTTCCAGCTCTCAGTATCTTGATTACCTTTAGCTCTGTTAAAAAGCCGTCTCGTGGAGTTCCGAAGGTTGCTCAAAGTTGAGTTCCAGCGGAACCTCCCATTTACTGTCCTAACTGCTCTAGGTGGACAGTTATCCTCAAAGGAAGATCTGAGGGCCGTACTGATCCAATCAATGCAGTCCCCCAAGTTTTCCTTGTTATAAGAATTTCTAGGGCATTCCCCCAGCGATCCTGCCCCTCAGGTCCTCCCTATAAGAGTCCCAATTGGTCCTCTTGGGGTCCCTGAAGGTCCTTGGATCAAGGGAGCCTGCCAACCGAAATTCTATGTGTCTGTGGTCGGACAGGGACGGTTAGGAGTTACATACTTTTCCACTTAATGTGAGATAGTTAAAATGAGTTTTCAGTTGTGTCGTCCAATCCTGAATATTACATATTCTACGATATTTAGAGAATATGACGATAATTCATACTTATTCGAGCTTCTGTTACATACTATTCCACTGATTGTAGAAATCTGTCCTCAGATGCGTTGCCCGTTTCTGAAAATCACATATTCAACCCATAAACAGTGAATTGGACGTTAATACAGCCTTATTCAACTTTATTTTTTACGTAATGTGCAATTTCCGAAATGTGTTTTCACATGTGATTTATGTTCCGAATATCGCGAATTCCTTCTATAAACAGTGATAATGATGATATTACATACTTATTCGAATAGCCGTTACATACTTTTCGACTTAATGTGTGATTATACAAATGTGTTTTCGGTAGTGTTGTTCGTTTCACATATTCCGCCTATAAACAGTGAATATGACGATATTATTCTCCTGCTACATACTATTCCACTTATGTGTGATTGTATATATGTGTTTATAGATGTGTTTTTCGTCTCTAATATCGCAAATTCAACCTTTAAACAGTGAATTTGACGCTAATACAGCCTAATTAGAGTTCCTTTTATATGTAATCTGCCGAAATGTATTTTCATATGTGATTTATGTCTCTGAATATCTCGAATTACATCAATACGTAGTGAATATGACGATATTACATACTTATTCGAATAGGAAATACATACTATTCGACTTAATGTGAGATAGTTGAAATGTGTTTTCAGTTGTGTCGTCCAATCCTGGATATTACATATTCTACCTCTGATCAGAGAATATGACGATATTTCATACTTATTCGATCTCTTGCTACACACTATTCCACTTATTGTGTGATTGTAGTAATGTGTTAATAGATGTGTTGTCTGTTATTTAATATCGCATATTCAACCTTTAAACATTGAATTTGACGCTAATAAAGCCGTAGTCGAGTTCATTTTGTACATAATTTGCTATTTCCAAATTGTGTTTTCATATGTGATTTATATTTCTGCACATCGCGGATTCCATCTACAAACAGTGAATATGACGATATTACATACTTATCCACTTATTGTGCGATAGTAGAAATGTAATTTCAGTTGTGTATCCGTATGTGAATATCACGAATTCCACATATAAAGAGTGAATAATCCGATATTTCATACCTTTTCTAGCTCCTGTTGCATACTTTTCCAATTAATGTGTAATTGTAGAAAAGTGTTTTTTAAATGCGTTGTCCGTTTCTGAATATTACATATTCAACCTATAAACAGTGAATTGGACGCTAATACAGCTTTATTCAACTTTCTTTAGTACGTAATGTTCAATTTCCGAAATGTGTTTTCATATGTGATTTATGTCTCTGAATATCTCGAATTACATCTATACATAGTGAATATGGCGATATTACTTACTTATTCGAATAGGAATTACATACTATTCCACTTAATGCGAGAGAGTTGAAATGTGTTTTCAGTTGTGTCGTCCAATCCTGAATATTACATATTCTACTCCTAATCAGAGAATATGACGATAATTAATACTTATTCGAGCTCCTGCTACACACTATTCCACTTAATGTGTGATTGTAGTAACGTGTTTCTGAATATCGCAAATTCATCTTTTGAACCGTGAATTTGACGATAGTACATCCTTATTCGAGTTCCTTTTGTATGTAATTTGCTATTTCCGAAATGTGTTTTCATATGTGATTTATGTTACTGAACATCACGAATTCCATCTATAAACAGTGAATATGACGATATTACATACCTATTTGAATTGCTGTTGCATACTTATCCACTTATTGTGCGATAGTAGAATTATATATTCAGTTGTGTATCCGTTCAGTTTTGTATCACGTATTCCACATAACAAGAGTGAATATGACGATATTTCATACCTTCTGGAGCTCTTGTTGCATACTTTGCACTTTATGTGAGATAGTAGAAATGTGTTTTCAGTTGTGTTGTATGTTTCTGAAGATCACAATATAAACCTACATACAGTGTATATGACGATATTTTATACTTATTCGAGCTTCTGTTACATACTATTCCACTTAATGTGTGATTGTAGAAATCTGATCTCAGATGCGTTGTCCGTTTCTGAAAATCACACATTCAACCCATAAACAGCGCATTGGACGCTAATACAGCCTTATTCAACTTTGTTTTGTACGTAATGTTCAATTTCCGAAATGTGTTTTCATATGTGATACAATTTCTGAATATCGGGAATTCCATCTTTAAACAGTGAATATCACGATATCTCATTCATTCGAGCTCCAGTTACCAATTATTCCACTTAATGTGTGATTGTGGAAATGTGTTTATAGATGTGTTGTCCGTTTCTGAACATCGCATATTCAACCATTTAACAGTGAATTTTACGCTAATACATCTTTATTCGAGTTCCTTTGTGCTGTTTCCGAAATGTGTTTTCATATGTGATTTATGTCTCTGAATATCTCGAATTACGTCTATACATATTGAATATGACGATATTACATACTTATTCGTTTAGGAGTTACATGAATGAATGAAAATGAATGAAAATGAATGGGTGGGGCCCTTTCGGTACCGTGCACGTAGGAAACATAATTGGGCCCATTGTGCCCCTCTTACTGGAGAATTCATTCAAGTCCTGTTGCCTTCAAGAAGGACATGATAGATCTTGGGTTAGTTCTCCTTATGTCATCTGGTCTCAGTTTATCCGAGCCCAGGAGAAAGTGTCTGATAGTAGCAAGTGCTTCGCACTCGCACAATATGTGTAGAGAGGACTCATCTTCTCTACCACACTTCCTACATGTGGGATCCGCACTAAGCTTCATCACATGTAGGTGTCTCTTTAGGGTGTTGTGTCCTGTTAACAGGCCAACTACACCTCTAAGTTGTACCCGGTTAAGGGTTAACAGAATCTTGCTGTTCTTCTTGCTAGGTCCCTCGATCATAGCTCGAGCCTGCCTAGCAGTAGTGAGATTACTCCAGAAAGTGCCATGCTGATGAGACATCCAGTCTAAGACCTCACGTCTGGCCCTTCTTGGAGTAATACCAAGGACAGGTTCCGGTCCAATAAAGACATTGGCCGAGCCCTCCCTTGCTAGCTTATCCGCTAGTTCATTTCCTCTGATTCCAGCATGCCCAGGAACCCAGCAAAGCTGTACTGGTCGGCGAGAGCAGAGAATATCCAAGGTTTTTTGGCATTCTCGTACCAACCTAGACCTTGTTGTACTGGCACATAGTGCCTTCAGGGCAGCCTGGCTTTCAGAACAGATACTAATCCGACCTTGCAGCCAAGGTATCCCTAAAATATGATAAGCACAGGCCAAAATAGCAAATATTTCAGCCTGGAATACTGTAGTATAACCTCCCAAAGAGTACGACAGCCTCGTCTTAGGCCCATAGATGCCAGCCCCGGTCCCCTCGTCCGTCTTGGAGCCATCCGTATACCAGACAAACCCCTTGACAGACTCCGGAGCCCGTGGGCCACGAGTCCATTCCTCTCTGGGCGGAATACTGACCCTATATATAGAGTCAAAGTTATAACTTGGCTTCATATTGTCATAGCCCATCGCAAGGATAGGCTGCGACTTCTGAAGTCTGCTAAGTGTTTCTCTGTGTCCTTTAACTGGATTTTTAAAAGACCAACAGCCCAAACTCCAGAGACGATGAGCAGTCACTCCGGCCTCTCCCTGAATAACTAGATCCAAAGGAGGTAAGCCAAGCAGCGCCTCCAGGGCACTGAGCGGAGTGGTGCGCAAGGCTCCAGTAATCCCCAAACACGCTAAGCGTTGGATTTTATTTAATTTGTTCTTGGTGGCCTGTGTCTTAACACAAAGTATTGCAGGCCTTAGTCACCTTGTTTTCAATGTGCTCTTTCCAAGTCAGCCTAGAATCCAGAATGACTCCCAGATACTTGACCGACGTAGATCGAATCAGCTTCTTCCCGAAGAAGGTAGGTTCATGTAGACCATCAAGCCGTCGCTTCCTCGTGAACACAATGAGGTTAGTTTTATCAGGGTTAGCCGACAATTCTACCTCACGACACCATCTTTCAACAGTTTCAAGGGCACCTTGTATAAGGCCCGAAACTGTATCAGCGAATTTTCCCCTGACCACAATGCAGATATCATCTGCATAGCCTTGGGCATATACTCCACTTTCATTGAGCCTGGCAAGTAATTCATCTACCACCAGGCACCAAATAAGTGGGGATAGAACCCCTCCCTGGGGGCAGCCTCTGGGCATAGTGCACATCAGCTCACACTGATTAAGAGACACTATTGCCCGGCGGCCCTCCAGGGATGCCATAATCCATCGAGTTACACACAAGTTAACTCCATGTCTAATCAACCCTCTATAGATAGAGCCATATGAAGAAAAATTATGTCCAAAAACACTGCCATGGCTAGCTCTCCCTGGTCAAGCATTTCTTCAGCCCTTGAAATCAGCTGATGAAGCGCCGTCTCCACGGATTTGCCAGCCTGATAGGCATGTTGTTCAGCACTTAGAGGCATTTCAATTAAGATAGGTCCTCTGATATATATATCTATTAGCCTTTCCAAAGTCTTTAAAAGAATGGAAGTCATACTAATAGGTCTAAAATCCTTAGGCCCAAGGTAAGAGCTCCTACCGGGCTTAGGAATAAAAACTAGTCTTGAATGCCTCCACGACGAGTGTACATAACCCATCGCCAGGCAAGATCTGAAAATTCTTACCAGGTTTGGAATGAGTAAATCCTGTCCCTGCTGAAGCAGGGCCGGGAAAATCCCATCCATCCCTGGGCTTTTAAAAGGGGCAAATGATTGAATTGCCCACTTTATTCGCTTATAGGTGACAATATCTTTGGCAATCCGCCAGTCCTGTAAAGCAGGCCGGCAAGCCTGACTAGATACAGCCTCCTCATTAACTACCTGTGATTCAGGGAAGTGCGTCACAAGCAAGAGACGTAAAGTATCCTCCTCCGAGCCAGTATATGTCCCAGAGGGGGTCCTTAATGAGCCCAATTTGGCTCTAGAGTCTCGCATTAGGATTTTATACAATCTAGCCGTACTTGGTAGATTGTTGATACTCTGACAGAAGTCTCTCCAGGTTTCCCTGGAGGACTTCTTCAGTTCTTGCTTATACTTGCGCTGTGAATCCCTATGCAGGTTCCAGCTCTCAGTATCTTGATTACCTTTAGCTCTGTTAAAAAGCCGTCTCGTGGAGTTCCGAAGGTTGCTCAAAGTTGAGTTCCAGCGGAACCTCCCATTTACTGTCCTAACTGCTCTAGGTGGACAGTTATCCTCAAAGGAAGATCTGAGGGCCGTACTGATCCAATCAATGCAGTCCCCCAAGTTTTCCTTGTTATAAGAATTTCTAGGGCATTCCCCCAGCGATCCTGCCCCTCAGGTCCTCCCTATAAGAGTCCCAATTGGTCCTCTTGGGGTCCCTGAAGGTCCTTGGATCAAGGGAGCCTGCCAACCGAAATTCTATGTGTCTGTGGTCGGACAGGGACGGTTAGGAGTTACATACTTTTCCACTTAATGTGAGATAGTTAAAATGAGTTTTCAGTTGTGTCGTCCAATCCTGAATATTACATATTCTACGATATTTAGAGAATATGACGATAATTCATACTTATTCGAGCTTCTGTTACATACTATTCCACTGATTGTAGAAATCTGTCCTCAGATGCGTTGCCCGTTTCTGAAAATCACATATTCAACCCATAAACAGTGAATTGGACGTTAATACAGCCTTATTCAACTTTATTTTTTACGTAATGTGCAATTTCCGAAATGTGTTTTCACATGTGATTTATGTTCCGAATATCGCGAATTCCTTCTATAAACAGTGATAATGATGATATTACATACTTATTCGAATAGCCGTTACATACTTTTCGACTTAATGTGTGATTATACAAATGTGTTTTCGGTAGTGTTGTTCGTTTCACATATTCCGCCTATAAACAGTGAATATGACGATATTATTCTCCTGCTACATACTATTCCACTTATGTGTGATTGTATATATGTGTTTATAGATGTGTTTTTCGTCTCTAATATCGCAAATTCAACCTTTAAACAGTGAATTTGACGCTAATACAGCCTAATTAGAGTTCCTTTTATATGTAATCTGCCGAAATGTATTTTCATATGTGATTTATGTCTCTGAATATCTCGAATTACATCAATACGTAGTGAATATGACGATATTACATACTTATTCGAATAGGAAATACATACTATTCGACTTAATGTGAGATAGTTGAAATGTGTTTTCAGTTGTGTCGTCCAATCCTGGATATTACATATTCTACCTCTGATCAGAGAATATGACGATATTTCATACTTATTCGATCTCTTGCTACACACTATTCCACTTATTGAGTGATTGTAGTAATGTGTTAATAGATGTGTTGTCTGTTATTTAATATCGCATATTCAACCTTTAAACATTGAATTTGACGCTAATAAAGCCGTATTCGAGTTCATTTTGTACATAATTTGCTATTTCCGAAATGTGTTTTCATATGTGATTTATGTTACTGAACATCACGAATTCCATCTATAAACAGTGAATATGACGATATTACATACCTATTTGAATTGCTGTTGCATACTTATCCACTTATTGTGCGATAGTAGAATTATATATTCAGTTGTGTATCCGTTCAGTTTTGTATCACGTATTCCACATAACAAGAGTGAATATGACGATATTTCATACCTTCTGGAGCTCTTGTTGCATACTTTGCACTTTATGTGAGATAGTAGAAATGTGTTTTCAGTTGTGTTGTATGTTTCTGAAGATCACAATATAAACCTACATACAGTGTATATGACGATATTTTATACTTATTCGAGCTTCTGTTACATACTATTCCACTTAATGTGTGATTGTAGAAATCTGATCTCAGATGCGTTGTCCGTTTCTGAAAATCACACATTCAACCCATAAACAGCGCATTGGACGCTAATACAGCCTTATTCAACTTTGTTTTGTACGTAATGTTCAATTTCCGAAATGTGTTTTCATATGTGATACAATTTCTGAATATCGGGAATTCCATCTTTAAACAGTGAATATCACGATATCTCATTCATTCGAGCTCCAGTTACCAATTATTCCACTTAATGTGTGATTGTGGAAATGTGTTTATAGATGTGTTGTCCGTTTCAGAACATCGCATATTCAACCATTTAACAGTGAATTTTACGCTAATACATCTTTATTCGAGTTCCTTTGTGCTGTTTCCGAAATGTGTTTTCATATGTGATTTATGTCTCTGAATATCTCGAATTACGTCTATACATATTGAATATGACGATATTACATACTTATTCGTTTAGGAGTTACATGAATGAATGAAAATGAATGTAAATGAATGGGTGGGGCCCTTTCGGTCCCGAGCACGTAGGCCACATAATTGGGCCCATTGTGCCCCTCTTACTGGAGAATTCATT
The DNA here is from genome assembly GCA_964059195.1 of Ectobius pallidus. Taxonomy (NCBI): domain Eukaryota; kingdom Metazoa; phylum Arthropoda; class Insecta; order Blattodea; family Ectobiidae; genus Ectobius; species Ectobius pallidus. The sequence goes on from CAXKWD010000003.1 coordinate 134,609,238, forward strand.
CAAGTCCTGTTGCCTTCAAGAAGGACATGATAGATCTTGGGTTAGTTCTCCTTATGTCATCTGGTCTCAGTTTATCCGAGCCCAGGAGAAAGTGTCTGATAGTAGCAAGTGCATCGCACTCGCACAATATGTGTAGAGAGGACTCATCTTCTCTACCACACTTCCTACATGTGGGATCCGCACTAAGCTTCATCACATGTAGGTGTCTCTTTAGGGTGTTGTGTCCTGTTAACAGGCCAACTACACCTCTAAGTTGTACCCGGTTAAGGGTTAACAGAATCTTGCTGTTCTTCTTGCTAGGTCCCTCGATCATAGCTCGAGCCTGCCTAGCAGTAGTGAGATTACTCCAGAAAGTGCCATGCTGATGAGACATCCAGTCTAAGACCTCACGTCTGGCCCTTCTTGGAGTAATACCAAGGACAGGTTCCGGTCCAATAAAGACATTGGCCGAGCCCTCCCTTGCTAGCTTATCCGCTAGTTCATTTCCTCTGATTCCAGCATGCCCAGGAACCCAGCAAAGCTGTACTGGTCGGCGGGAGCAGAGAATATCCAAGGTTTTTTGGCACTCTCGTACCAACCTAGACCTTGTTGTACTGGCACATAGTGCCTTCAGGGCAGCCTGGCTTTCAGAACAGATACTAATCCGACCTTGCAGCCAAGGTATCCCTGAAATATGATAAGCACAGGCCAAAATAGCAAATATTTCAGCCTGGAATACTGTAGTATAACCTCCCAAAGAGTACGACAGCCTCGTCTTAGGCCCATAGATGCCAGCCCCGGTCCCCTCGTCCGTCTTGGAGCCATCCGTATACCAGACAAGCCCCTTGACAGACTCCGGAGCCCGTGGGCCACGAGTCCATTCCTCTCTGGGCGGAATACTGACCCTATATATAGAGTCAAAGTTATAACTTGGCTTCATATTGTCATAGCCCATCGCAAGGATAGGCTGCGACTTCTGAAGTCTGCTAAGTATTTCTCTGTGTCCTTTAACTGGATTTTTAAAAGACCAACAGCCCAAACTCCAGAGACGATGAGCAGTCACTCCGGCCTCTCCCTGAATAACTAGATCCAAAGGAGGTAAGCCAAGCAGCGCCTCCAGGGCACTGAGCGGAGTGGTGCGCAAGGCTCCAGTAATCCCCAAACACGCTAAGCGTTGGATTTTATTTAATTTGTTCTTGGTGGCCTGTGTCTTAACACATGGCCACCACACAACCGAAGCATAGGTGATGGAAGGCCTAATGATGGAGACATAGAGCCAATAAACCACACGTGGTTTAAGTCCCCACCTCACACCAAAGGCCCTCCGACAGGCCCACAAAGTATTGCAGGCCTTAGTCACCTTGTTTTCAATGTGCTCTTTCCAAGTCAGCCTAGAATCCAGAATGACTCCCAGATACTTGACCGACGTAGATCGAATCAGCTTCTTCCCGAAGAAGGTAGGTTCATGTAGACCATCAAGCCGTCTCTTCCTCGTGAACACAATGAGGTTAGTTTTATCAGGGTTAGCCGACAATTCTACCTCACGACACCATCTTTCAACAGTTTCAAGGGCACCTTGTATAAGGCCCGAAACTGTATCAGCGAATGTTCCCCTGACCACAATGCAGATATCATCTGCATAGCCTTGGGCATACACTCCACTTTCATTGAGCCTGGCAAGTAATTCATCTACCACCAGGCACCAAATAAGTGGGGATAGAACCCCTCCCTGGGGGCAGCCTCTGGGCATAGTGCACATCAGCTCACACTGATTAAGAGACACTATTGCCCGGCGGCCCTCCAGGGATGCCATAATCCATCGAGTTACACACAAGTTAACTCCATGTCTAATCAACCCTCTATAGATAGAGCCATATGAAGAAAAATTAAAGGCCCCCTCTATGTCCAAAAACACTGCCATGGCTAGCTCTCCCTGGTCAAGCATTTCTTCAGCCCTTGAAATCAGCTGATGAAGCGCCGTCTCCACGGATTTGCCAGCCTGATAGGCATGTTGTTCAGCACTTAGAGGCCTTTCAATTAAGATAGGTCCTCTGATATATATATCTATTAGCCTTTCCAAAGTCTTTAAAAGAAAGGAAGTCATACTAATAGGTCTAAAATCCTTAGGCCCAAGGTAAGAGCTCCTACCGGGCTTAGGAATAAAAACTAGTCTTGAATGCCTCCACGACGAGTGTACATAACCCATCGCCAGGCAAGATCTGAAAATTCTTACCAGGTTTGGAATGAGTAAATCCTGTCCCTGCTGAAGCAGGGCCGGGAAAATCCCATCCATCCCTGGGCTTTTAAAAGGGGCAAATGATTGAATTGCCCACTTTATTCGCTTATAGGTGACAATATCTTTGGCAGTCCGCCAGTCCTGCATAGCAGGCCGGCAAGCCTGACTAGATACAGCCTCCTCATTAACTACCTGTGATTCAGGGAAGTGCGTCCCAAGCAAGAGACGTAAAGTATCCTCCTCCGAGCCAGTATATGTCCCAGAGGGGGTCCTTAATGAGCCCAATTTGGCTCTAGAGTCTCGCATTAGGATTTTATACAATCTAGCCTTACTTGGTAGATTGTTGATACTCTGACAGAAGTCTCTCCAGGTTTCCCTGGAGGACTTCTTCAGTTCTTGCTTATACTTGCGCTGTGAATCCCTATGCAGGTTCCAGCTCTCAGTATCTTGATTACCTTTAGCTCTGTTAAAAAGCCGTCTCGTGGAGTTCCGAAGGTTGCTCAAAGTTGAGTTCCAGCGGAACCTCCCATTTACTGTCCTAACTGCTCTAGGTGGACAGTTATCCTCAAAGGAAGATCTGAGGGCCGTACTGATCCAATCAATGCAGTCCCCCAAGTTTTCCTTGTTATAAGAATTTCTAGGGCATTCCCCCAGCGATCCTGCCCCTCAGGTCCTCCCTATAAGAGTCCCAATTGGTCCTCTTGGGGTCCCTGAAGGTCCTTGGATCAAGGGAGCCTGCCAACCGAAATTCTATGTGTCTGTGGTCGGACAGGGACGGTTAGGAGTTACATACTTTTCCACTTAATGTGAGATAGTTTAAATGTGTTTTCAGTTGTGTCGTCCAATCCTGAATATTACATATTCTACCTCTAAACAGAGAATATGACGATATTTCATACTTATTCGAGTTCCTGCTACACACTATTCCACTTAATGTTATAGATGTGTTTTCCGTTTCTGAATATGGCATATTCAACCTTTATACAGTGAATTTGACGCAAATACAGGCTTATTTGAGTTCCTTTGGAATTTGATATTTCCGAAAGGTGTTTTCATATGTGATTTATGTTTCTGAACATCGCGAATTCCATCTATAAACTGTGAATATGACGATATTACATACTTATTTGAATTGCTGTTACATATTTATCAACTTATTGTGTGATAGTAGAAATGTATATTCAGTTGTGTATCCGTTCAGTTTTGTATCACGTATTCCACATATCAAGAGTGAATATGACCATATTTCATACCTTCTCGAGCTCCTGTTGCATACTTTTCCACTTTATGTGAGATAGTAGAAATGTGTTTTCAGTTGCGTTGTCCGTTTATAAACCTACATACAGTGTATATGACGATATTTCAAACTTATTTGAGCTTCTGTTACATACTATTCCACTGATTGTAGGAATCTGTCCTCAGATGCGTTGTCCGTTTCTGAAAATCAAATATTCAACCCATAAACTGTGAATTGGACGTTAATACAGCCTTATTCAACTATGTTTTGTACGGAATGTGCAATTTCCGAAATGTGTTTTCATATGTCATTTAATTTCTGAATATCGGGAATTCCATCTATAAACAGTGAATATCACGATATCTCATACTTATTCGAGCTCCAGTTTCGTACTATTCCACTTAATGTGTGCTTGTAGAAATGTGTTTATAGATGTGTTGTCCGTTTCTGAATATCGCATATTCAACCTTTTAACAGTGAAGTTTACGCTAATACATCCTTATTCGAGTTCATTTTGTACTTAATGTGCCATTTCCGAAATGTGTTTTCACATGTGATTTATGTTCCAAATATCGCGAATTCCATCTAGAAACAGTGATAATGATGATATTACATACTTATTCGAATAGCCGTTACATACTTTCAACTTAATGTGTGATTATACAAATGTGTTTTCGGTAGTGTTGTTCGTTTCTGAATATCACTTATTCCGCCTATAAACAGTGAATATGACGATATTATTCTCCTGCTACATACTATTCCACTTATGTGTGATTGTATATATGTGTTTATAGATGGGTTTTTCGTCTCTGAATATCGCAAATTCAACCTTTAAACAGTGAATTTGACGCTAATACAGCCTAATTAGAGTTCCTTTTGTATGTAATCTGCAATTTCCGAAATGTGTTTTCATATGTGATTTATGTCTCTGAGCATCTCGAATTACATCTATACGTAGTGAATATGACGATATTTCATACTTATTCGAATAGGAAATACATACTATTCGACTTAATGTGGGATAGTTGAAATGTGTTTTCAGTTGTGTCGTCCAATCCTGAATATTACATATTCTACCTCTGAACAGAGAATATGACGATATTTCATACTTATTCGATCTCTTGCTACAAACTATTCCACTTGTGTGATTGTAGTAATGTGTTTATAGATGTGTTGTCTGTTTCTTAATATCGCATATTCAAACTTTAAACAGTGAATTTGACGCTAATACAGCCGTATTCGAGTTCATTTTGTACGTAATTTGCTATTTCCAAGTTGTGTTTTCATATGTGATTTATATTTCTGAACATCGCGGATTCCATCTATAAACAGTGAATATGACGATATTACATCTTTATCCACTTATTGTGCGATAGTAGAAATGTACTTTCAGTTGTGTATCCGTTTGTGACTATCACGAATTCCATATATAAAGAGTGAATAAGCCAATATTTCATACCTTTTCTAGCTCCTGTTGCATACTTTTCCAATTAATGTGTAATTGTAGAAAAGTGTTTATAAATGCGTTGTCCGTTTCTGAATATTACATATTCAACCTATAAACAGTGAATTGGACGCTAATACAGGTTTATTCAACTTTCTTTAGTACGTAATGTTCAATTTCCGAAATGTGTTTTCATATGTGATTTATGTCTCTGAATATCTCGAATTATATCTATACATAGTGAATATGACGATATTACTTATTTATTCGAATAGGAATTACATACTATTCCACTTAATGTGAGAGAGTTGAAATGTGTTTTCAGTTGTGTCGTCCAATCCTGAATATTACATATTCTACCCCTATACAGAGAATATGACGATAATTCATACTTATTCGAGCTCCTGCTACACACTATTCCACTTAATGTGTGATTGTAGTAATGTGTTTCTGAATATCGCATATTCATCCTTTGAACCGTGAATTTGACGATAATACATCCTTATTCGAGTTCCTTTTGTACGTAATTTGCTATTTCCGAGATGTGTTTTCACATGTGATTTATGTTTCTGAACATCACGAATTCCATCTATAAACAGTGAATATGACGATACTACATACCTATTTGAATTGCTGTTGCATACTTATCCACTTATTGTGCGATAGTAGAATTATATATTCAGTTGTGTATCCGTTCAGTTTTGTATCACGTATTCCACATAACAAGAGTGAATATGACGATATTTCATACCTTCTGGAGCTCTTGTTGCATACTTTGCACTTTATGTGAGATAGTAGAAATGTGTTTTCAGTTGTGTTGTATGGTTCTGAAGATCACAATATAAACCTACATACAGTGTATATGACGATATTTTATACTTATTCGAGCTTCTGTTACATACTATTCCACTTAATGTGTGATTGTAGAAATCTGATCTCAGATGCGTTGTCCGTTTCTGAAAATCACACATTCAACCCATAAACAGCGCATTGGACGCTAATACAGCCTTATTCAACTTTGTTTTGTACGTAATGTTCAATTTCCGAAATGTGTTTTCATATGTGATACAATTTCTGAATATCGGGAATTCCATCTTTAAACAGTGAATATCACGATATCTCATTCATTCGAGCTCCAGTTACCAATTATTCCACTTAATGTGTGATTGTGGAAATGTGTTTATAGATGTGTTGTCCGTTTCAGAACATCGCATATTCAACCATTTAACAGTGAATTTTACGCTAATACATCTTTATTCGAGTTCCTTTGTGCTGTTTCCGAAATGTGTTTTCATATGTGATTTATGTCTCTGAATATCTCGAATTACGTCTATACATATTGAATATGACGATATTACATACTTATTCGTTTAGGAGTTACATGAATGAATGAAAATGAATGTAAATGAATGGGTGGGGCCCTTTCGGTCCCGAGCACGTAGGCCACATAATTGGGCCCATTGTGCCCCTCTTACTGGAGAATTCATTCAAGTCCTGTTGCCTTCAAGAAGGACATGATAGATCTTGGGTTAGTTCTCCTTATGTCAACTGGTCTCAGTTTATCCGAGCCCAGGAGAAAGTGTCTGATAGTAGCAAGTGCTTCGCACTCGCACAATATGTGTAGAGAGGACTCATCTTCTCTACCACACTTCCTACATGTGGGATCCGCACTAAGCTTCATCACATGTAGGTGTCTCTTTAGGGTGTTGTGTCCTGTTAACAGGCCAACTACACCTCTAAGTTGTACCCGGTTAAGGGTTAACAGAATCTTGCTGTTCTTCTTGCTAGGTCCCTCGATCATAGCTCGAGCCTGCCTAGCAGTAGTGAGATTACTCCAGAAAGTGCCATGCTGATGAGACATCCAGTCTAAGACCTCACGTCTGGCCCTTCTTGGAGTAATACCAAGGACAGGTTCCGGTCCAATAAAGACATTGGCCGAGCCCTCCCTTGCTAGCTTATCCGCTAGTTCATTTCCTCTGATTCCAGCATGCCCAGGAACCCAGCAAAGCTGTACTGGTCGGCGGGAGCAGAGAATATCCAAGGTTTTTTGGCACTCTCGTACCAACCTAGACCTTGTTGTACTGGCACATAGTGCCTTCAGGGCAGCCTGGCTTTCAGAACAGATACTAATCCGACCTTGCAGCCAAGGTATCCCTGAAATATGATAAGCACAGGCCAAAATAGCAAATATTTCAGCCTGGAATACTGTAGTATAACCTCCCAAAGAGTACGACAGCCTCGTCTTAGGCCCATAGATGCCAGCCCCGGTCCCCTCGTCCGTCTTGGAGCCATCCGTATACCAGACAAGCCCCTTGACAGACTCCGGAGCCCGTGGGCCACGAGTCCATTCCTCTCTGGGCGGAATACTGACCCTATATATAGAGTCAAAGTTATAACTTGGCTTCATAATGTCATAGCCCATCGCAAGGATAGGCTGCGACTTCTGAAGTCTGCTAAGTATTTCTCTGTGTCCTTTAACTGGATTTTTAAAATACCAACAGCCCAAACTCCAGAGACGATGAGCAGTCACTCCGGCCTCTCCCTGAATAACTAGATCCAAAGGAGGTAAGCCAAGCAGCGCCTCCAGGGCACTGAGCGGAGTGGTGCGCAAGGCTCCAGTAATCCCCAAACACGCTAAGCGTTGGATTTTATTTAATTTGTTCTTGGTGGCCTGTGTCTTAACACAAAGTATTGCAGGCCTTAGTCACCTTGTTTTCAATGTGCTCTTTCCAAGTCAGCCTAGAATCCAGAATGACTCCCAGATACTTGACCGACGTAGATCGAATCAGCTTCTTCCCGAAGAAGGTAGGTTCATGTAGACCATCAAGCCGTCGCTTCCTCGTGAACACAATGAGGTTAGTTTTATCAGGGTTAGCCGACAATTCTACCTCACGACACCATCTTTCAACAGTTTCAAGGGCACCTTGTATAAGGCCCGAAACTGTATCAGCGAATTTTCCCCTGACCACAATGCAGATATCATCTGCATAGCCTTGGGCATATACTCCACTTTCATTGAGCCTGGCAAGTAATTCATCTACCACCAGGCACCAAATAAGTGGGGATAGAACCCCTCCCTGGGGGCAGCCTCTGGGCATAGTGCACATCAGCTCACACTGATTAAGAGACACTATTGCCCGGCGGCCCTCCAGGGATGCCATAATCCATCGAGTTACACACAAGTTAACTCCATGTCTAATCAACCCTCTATAGATAGAGCCATATGAAGAAAAATTATGTCCAAAAACACTGCCATGGCTAGCTCTCCCTGGTCAAGCATTTCTTCAGCCCTTGAAATCAGCTGATGAAGCGCCGTCTCCACGGATTTGCCAGCCTGATAGGCATGTTGTTCAGCACTTAGAGGCCTTTCAATTAAGATAGGTCCTCTGATATATATATCTATTAGCCTTTCCAAAGTCTTTAAAAGAATGGAAGTCATACTAATAGGTCTAAAATCCTTAGGCCCAAGGTAAGAGCTCCTACCGGGCTTAGGAATAAAAACTAGTCTTGAATGCCTCCACGACGAGTGTACATAACCCATCGCCAGGCAAGATCTGAAAATTCTTACCAGGTTTGGAATGAGTAAATCCTGTCCCTGCTGAAGCAGGGCCGGGAAAATCCCATCCATCCCTGGGCTTTTAAAAGGGGCAAATGATTGAATTGCCCACTTTATTCGCTTATAGGTGACAATATCTTTGGCAGTCCGCCAGTCCTGTAAAGCAGGCCGGCAAGCCTGACTAGATACAGCCTCCTCATTAACTACCTGTGATTCAGGGAAGTGCGTCACAAGCAAGAGACGTAAAGTATCCTCCTCCGAGCCAGTATATGTCCCAGAGGGGGTCCTTAATGAGCCCAATTTGGCTCTAGAGTCTCGCATTAGGATTTTATACAATCTAGCCGTACTTGGTAGATTGTTGATACTCTGACAGAAGTCTCTCCAGGTTTCCCTGGAGGACTTCTTCAGTTCTTGCTTATACTTGCGCTGTGAATCCCTATGCAGGTTCCAGCTCTCAGTATCTTGATTACCTTTAGCTCTGTTAAAAAGCCGTCTCGTGGAGTTCCGAAGGTTGCTCAAAGTTGAGTTCCAGCGGAACCTCCCATTTACTGTCCTAACTGCTCTAGGTGGACAGTTATCCTCAAAGGAAGATCTGAGGGCCGTACTGATCCAATCAATGCAGTCCCCCAAGTTTTCCTTGTTATAAGAATTTCTAGGGCATTCCCCCAGCGATCCTGCCCCTCAGGTCCTCCCTATAAGAGTCCCAATTGGTCCTCTTGGGGTCCCTGAAGGTCCTTGGATCAAGGGAGCCTGCCAACCGAAATTCTATGTGTCTGTGGTCGGACAGGGACGGTTAGGAGTTACATACTTTTCCACTTAATGTGAGATAGTTAAAATGAGTTTTCAGTTGTGTCGTCCAATCCTGAATATTACATATTCTACGATATTTAGAGAATATGACGATAATTCATACTTATTCGAGCTTCTGTTACATACTATTCCACTGATTGTAGAAATCTGTCCTCAGATGCGTTGCCCGTTTCTGAAAATCACATATTCAACCCATAAACAGTGAATTGGACGTTAATACAGCCTTATTCAACTTTATTTTTTACGTAATGTGCAATTTCCGAAATGTGTTTTCACATGTGATTTATGTTCCGAATATCGCGAATTCCTTCTATAAACAGTGATAATGATGATATTACATACTTATTCGAATAGCCGTTACATACTTTTCGACTTAATGTGTGATTATACAAATGTGTTTTCGGTAGTGTTGTTCGTTTCACATATTCCGCCTATAAACAGTGAATATGACGATATTATTCTCCTGCTACATACTATTCCACTTATGTGTGATTGTATATATGTGTTTATAGATGTGTTTTTCGTCTCTAATATCGCAAATTCAACCTTTAAACAGTGAATTTGACGCTAATACAGCCTAATTAGAGTTCCTTTTATATGTAATCTGCCGAAATGTATTTTCATATGTGATTTATGTCTCTGAATATCTCGAATTACATCAATACGTAGTGAATATGACGATATTACATACTTATTCGAATAGGAAATACATACTATTCGACTTAATGTGAGATAGTTGAAATGTGTTTTCAGTTGTGTCGTCCAATCCTGGATATTACATATTCTACCTCTGATCAGAGAATATGACGATATTTCATACTTATTCGATCTCTTGCTACACACTATTCCACTTATTGAGTGATTGTAGTAATGTGTTAATAGATGTGTTGTCTGTTATTTAATATCGCATATTCAAACTTTAAACATTGAATTTGACGCTAATAAAGCCGTATTCGAGTTCATTTTGTACATAATTTGCTATTTCCAAATTGTGTTTTCATATGTGATTTATATTTCTGCACATCGCGGATTCCATCTACAAACAGTGAATATGACGATATTACATACTTATCCACTTATTGTGCGATAGTAGAAATGTAATTTCAGTTGTGTATCCGTATGTGAATATCACGAATTCCACATATAAAGAGTGAATAATCCAATATTTCATACCTTTTCTAGCTCCTGTTGCATACTTTTCCAATTAATGTGTAATTGTAGAAAAGTGTTTTTTAAATGCGTTGTCCGTTTCTGAATATTACATATTCAACCTATAAACAGTGAATTGGACGCTAATACAGCTTTATTCAACTTTCTTTAGTACGTAATGTTCAATTTCCGAAATGTGTTTTCATATGTGATTTATGTCTCTGAATATCTCGAATTACATCTATACATAGTGAATATGGCGATATTACTTACTTATTCGAATAGGAATTACATACTATTCCACTTAATGCGAGAGAGTTGAAATGTGTTTTCAGTTGTGTCGTCCAATCCTGAATATTACATATTCTACTCCTAAACAGAGAATATGACGATAATTAATACTTATTCGAGCTCCTGCTACACACTATTCCACTTAATGTGTGATTGTAGTAACGTGTTTCTGAATATCGCAAATTCATCTTTTGAACCGTGAATTTGACGATAGTACATCCTTATTCGAGTTCCTTTTGTATGTAATTTGCTATTTCCGAAATGTGTTTTCATATGTGATTTATGTTACTGAACATCACGAATTCCATCTATAAACAGTGAATATGACGATATTACATACCTATTTGAATTGCTGTTGCATACTTATCCACTTATTGTGCGATAGTAGAATTATATATTCAGTTGTGTATCCGTTCAGTTTTGTATCACGTATTCCACATAACAAGAGTGAATATGACGATATTTCATACCTTCTGGAGCTCTTGTTGCATACTTTGCACTTTATGTGAGATAGTAGAAATGTGTTTTCAGTTGTGTTGTATGTTTCTGAAGATCACAATATAAACCTACATACAGTGTATATGACGATATTTTATACTTATTCGAGCTTCTGTTACATACTATTCCACTTAATGTGTGATTGTAGAAATCTGATCTCAGATGCGTTGTCCGTTTCTGAAAATCACACATTCAACCCATAAACAGCGCATTGGACGCTAATACAGCCTTATTCAACTTTGTTTTGTACGTAATGTTCAATTTCCGAAATGTGTTTTCATATGTGATACAATTTCTGAATATCGGGAATTCCATCTTTAAACAGTGAATATCACGATATCTCATTCATTCGAGCTCCAGTTACCAATTATTCCACTTAATGTGTGATTGTGGAAATGTGTTTATAGATGTGTTGTCCTTTTCAGAACATCGCATATTCAACCATTTAACAGTGAATTTTACGCTAATACATCTTTATTCGAGTTCCTTTGTGCTGTTTCCGAAATGTGTTTTCATATGTGATTTATGTCTCTGAATATCTCGAATTACGTCTATACATATTGAATATGACGATATTACATACTTATTCGTTTAGGAGTTACATGAATGAATGAAAATGAATGTAAATGAATGGGTGGGGCCCTTTCGGTCCCGAGCACGTAGGCCACATAATTGGGCCCATTGTGCCCCTCTTACTGGAGAATTCATTCAAGTCCTGTTGCCTTCAAGAAGGACATGATAGATCTTGGGTTAGTTCTCCTTATGTCATCTGGTCTCAGTTTATCCGAGCCCAGGAGAAAGTGTCTGATAGTAGCAAGTGCATCGCACTCGCACAATATGTGTAGAGAGGACTCATCTTCTCTACCACACTTCCTACATGTGGGATCCGCACTAAGCTTCATCACATGTAGGTGTCTCTTTAGGGTGTTGTGTCCTGTTAACAGGCCAACTACACCTCTAAGTTGTACCCGGTTAAGGGTTAACAGAATCTTGCTGTTCTTCTTGCTAGGTCCCTCGATCATAGCTCGAGCCTGCCTAGCAGTAGTGAGATTACTCCAGAAAGTGCCATGCTGATGAGACATCCAGTCTAAGACCTCACGTCTGGCCCTTCTTGGAGTAATACCAAGGACAGGTTCCGGTCCAATAAAGACATTGGCCGAGCCCTCCCTTGCTAGCTTATCCGCTAGTTCATTTCCTCTGATTCCAGCATGCCCAGGAACCCAGCAAAGCTGTACTGGTCGGCGGGAGCAGAGAATATCCAAGGTTTTTTGGCACTCTCGTACCAACCTAGACCTTGTTGTACTGGCACATAGTGCCTTCAGGGCAGCCTGGCTTTCAGAACAGATACTAATCCGACCTTGCAGCCAAGGTATCCCTGAAATATGATAAGCACAGGCCAAAATAGCAAATATTTCAGCCTGGAATACTGTAGTATAACCTCCCAAAGAGTACGACAGCCTCGTCTTAGGCCCATAGATGCCAGCCCCGGTCCCCTCGTCCGTCTTGGAGCCATCCGTATACCAGACAAGCCCCTTGACAGACTCCGGAGCCCGTGGGCCACGAGTCCATTCCTCTCTGGGCGGAATACTGACCCTATATATAGAGTCAAAGTTATAACTTGGCTTCATATTGTCATAGCCCATCGGAAGGATAGGCTGCGACTTCTGAAGTCTGCTAAGTATTTCTCTGTGTCCTTTAACTGGATTTTTAAAAGACCAACAGCCCAAACTCCAGAGACGATGAGCAGTCACTCCGGCCTCTCCCTGAATAACTAGATCCAAAGGAGGTAAGCCAAGCAGCGCCTCCAGGGCACTGAGCGGAGTGGTGCGCAAGGCTCCAGTAATCCCCAAACACGCTAAGCGTTGGATTTTATTTAATTTGTTCTTGGTGGCCTGTGTCTTAACACATGGCCACCACACAACCGAAGCATAGGTGATGGAAGGCCTAATGATGGAGACATAGAGCCAATAAACCACACGTGGTTTAAGTCCCCACCTCACACCAAAGGCCCTCCGACAGGCCCACAAAGTATTGCAGGCCTTAGTCACCTTGTTTTCAATGTGCTCTTTCCAAGTCAGCCTAGAATCCAGAATGACTCCCAGATACTTGACCGACGTAGATCGAATCAGCTTCTTCCCGAAGAAGGTAGGTTCATGTAGACCATCAAGCCGTCTCTTCCTCGTGAACACAATGAGGTTAGTTTTATCAGGGTTAGCCGACAATTCTACCTCACGACACCATCTTTCAACAGTTTCAAGGGCACCTTGTATAAGGCCCGAAACTGTATCAGCGAATGTTCCCCTGACCACAATGCAGATATCATCTGCATAGCCTTGGGCATACACTCCACTTTCATTGAGCCTGGCAAGTAATTCATCTACCACCAGGCACCAAATAAGTGGGGATAGAACCCCTCCCTGGGGGCAGCCTCTGGGCATAGTGCACATCAGCTCACACTGATTAAGAGACACTATTGCCCGGCGGCCCTCCAGGGATGCCATAATCCATCGAGTTACACACAAGTTAACTCCATGTCTAATCAACCCTCTATAGATAGAGCCATATGAAGAAAAATTAAAGGCCCCCTCTATGTCCAAAAACACTGCCATGGCTAGCTCTCCCTGGTCAAACATTTCTTCAGCCCTTGAAATCAGCTGATGAAGCGCCGTCTCCACGGATTTGCCAGCCTGATAGGCATGTTGTTCAGCACTTAGAGGCCTTTCAATTAAGATAGGTCCTCTGATATATATATCTATTAGCCTTTCCAAAGTCTTTAAAAGAAAGGAAGTCATACTAATAGGTCTAAAATCCTTAGGCCCAAGGTAAGAGCTCCTACCGGGCTTAGGAATAAAAACTAGTCTTGAATGCCTCCACGACGAGTGTACATAACCCATCGCCAGGCAAGATCTGAAAATTCTTACCAGGTTTGGAATGAGTAAATCCTGTCCCTGCTGAAGCAGGGCCGGGAAAATCCCATCCATCCCTGGGCTTTTAAAAGGGGCAAATGATTGAATTGCCCACTTTATTCGCTTATAGGTGACAATATCTTTGGCAGTCCGCCAGTCCTGCATAGCAGGCCGGCAAGCCTGACTAGATACAGCCTCCTCATTAACTACCTGTGATTCAGGGAAGTGCGTCCCAAGCAAGAGACGTAAAGTATCCTCCTCCGAGCCAGTATATGTCCCAGAGGGGGTCCTTAATGAGCCCAATTTGGCTCTAGAGTCTCGCATTAGGATTTTATACAATCTAGCCTTACTTGGTAGATTGTTGATACTCTGACAGAAGTCTCTCCAGGTTTCCCTGGAGGACTTCTTCAGTTCTTGCTTATACTTGCGCTGTGAATCCCTATGCAGGTTCCAGCTCTCAGTATCTTGATTACCTTTAGCTCTGTTAAAAAGCCGTCTCGTGGAGTTCCGAAGGTTGCTCAAAGTTGAGTTCCAGCGGAACCTCCCATTTACTGTCCTAACTGCTCTAGGTGGACAGTTATCCTCAAAGGAAGATCTGAGGGCCGTACTGATCCAATCAATGCAGTCCCCCAAGTTTTCCTTGTTATAAGAATTTCTAGGGCATTCCCCCAGCGATCCTGCCCCTCAGGTCCTCCCTATAAGAGTCCCAATTGGTCCTCTTGGGGTCCCTGAAGGTCCTTGGATCAAGGGAGCCTGCCAACCGAAATTCTATGTGTCTGTGGTCGGACAGGGACGGTTAGGAGTTACATACTTTTCCACTTAATGTGAGATAGTTTAAATGTGTTTTCAGTTGTGTCGTCCAATCCTGAATATTACATATTCTACCTCTAAACAGAGAATATGACGATATTTCATACTTATTCGAGTTCCTGCTACACACTATTCCACTTAATGTTATAGATGTGTTTTCCGTTTCTGAATATGGCATATTCAACCTTTATACAGTGAATTTGACGCAAATACAGGCTTATTTGAGTTCCTTTGGAATTTGATATTTCCGAAAGGTGTTTTGATATGTGATTTATGTTTCTGAACATCGCGAATTCCATCTATAAACTGTGAATATGACGATATTACATACTTATTTGAATTGCTGTTACATATTTATCAACTTATTGTGTGATAGTAGAAATGTATATTCAGTTGTGTATCCGTTCAGTTTTGTATCACGTATTCCACATATCAAGAGTGAATATGACCATATTTCATACCTTCTCGAGCTCCTGTTGCATACTTTTCCACTTTATGTGAGATAGTAGAAATGTGTTTTCAGTTGCGTTGTCCGTTTATAAACCTACATACAGTGTATATGACGATATTTCAAACTTATTTGAGCTTCTGTTACATACTATTCCACTGATTGTAGGAATCTGTCCTCAGATGCGTTGTCCGTTTCTGAAAATCAAATATTCAACCCATAAACTGTGAATTGGACGTTAATACAGCCTTATTCAACTATGTTTTGTACGGAATGTGCAATTTCCGAAATGTGTTTTCATATGTCATTTAATTTCTGAATATCGGGAATTCCATCTATAAACAGTGAATATCACGATATCTCATACTTATTCGAGCTCCAGTTTCGTACTATTCCACTTAATGTGTGCTTGTAGAAATGTGTTTATAGATGTGTTGTCCGTTTCTGAATATCGCATATTCAACCTTTTAACAGTGAAGTTTACGCTAATACATCCTTATTCGAGTTCATTTTGTACTTAATGTGCCATTTCCGAAATGTGTTTTCACATGTGATTTATGTTCCAAATATCGCGAATTCCATCTAGAAACAGTGATAATGATGATATTACATACTTATTCGAATAGCCGTTACATACTTTCAACTTAATGTGTGATTATACAAATGTGTTTTCGGTAGTGTTGTTCGTTTCTGAATATCACTTATTCCGCCTATAAACAGTGAATATGACGATATTATTCTCCTGCTACATACTATTCCACTTATGTGTGATTGTATATATGTGTTTATAGATGGGTTTTTCGTCTCTGAATATCGCAAATTCAACCTTTAAACAGTGAATTTGACGCTAATACAGCCTAATTAGAGTTCCTTTTGTATGTAATCTGCAATTTCCGAAATGTGTTTTCATATGTGATTTATGTCTCTGAGCATCTCGAATTACATCTATACGTAGTGAATATGACGATATTTCATACTTATTCGAATAGGAAATACATACTATTCGACTTAATGTGGGATAGTTGAAATGTGTTTTCAGTTGTGTCGTCCAATCCTGAATATTACATATTCTACCTCTGAACAGAGAATATGACGATATTTCATACTTATTCGATCTCTTGCTACAAACTATTCCACTTGTGTGATTGTAGTAATGTGTTTATAGATGTGTTGTCTGTTTCTTAATATCGCATATTCAAACTTTAAACAGTGAATTTGACGCTAATACAGCCGTATTCGAGTTCATTTTGTACGTAATTTGCTATTTCCAAGTTGTGTTTTCATATGTGATTTATATTTCTGAACATCGCGGATTCCATCTATAAACAGTGAATATGACGATATTACATCTTTATCCACTTATTGTGCGATAGTAGAAATGTACTTTCAGTTGTGTATCCGTTTGTGACTATCACGAATTCCATATATAAAGAGTGAATAAGCCAATATTTCATACCTTTTCTAGCTCCTGTTGCATACTTTTCCAATTAATGTGTAATTGTAGAAAAGTGTTTATAAATGCGTTGTCCGTTTCTGAATATTACATATTCAACCTATAAACAGTGAATTGGACGCTAATACAGGTTTATTCAACTTTCTTTAGTACGTAATGTTCAATTTCCGAAATGTGTTTTCATATGTGATTTATGTCTCTGAATATCTCGAATTATATCTATACATAGTGAATATGACGATATTACTTATTTATTCGAATAGGAATTACATACTATTCCACTTAATGTGAGAGAGTTGAAATGTGTTTTCAGTTGTGTCGTCCAATCCTGAATATTACATATTCTACCCCTATACAGAGAATATGACGATAATTCATACTTATTCGAGCTCCTGCTACACACTATTCCACTTAATGTGTGATTGTAGTAATGTGTTTCTGAATATCGCATATTCATCCTTTGAACCGTGAATTTGACGATAATACATCCTTATTCGAGTTCCTTTTGTACGTAATTTGCTATTTCCGAGATGTGTTTTCACATGTGATTTATGTTTCTGAACATCACGAATTCCATCTATAAACAGTGAATATGACGATATTACATACCTATTTGAATTGCTGTTGCATACTTATCCACTTATTGTGCGATAGTAGAATTATATATTCAGTTGTGTATCCGTTCAGTTTTGTATCACGTATTCCACATAACAAGAGTGAATATGACGATATTTCATACCTTCTGGAGCTCTTGTTGCATACTTTGCACTTTATGTGAGATAGTAGAAATGTGTTTTCAGTTGTGTTGTATGGTTCTGAAGATCACAATATAAACCTACATACAGTGTATATGACGATATTTTATACTTATTCGAGCTTCTGTTACATACTATTCCACTTAATGTGTGATTGTAGAAATCTGATCTCAGATGCGTTGTCCGTTTCTGAAAATCACACATTCAACCCATAAACAGCGCATTGGACGCTAATACAGCCTTATTCAACTTTGTTTTGTACGTAATGTTCAATTTCCGAAATGTGTTTTCATATGTGATACAATTTCTGAATATCGGGAATTCCATCTTTAAACAGTGAATATCACGATATCTCATTCATTCGAGCTCCAGTTACCAATTATTCCACTTAATGTGTGATTGTGGAAATGTGTTTATAGATGTGTTGTCCGTTTCAGAACATCGCATATTCAACCATTTAACAGTGAATTTTACGCTAATACATCTTTATTCGAGTTCCTTTGTGCTGTTTCCGAAATGTGTTTTCATATGTGATTTATGTCTCTGAATATCTCGAATTACGTCTATACATATTGAATATGACGATATTACATACTTATTCGTTTAGGAGTTACATGAATGAATGAAAATGAATGTAAATGAATGGGTGGGGCCCTTTCGGTCCCGAGCACGTAGGCCACATAATTGGGCCCATTGTGCCCCTCTTACTGGAGAATTCATTCAAGTCCTGTTGCCTTCAAGAAGGACATGATAGATCTTGGGTTAGTTCTCCTTATGTCATCTGGTCTCAGTTTATCCGAGCCCAGGAGAAAGTGTCTGATAGTAGCAAGTGCTTCGCACTCGCACAATATGTGTAGAGAGGACTCATCTTCTCTACCACACTTCCTACATGTGGGATCCGCACTAAGCTTCATCACATGTAGGTGTCTCTTTAGGGTGTTGTGTCCTGTTAACAGGCCAACTACACCTCTAAGTTGTACCCGGTTAAGGGTTAACAGAATCTTGCTGTTCTTCTTGCTAGGTCCCTCGATCATAGCTCGAGCCTGCCTAGCAGTAGTGAGATTACTCCAGAAAGTGCCATGCTGATGAGACATCCAGTCTAAGACCTCACGTCTGGCCCTTCTTGGAGTAATACCAAGGACAGGTTCCGGTCCAATAAAGACATTGGCCGAGCCCTCCCTTGCTAGCTTATCCGCTAGTTCATTTCTTCTGATTCCAGCATGCCCAGGAACCCAGCAAAGCTGTACTGGTCGGCGGGAGCAGAGAATATCCAAGGTTTTTTGGCACTCTCGTACCAACCTAGACCTTGTTGTACTGGCACATAGTGCCTTCAGGGCAGCCTGGCTTTCAGAACAGATACTAATCCGACCTTGCAGCCAAGGTATCCCTGAAATATGATAAGCACAGGCCAAAATAGCAAATATTTCAGCCTGGAATACTGTAGTATAACCTCCCAAAGAGTACGACAGCCTCGTCTTAGGCCCATAGATGCCAGCCCCGGTCCCCTCGTCCGTCTTGGAGCCATCCGTATACCAGACAAGCCCCTTGACAGACTCCGGAGCCCGTGGGCCACGAGTCCATTCCTCTCTGGGCGGAATACTGACCCTATATATAGAGTCAAAGTTATAACTTGGCTTCATATTGTCATAGCCCATCGGAAGGATAGGCTGCGACTTCTGAAGTCTGCTAAGTATTTCTCTGTGTCCTTTAACTGGATTTTTAAAAGACCAACAGCCCAAACTCCAGAGACGATGAGCAGTCACTCCGGCCTCTCCCTGAATAACTAGATCCAAAGGAGGTAAGCCAAGCAGCGCCTCCAGGGCACTGAGCGGAGTGGTGCGCAAGGCTCCAGTAATCCCCAAACACGCTAAGCGTTGGATTTTATTTAATTTGTTCTTGGTGGCCTGTGTCTTAACACATGGCCACCACACAACCGAAGCATAGGTGATGGAAGGCCTAATGATGGAGACATAGAGCCAATAAACCACACGTGGTTTAAGTCCCCACCTCACACCAAAGGCCCTCCGACAGGCCCACAAAGTATTGCAGGCCTTAGTCACCTTGTTTTCAATGTGCTCTTTCCAAGTCAGCCTAGAATCCAGAATGACTCCCAGATACTTGACCGACGTAGATCGAATCAGCTTCTTCCCGAAGAAGGTAGGTTCATGTAGACCATCAAGCCGTCTCTTCCTCGTGAACACAATGAGGTTAGTTTTATCAGGGTTAGCCGACAATTCTACCTCACGACACCATCTTTCAACAGTTTCAAGGGCACCTTGTATAAGGCCCGAAACTGTATCAGCGAATGTTCCCCTGACCACAATGCAGATATCATCTGCATAGCCTTGGGCATACACTCCACTTTCATTGAGCCTGGCAAGTAATTCATCTACCACCAGGCACCAAATAAGTGGGGATAGAACCCCTCCCTGGGGGCAGCCTCTGGGCATAGTGCACATCAGCTCACACTGATTAAGAGACACTATTGCCCGGCGGCCCTCCAGGGATGCCATAATCCATCGAGTTACACACAAGTTAACTCCATGTCTAATCAACCCTCTATAGATAGAGCCATATGAAGAAAAATTAAAGGCCCCCTCTATGTCCAAAAACACTGCCATGGCTAGCTCTCCCTGGTCAAGCATTTCTTCAGCCCTTGAAATCAGCTGATGAAGCGCCGTCTCCACGGATTTGCCAGCCTGATAGGCATGTTGTTCAGCACTTAGAGGCCTTTCAATTAAGATAGGTCCTCTGATATATATATCTATTAGCCTTTCCAAAGTCTTTAAAAGAAAGGAAGTCATACTAATAGGTCTAAAATCCTTAGGCCCAAGGTAAGAGCTCCTACCGGGCTTAGGAATAAAAACTAGTCTTGAATGCCTCCACGACGAGTGTACATAACCCATCGCCAGGCAAGATCTGAAAATTCTTACCAGGTTTGGAATGAGTAAATCCTGTCCCTGCTGAAGCAGGGCCGGGAAAATCCCATCCATCCCTGGGCTTTTAAAAGGGGCAAATGATTGAATTGCCCACTTTATTCGCTTATAGGTGACAATATCTTTGGCAGTCCGCCAGTCCTGCATAGCAGGCCGGCAAGCCTGACTAGATACAGCCTCCTCATTAACTACCTGTGATTCAGGGAAGTGCGTCCCAAGCAAGAGACGTAAAGTATCCTCCTCCGAGCCAGTATATGTCCCAGAGGGGGTCCTTAATGAGCCCAATTTGGCTCTAGAGTCTCGCATTAGGATTTTATACAATCTAGCCTTACTTGGTAGATTGTTGATACTCTGACAGAAGTCTCTCCAGGTTTCCCTGGAGGACTTCTTCAGTTCTTGCTTATACTTGCGCTGTGAATCCCTATGCAGGTTCCAGCTCTCAGTATCTTGATTACCTTTAGCTCTGTTAAAAAGCCGTCTCGTGGAGTTCCGAAGGTTGCTCAAAGTTGAGTTCCAGCGGAACCTCCCATTTACTGTCCTAACTGCTCTAGGTGGACAGTTATCCTCAAAGGAAGATCTGAGGGCCGTACTGATCCAATCAATGCAGTCCCCCAAGTTTTCCTTGTTATAAGAATTTCTAGGGCATTCCCCCAGCGATCCTGCCCCTCAGGTCCTCCCTATAAGAGTCCCAATTGGTCCTCTTGGGGTCCCTGAAGGTCCTTGGATCAAGGGAGCCTGCCAACCGAAATTCTATGTGTCTGTGGTCGGACAGGGACGGTTAGGAGTTACATACTTTTCCACTTAATGTGAGATAGTTTAAATGTGTTTTCAGTTGTGTCGTCCAATCCTGAATATTACATATTCTACCTCTAAACAGAGAATATGACGATATTTCATACTTATTCGAGTTCCTGCTACACACTATTCCACTTAATGTTATAGATGTGTTTTCCGTTTCTGAATATGGCATATTCAACCTTTATACAGTGAATTTGACGCAAATACAGGCTTATTTGAGTTCCTTTGGAATTTGATATTTCCGAAAGGTGTTTTGATATGTGATTTATGTTTCTGAACATCGCGAATTCCATCTATAAACTGTGAATATGACGATATTACATACTTATTTGAATTGCTGTTACATATTTATCAACTTATTGTGTGATAGTAGAAATGTATATTCAGTTGTGTATCCGTTCAGTTTTGTATCACGTATTCCACATATCAAGAGTGAATATGACCATATTTCATACCTTCTCGAGCTCCTGTTGCATACTTTTCCACTTTATGTGAGATAGTAGAAATGTGTTTTCAGTTGCGTTGTCCGTTTATAAACCTACATACAGTGTATATGACGATATTTCAAACTTATTTGAGCTTCTGTTACATACTATTCCACTGATTGTAGGAATCTGTCCTCAGATGCGTTGTCCGTTTCTGAAAATCAAATATTCAACCCATAAACTGTGAATTGGACGTTAATACAGCCTTATTCAACTATGTTTTGTACGGAATGTGCAATTTCCGAAATGTGTTTTCATATGTCATTTAATTTCTGAATATCGGGAATTCCATCTATAAACAGTGAATATCACGATATCTCATACTTATTCGAGCTCCAGTTTCGTACTATTCCACTTAATGTGTGCTTGTAGAAATGTGTTTATAGATGTGTTGTCCGTTTCTGAATATCGCATATTCAACCTTTTAACAGTGAAGTTTACGCTAATACATCCTTATTCGAGTTCATTTTGTACTTAATGTGCCATTTCCGAAATGTGTTTTCACATGTGATTTATGTTCCAAATATCGCGAATTCCATCTAGAAACAGTGATAATGATGATATTACATACTTATTCGAATAGCCGTTACATACTTTCAACTTAATGTGTGATTATACAAATGTGTTTTCGGTAGTGTTGTTCGTTTCTGAATATCACTTATTCCGCCTATAAACAGTGAATATGACGATATTATTCTCCTGCTACATACTATTCCACTTATGTGTGATTGTATATATGTGTTTATAGATGGGTTTTTCGTCTCTGAATATCGCAAATTCAACCTTTAAACAGTGAATTTGACGCTAATACAGCCTAATTAGAGTTCCTTTTGTATGTAATCTGCAATTTCCGAAATGTGTTTTCATATGTGATTTATGTCTCTGAGCATCTCGAATTACATCTATACGTAGTGAATATGACGATATTTCATACTTATTCGAATAGGAAATACATACTATTCGACTTAATGTGGGATAGTTGAAATGTGTTTTCAGTTGTGTCGTCCAATCCTGAATATTACATATTCTACCTCTGAACAGAGAATATGACGATATTTCATACTTATTCGATCTCTTGCTACAAACTATTCCACTTGTGTGATTGTAGTAATGTGTTTATAGATGTGTTGTCTGTTTCTTAATATCGCATATTCAAACTTTAAACAGTGAATTTGACGCTAATACAGCCGTATTCGAGTTCATTTTGTACGTAATTTGCTATTTCCAAGTTGTGTTTTCATATGTGATTTATATTTCTGAACATCGCGGATTCCATCTATAAACAGTGAATATGACGATATTACATCTTTATCCACTTATTGTGCGATAGTAGAAATGTACTTTCAGTTGTGTATCCGTTTGTGACTATCACGAATTCCATATATAAAGAGTGAATAAGCCAATATTTCATACCTTTTCTAGCTCCTGTTGCATACTTTTCCAATTAATGTGTAATTGTAGAAAAGTGTTTATAAATGCGTTGTCCGTTTCTGAATATTACATATTCAACCTATAAACAGTGAATTGGACGCTAATACAGGTTTATTCAACTTTCTTTAGTACGTAATGTTCAATTTCCGAAATGTGTTTTCATATGTGATTTATGTCTCTGAATATCTCGAATTATATCTATACATAGTGAATATGACGATATTACTTATTTATTCGAATAGGAATTACATACTATTCCACTTAATGTGAGAGAGTTGAAATGTGTTTTCAGTTGTGTCGTCCAATCCTGAATATTACATATTCTACCCCTATACAGAGAATATGACGATAATTCATACTTATTCGAGCTCCTGCTACACACTATTCCACTTAATGTGTGATTGTAGTAATGTGTTTCTGAATATCGCATATTCATCCTTTGAACCGTGAATTTGACGATAATACATCCTTATTCGAGTTCCTTTTGTACGTAATTTGCTATTTCCGAGATGTGTTTTCACATGTGATTTATGTTTCTGAACATCACGAATTCCATCTATAAACAGTGAATATGACGATATTACATACCTATTTGAATTGCTGTTGCATACTTATCCACTTATTGTGCGATAGTAGAATTATATATTCAGTTGTGTATCCGTTCAGTTTTGTATCACGTATTCCACATAACAAGAGTGAATATGACGATATTTCATACCTTCTGGAGCTCTTGTTGCATACTTTGCACTTTATGTGAGATAGTAGAAATGTGTTTTCAGTTGTGTTGTATGGTTCTGAAGATCACAATATAAACCTACATACAGTGTATATGACGATATTTTATACTTATTCGAGCTTCTGTTACATACTATTCCACTTAATGTGTGATTGTAGAAATCTGATCTCAGATGCGTTGTCCGTTTCTGAAAATCACACATTCAACCCATAAACAGCGCATTGGACGCTAATACAGCCTTATTCAACTTTGTTTTGTACGTAATGTTCAATTTCCGAAATGTGTTTTCATATGTGATACAATTTCTGAATATCGGGAATTCCATCTTTAAACAGTGAATATCACGATATCTCATTCATTCGAGCTCCAGTTACCAATTATTCCACTTAATGTGTGATTGTGGAAATGTGTTTATAGATGTGTTGTCCGTTTCAGAACATCGCATATTCAACCATTTAACAGTGAATTTTACGCTAATACATCTTTATTCGAGTTCCTTTGTGCTGTTTCCGAAATGTGTTTTCATATGTGATTTATGTCTCTGAATATCTCGAATTACGTCTATACATATTGAATATGACGATATTACATACTTATTCGTTTAGGAGTTACATGAATGAATGAAAATGAATGTAAATGAATGGGTGGGGCCCTTTCGGTCCCGAGCACGTAGGCCACATAATTGGGCCCATTGTGCCCCTCTTACTGGAGAATTCATTCAAGTCCTGTTGCCTTCAAGAAGGACATGATAGATCTTGGGTTAGTTCTCCTTATGTCATCTGGTCTCAGTTTATCCGAGCCCAGGAGAAAGTGTCTGATAGTAGCAAGTGCTTCGCACTCGCACAATATGTGTAGAGAGGACTCATCTTCTCTACCACACTTCCTACATGTGGGATCCGCACTAAGCTTCATCACATGTAGGTGTCTCTTTAGGGTGTTGTGTCCTGTTAACAGGCCAACTACACCTCTAAGTTGTACCCGGTTAAGGGTTAACAGAATCTTGCTGTTCTTCTTGCTAGGTCCCTCGATCATAGCTCGAGCCTGCCTAGCAGTAGTGAGATTACTCCAGAAAGTGCCATGCTGATGAGACATCCAGTCTAAGACCTCACGTCTGGCCCTTCTTGGAGTAATACCAAGGACAGGTTCCGGTCCAATAAAGACATTGGCCGAGCCCTCCCTTGCTAGCTTATCCGCTAGTTCATTTCCTCTGATTCCAGCATGCCCAGGAACCCAGCAAAGCTGTACTGGTCGGCGGGAGCAGAGAATATCCAAGGTTTTTTGGCACTCTCGTACCAACCTAGACCTTGTTGTACTGGCACATAGTGCCTTCAGGGCAGCCTGGCTTTCAGAACAGATACTAATCCGACCTTGCAGCCAAGGTATCCCTGAAATATGATAAGCACAGGCCAAAATAGCAAATATTTCAGCCTGGAATACTGTAGTATAACCTCCCAAAGAGTACGACAGCCTCGTCTTAGGCCCATAGATGCCAGCCCCGGTCCCCTCGTCCGTCTTGGAGCCATCCGTATACCAGACAAGCCCCTTGACAGACTCCGGAGCCCGTGGGCCACGAGTCCATTCCTCTCTGGGCGGAATACTGACCCTATATATAGAGTCAAAGTTATAACTTGGCTTCATATTGTCATAGCCCATCGCAAGGATAGGCTGCGACTTCTGAAGTCTGCTAAGTATTTCTCTGTGTCCTTTAACTGGATTTTTAAAAGACCAACAGCCCAAACTCCAGAGACGATGAGCAGTCACTCCGGCCTCTCCCTGAATAACTAGATCCAAAGGAGGTAAGCCAAGCAGCGCCTCCAGGGCACTGAGCGGAGTGGTGCGCAAGGCTCCAGTAATCCCCAAACACGCTAAGCGTTGGATTTTATTTAATTTGTTCTTGGTGGCCTGTGTCTTAACACATGGCCACCACACAACCGAAGCATAGGTGATGGAAGGCCTAATGATGGAGACATAGAGCCAATAAACCACACGTGGTTTAAGTCCCCACCTCACACCAAAGGCCCTCCGACAGGCCCACAAAGTATTGCAGGCCTTAGTCACCTTGTTTTCAATGTGCTCTTTCCAAGTCAGCCTAGAATCAAGAATGACTCCCAGATACTTGACCGACGTAGATCGAATCAGCTTCTTCCCGAAGAAGGTAGGTTCATGTAGACCATCAAGCCGTCGCTTCCTCGTGAACACAATGAGGTTAGTTTTATCAGGGTTAGCCGACAATTCTACCTCACGACACCATCTTTCAACAGTTTCAAGGGCACCTTGTATAAGGCCCGAAACTGTATCAGCGAATGTTCCCCTGACCACAATGCAGATATCATCTGCATAGCCTAGGGCATACACTCCACTTTCATTGAGCCTGGCAAGTAATTCATCTACCACCAGGCACCAAATAAGTGGGGATAGAACCCCTCCCTGGGGGCAGCCTCTGGGCATAGTGCACATCAGCTCACACTGATTAAGAGACACTATTGCCCGGCGGCCCTCCAGGGATGCCATAATCCATCGAGTTAAACACAAGTTAACTCCATGTCTAATCAACCCTCTATAGATAGAGCCATATGAAGAAAAATTAAAGGCCCCCTCTATGTCCAAAAACACTGCCATGGCTAGCTCTCCCTGGTCAAGCATTTCTTCAGCCCTTGAAATCAGCTGATGAAGCGCCGTCTCCACGGATTTGCCAGCCTGATAGGCATGTTGTTCAGCACTTAGAGGCCTTTCAATTAAGATAGGTCCTCTGATATATATATCTATTAGCCTTTCCAAAGTCTTTAAAAGAAAGGAAGTCATACTAATAGGTCTAAAATCCTTAGGCCCAAGGTAAGAGCTCCTACCGGGCTTAGGAATAAAAACTAGTCTTGAATGCCTCCACGACGAGTGTACATAACCCATCGCCAGGCAAGATCTGAAAATTCTTACCAGGTTTGGAATGAGTAAATCCTGTCCCTGCTGAAGCAGGGCCGGGAAAATCCCATCCATCCCTGGGCTTTTAAAAGGGGCAAATGATTGAATTGCCCACTTTATTCGCTTATAGGTGACAATATCTTTGGCAGTCCGCCAGTCCTGCATAGCAGGCCGGCAAGCCTGACTAGATACAGCCTCCTCATTAACTACCTGTGATTCAGGGAAGTGCGTCCCAAGCAAGAGACGTAAAGTATCCTCCTCCGAGCCAGTATATGTCCCAGAGGGGGTCCTTAATGAGCCCAATTTGGCTCTAGAGTCTCGCATTAGGATTTTATACAATCTAGCCTTACTTGGTAGATTGTTGATACTCTGACAGAAGTCTCTCCAGGTTTCCCTGGAGGACTTCTTCAGTTCTTGCTTATACTTGCGCTGTGAATCCCTATGCAGGTTCCAGCTCTCAGTATCTTGATTACCTTTAGCTCTGTTAAAAAGCCGTCTCGTGGAGTTCCGAAGGTTGCTCAAAGTTGAGTTCCAGCGGAACCTCCCATTTACTGTCCTAACTGCTCTAGGTGGACAGTTATCCTCAAAGGAAGATCTGAGGGCCGTACTGATCCAATCAATGCAGTCCCCCAAGTTTTCCTTGTTATAAGAATTTCTAGGGCATTCCCCCAGCGATCCTGCCCCTCAGGTCCTCCCTATAAGAGTCCCAATTGGTCCTCTTGGGGTCCCTGAAGGTCCTTGGATCAAGGGAGCCTGCCAACCGAAATTCTATGTGTCTGTGGTCGGACAGGGACGGTTAGGAGTTACATACTTTTCCACTTAATGTGAGATAGTTTAAATGTGTTTTCAGTTGTGTCGTCCAATCCTGAATATTACATATTCTACCTCTAAACAGAGAATATGACGATATTTCATACTTATTCGAGTTCCTGCTACACACTATTCCACTTAATGTTATAGATGTGTTTTCCGTTTCTGAATATGGCATATTCAACCTTTATACAGTGAATTTGACGCAAATACAGGCTTATTTGAGTTCCTTTGGAATTTGATATTTCCGAAAGGTGTTTTCATATGTGATTTATGTTTCTGAACATCGCGAATTCCATCTATAAACTGTGAATATGACGATATTACATACTTATTTGAATTGCTGTTACATATTTATCCACTTATTGTGTGATAGTAGAAATGTATATTCAGTTGTGTATCCGTTCAGTTTTGTATCACGTATTCCACATATCAAGAGTGAATATGACCATATTTCATACCTTCTCGAGCTCCTGTTGCATACTTTTCCACTTTATGTGAGATAGTAGAAATGTGTTTTCAGTTGCGTTGTCCGTTTATAAACCTACATACAGTGTATATGACGATATTTCAAACTTATTCGAGCTTCTGTTACATACTATTCCACTGATTGTAGGAATCTGTCCTCAGATGCGTTGCCCGTTTCTGAAAATCAAATATTCAACCCACAAACAGTGAATTGGACGTTAATACAGCCTTATTCAACTATCTTTTGTACGGAATGTGCAATTTCCGAAATGTGTTTTCATATGTCATTTAATTTCTGAATATCGGGAATTCCATCTATAAACAGTGAATATCACGATATCTCATACTTATTCGAGCTCCAGTTTCGTACTATTCCACTTAATGTGTGCTTGTAGAAATGTGTTTATAGATGTGTTGTCCGTTTCTGAATATCGCATATTCAACCTTTTAACAGTGAATTTTACGCTAATACATCCTTATTCGAGTTCCTTTTGTACTTAATGTGCCATTTCCGAAATGTGTTTTCACATGTGATTTGTGTTCCGAATATCGCGAATTCCTTTTATAAACAGTGATAATGATGATATTACATACTTATTCGAATAGCCGTTACATACTTTTCAACTTAATGTGTGATTATACAAATGTGTTTTCGGTAGTGTTGTTCGTTTCTGAATATCACATATTCCGCCTATAAACAGTGAATATGACGATATTATATACCTATTCGATGTCCTGCTACATACTATTCCACTTATGTGTGATTGTATATATGTGTTTATAGATGTGTTTTTCGTCTCTGAATATCGCAAATTCAACCTTTAACAGTGAATTTGACGCTAATACAGCCTAATTAGAGTTCCTTTTGTATGTAATCTGCAATTTCCGAAATGTGTTTTCATATGTGATTTATGTCTCTGAATATCTCAAATTACATCTATACGTAGTGAATATGACGATATTTCATACTTATTCGAATAGGAAATACATACTATTCGACTTAATGTGAGATAGTTGAAATGGGTTTTCAGTTGTGTCGTCCAATCCTGAATATTACATATTCTACCTCTGAACAGAGAATATGACGATATTTCATACTTATTCGATCTCTTGCTACACACTATTCCACTTGTGTGATTGTAGTAATGTGTTTATAGATGTGTTGTCTGTTTCTTAATATCGCATATTCAACCTTTAAACAGTGAATTTGACGCTAATACAGCCGTATTCGAGTTCATTTTGTACGTAATTTGCTTTTTCCATATTGTGTTTTCATATGTGATTTATATTTCTGAACATCGCGGATTCCATCTATAAACAGTGATTATGATGATATTACATACTTATCCACTTATTGTGCGATAGTAGAAATGTACTTTCAAATGTGTATCCGTTTGTGAATATCACGAATTCCACATATAAAGAGTGAATAAGCCGGTATTTCATACCTTTTCTAGCTCCTGTTGCATACTTTTCAAATTAATGTGTAATTGTAGAAAAGTGTTTATAAATGCGTTGTCCGTTTCTGAAAATCACATATTCAACCCATAAACAGTGAATTGGACGCTAATACAGCTTTATTCAACTTTCTTTAGTACGTAATGTTCAATTTCCGAAATGTGTTTTCATATGTGATTTATGTCTCTGAATATCTCGAATTACGTCTATACATAGTACTTTTCCACTTAATGTGAAACAGTTGAAATGTGTTTTCAGTAGTGTTTTCCAATCCTGAATATTACATATTATTCCTCTAAAAAGAGAATATGACGGTATTTCATACTTAATGGAGCTCCTGCTACATACTGTTCCACTTAATTTGTTATTGTAGAAAAGTGTTCTCCGCTTCTGAATGTCACATATTCAACTTTTAAACAGTAAATTTGACGCTAATACATCCTTATTCGAGTTCCTTTTGTACTTAATGTGCCATTTCCGAAATGTGTTTTCACATGTGATTTGTGTTCCGAATATCGCGAATTCCTTTTATAAACAGTGATAATGATGATATTACATAGTTATTCGAATAGCCGTTACATACTTTTCAACTTAATGTGTGATTATACAAATGTGTTTTCGGTAGTGTTGTTCGTTTCTGAATATCACATATTCCGCCTATAAACAGTGAATATGACGATATTATATACCTATTCGATCTCCTGCTACATACTATTCCACTTATGTGTGATTGTATATATGTGTTTATAGATGTGTTTTTCGTCTCTGAATATCGCAAATTCAACCTTTAACAGTGAATTTGACGCTAATACAGCCTAATTAGAGTTCCTTTTGTATGTAATCTGCAATTTCCGAAATGTGTTTTCATATGTGATTTATGTCTCTGAATATCTCGAATTACATCTATACGTAGTGAATATGACGATATTACATATTTATTCGAATAGGAAATACATACTATTCGACTTAATGTGAGATGGTTGAAATGTGTTTTCAGTTGTGTCGTCCAATCCTGAATATTACATATTCTACCTCTGAACAGAGAATATGACGATATTTCATACTTATTCGATCTCTTGCTACACACTATTCCACTTATTGTGTGATTGTAGTAATGTGTTTATAGATGTGTTGTCTGTTTCTTAATATCGCATATTCAACCTTTAAACAGTGAATTTGACGCTAATACAGCCGTATTCGAGTTCATTTGGTACGTAATTTGCTATTTCCATATTGTGTTTTCATATGTGATTTATATTTCTGAACATCGCGGATTCCATCTATAAACAGTGATTATGACGATATTACATACTTATCCACTTATTGTGCGATAGTAGAAATGTACTTTCAGTTGTGTATCCGTTTGTGAATACCATGAATTCCACATATAAAGAGTGAATAAGCCGATATTTCATACCTTTTCTAGCTCCTGTTGCATACTTTTCCAATTAATGTGTAATTGTAGAAAAGTGTTTATAAATGCGTTGTCCGTTTCTGAATATTACATATTCAACCTATAAACAGTGAATTGGACGCTAATACAGCTTTTTCAACTTTCTTTAGTACGTAATGTTCAATTTCCGAAATGTGTTTTCATATGTGATTTATGTCTCTGAATATCTCGAATTACGTCTATACATAGTACTTTTCCACTTAATGTGAAACAGTTGAAATGGGTTTTCAGTAGTGTTTTCCAATCCTGAATATTACATATTATTCCTCTAAACAGAGAATATGACGGTATTTCATACTTAATCGTTCTTTTGCTACATACTATTCCACTTAATTTGTTATTTTTGAAATGTGTTCTCCGCTTCTGAATGTCACATATTCAACCTTTAAACAGTAAATTTGACGCTAATACAGCCTTATTGGAGTTCCTTTTGTACGTAATTTGCAATTTGCGAAATGTTTTCATATGTTATTTATGTTCCTGAACATCAGGAATTGCATCTATAAACAGTGAATATGACGATTTTAAATACTAATTATAATAGTTGTTACATACATTTCCACTTATAATGCTAATAGAGCTTAATTTAAGTTCCTTTGTACTTATTTTGCTATTTCCGAAATGTGTTTTCATATGTGATTTATGTCTCTCAACATCGAGAATTACATATATAAACAGTGAATAGGACGATATTACATACTTATTCGAATTGTTGTTACATAGTTTTCCACTTAATGTGAAATTGTTCAAATGTGTTTTCAGTTGTGTTGTCTAATCCTAAATATTACGTATTCTACCGTTCTGTGTTGTCCGTTTTTGAATATCGCATATTCAACCTTTAAACAGTAAATTTGACGCTAATACCGCCTAATTGGAGTTCCTTTTGTACGTAATCTGCAATTTCCGAAATGTGTTTTCATATGTGATTTATATCTGAATATCTATGTAATTAGTGAATATGACGATATTACTTACTTATTCGAATAGGAATTACATACTATTCACATAATGTGAGATAGTTGAAAGGTGTTTTCAGTTGTGTCGTCCAATCCTGAATATTACATATTCTACCTCTAAACAGAGAATAAGACGATATTTCATACTTATTCGAGTTTCTGTTACATACTATTCTACTGATTGTAGAAATCTGTCCTTAGATGCGTTGTCCGTTTCTGAAAATCACATATTCAACCCATAAACAGTGAATTGGACGTTAATACAGCCTTATTTAACTTTCTTTTGTACGTAATGTGCAATTTCCGAAATGTGTTTTCATATGTCATTTAATTTCTGAATATCGGGAATTCCATCTATAAACAGTGAATATCACGATATCTCATACTTATTTGAGCTCCAGTTTCGTACTAATCCACTCAATGTGTGATTGTAGAAATGTGTCTAAAGATGTTTTGTTCGTTTCTGAATATCGCATATTCAACCTTTTAACAGTGAATTTTACGCTAATACATCCTTATTCGAGTTCTTTTTGTACTTAATGTGCCATTTCCGAAATGTGTTTTCACATGTGATTTGTGTTCCGAATATCGCGAATTCCTTTTATAAACAGTGATAATGATGATATTACATACTTATTCGAATAGCCGTTACATACTTTTCAACTTAATGTGATTATACAAATGTGTTTTCGGTAGTGTTGTTCGTTTCTGAATATCACATATTCCGCCTATAAACAGTGAATATGACGATATTATATACCTATTCGATCTCCTGCTACATACTATTCCACTTATGTGTGAGTGTATATATGTGTTTATAGATGTGTTTTTCGTCTCTGAATATCGCAAATTCAACCTTTAACAGTGAATTTGACGCTAATACAGCCTAATTAGAGTTCCTTTTGTATGTAATCTGCAATTTCCGAAATGTGTTTTCATATGTGATTTATATCTCTGAATATCTCGAATTACATCTATACGTAGTGAATATGACGATATTACATATTTATTCGAATAGGAAATACATACTATTCGACTTAATGTGAGATGGTTGAAATGTGTTTTCAGTTGTGTCGTCCAATCCTGAATATTACATATTCTACCTCTGAACAGAGAATATGACGATATTTCATACTTATTCGATCTCTTGCTACACACTATTCCACTTATTGTGTGATTGTAGTAATGTGTTTATAGATGTGTTGTCTGTTTCTTAATATCGCATATTCAACCTTTAAACAGTGAATTTGACGCTAATACAGCCGTATTCGAGTTCATTTTGTACGTAATTTGCTATTTCCATATTGTGTTTTCATATGTGATTTATATTTCTGAACATCGCGGATTCCATCTATAAACAGTGATTATGACGATATTATATACTTATCCACTTATTGTGCGATAGTAGAAATGTACTTTCAGTTGTGTATCCGTTTGTGAATACCATGAATTCCACATATAAAGAGTGAATAAGCCGATATTTCATACCTTTTCTAGCTCCTTTTGCATACTTTTCCAATTAATGTGTAATTGTAGAAAAGTGTTTATAAATGCGTTGTCCGTTTCTGAATATTACATATTCAACCTATAAACAGTGAATTGGACGCTAATACAGCTTTATTCAACTTTCTTTAGTACGTAATGTTCAATTTCCGAAATGTGTTTTCATATGTGATTTATGTCTCTGGATATCTCGAATTACGTCTATACATTGTACTTTTCCACTTAATGTGAAACAGTTGAAATGTGTTTTCAGTAGTGTTTTCCAATCC
The DNA here is from genome assembly GCA_964059195.1 of Ectobius pallidus. Lineage (NCBI taxonomy): Eukaryota > Metazoa > Arthropoda > Insecta > Blattodea > Ectobiidae > Ectobius > Ectobius pallidus. The sequence goes on from CAXKWD010000003.1 coordinate 134,643,029, forward strand.
TGAATATTACATATTATTCGTATAAAATGAGAATATGACGGTATTTCTTACTTAATCGAGCTCCTGCTACATACTATTCCACTTAATTTGTTATTGTAGAAAAGTGTTCTCCGCTTCTGAATGTCACATATTCAACTTTTAAACAGTAAATTTGACGCTAATACATCCTTATTCGAGTTCCTTTTGTACTTAATGTGCCATTTCCGAAATGTGTTTTCACATGTGATTTGTGTTCCGAATATCGCGAATTCCTTTTATAAACAGTGATAATGATGATATTACATACTTATTCGAATAGCCGTTACATACTTTTCAACTTAATGTGTGATTATACAAATGTGTTTTCGGTAGTGTTGTTCGATTCTGAATATCACATATTCCGCCTATAAACAGTGAATATGACGATATTATATACCTATTCGATCTCCTGCTACATACTATTCCACTTATGTGTGATTGTATATATGTGTTTATAGATGTGTTTTTCGTCTCTGAATATCGCAAATTCAACCTTTAACAGTGAATTTGACGCTAATACAGCCTAATTAGAGTTCCTTTTGTATGTAATCTGCAATTTCCGAAATGTGTTTTCATATGTGATTTATATCTCTGAATATCTCGAATTACATCTATACGTAGTGAATATGACGATATTACATATTTATTCGAATAGGAAATACATACTATTCGACTTAATGTGAGATGGTTGAAATGTGTTTTCAGTTGTGTCGTCCAATCCTGAATATTACATATTCTACCTCTGAACAGAGAATATGACGATATTTCATACTTATTCGATCTCTTGCTACACACTATTCCACTTATTGTGTGATTGTAGTAATGTGTTTATAGATGTGTTGTCTGTTTCTTAATATCGCATATTCAACCTTTAAACAGTGAATTTGACGCTAATACAGCCGTATTCGAGTTCATTTTGTACGTAATTTGCTATTTCCATATTGTGTTTTCATATGTGATTTATATTTCTGAACATCGCGGATTCCATCTATAAACAGTGATTATGACGATATTATATACTTATCCACTTATTGTGCGATAGTAGAAATGTACTTTCAGTTGTGTATCCGTTTGTGAATACCATGAATTCCACATATAAAGAGTGAATAAGCCGATATTTCATACCTTTTCTAGCTCCTTTTGCATACTTTTCCAATTAATGTGTAATTGTAGAAAAGTGTTTATAAATGCGTTGTCCGTTTCTGAATATTACATATTCAACCTATAAACAGTGAATTGGACGCTAATACAGCTTTATTCAACTTTCTTTAGTACGTAATGTTCAATTTCCGAAATGTGTTTTCATATGTGATTTATGTCTCTGAATATCTCGAATTACGTCTATACATAGTACTTTTCCACTTAATGTGAAACAGTTGAAATGGGTTTTCAGTAGTGTTTTCCAATCCTGAATATTACATGTTATTCCTCTAAACAGAGAATATGACGGTATTTCATACTTAATCGTTCTTTTGCTACATACTATTCCACTTAATTTGTTATTGTAGAAATGTGTTCTCCGCTTCTGAATGTCACATATTCAACCTTTAAACAGTAAATTTGACGCTAATACAGCCTTATTGGAGTTCCTTTTGTACGTAATTTGCAATTTGCGAAATGTTTTCATATGTCATTTATGTTCCTGAACATCAGGAATTGCATCTATAAACAGTGAATATGACGATTTTAAATACTAATTATAATAGTTGTTACATACATTTCCACTTATAATGCTAATAGAGCTTAATTTAAGTTCCTTTGTACTTATTTTGCTATTTCCGAAATGTGTTTTCATATGTGATTTATGTCTCTCAACATCGAGAATTACATATATAAACAGTGAATAGGACGATATTACATACTTATTCGAATTGTTGTTACATAGTTTTCCACTTAATGTGAAATTGTTCAAATGTGTTTTCAGTTGTGTTGTCTAATCCTAAATATTACATATTCTACCGTTCTGTGTTGTCCGTTTTTGAATATCGCATATTCAACCTTTAAACAGTAAATTTGACGCTAATACCGCCTAATTGGAGTTCCTTTTGTACGTAATCTGCAATTTCCGAAATGTGTTTTCATATGTGATTTATATCTGAATATCTATGTAATTAGTGAATATGACGATATTACTTACTTATTCGAATAGGAATTACATACTATTCACATAATGTGAGATAGTTGAAAGGTGTTTTCAGTTGTGTCGTCCAATCCTGAATATTACATATTCTACCTCTAAACAGAGAATAAGACGATATTTCATACTTATTCGAGTTTCTGTTACATACTATTCTACTGATTGTAGAAATCTGTCCTTAGATGCGTTGTCCGTTTCTGAAAATCACATATTCAACCCATAAACAGTGAATTGGACGTTAATACAGCCTTATTTAACTTTCTTTTGTACGTAATGTGCAATTTCCGAAATGTGTTTTCATATGTCATTTAATTTCTGAATATCGGGAATTCCATCTATAAACAGTGAATATCACGATATCTCATACTTATTTGAGCTCCAGTTTCGTACTAATCCACTCAATGTGTGATTGTAGAAATGTGTCTAAAGATGTTTTGTTCGTTTCTGAATATCGCATATTCAACCTTTTAACAGTGAATTTTACGCTAATTCATCCTTATTCGAGTTCTTTTTGTACTTAATGTGCCATTTCCGAAATGTGTTTTCACATGTGATTTGTGTTCCGAATATCGCGAATTCCTTTTATAAACAGTGATAATGATGATATTACATTCTTATTCGAATAGCCGTTACATACATTTCAACTTAATGTGATTATACAAATGTGTTTTCGGTAGTGTTGTTCGTTTCTTAATATCACATATTCCGCCTATAAACAGTGAATATGACGATATTATATACCTATTCGATCTCCTGCTACATACTATTCCACTTATGTGTGATTGTATATATGTGTTTATAGATGTGTTTTTCGTCTCTGAATATCGCAAATTCAACCTTTAACAGTGAATTTGACGCTAATACAGCCTAATTAGAGTTCCTTTTGTATGTAATCTGCAATTTCCGAAATGTGTTTTCATATGTGATTTATGTCTCTGAATATCTCGAATTACATCTATACGTAGTGAATATGACGATATTACATATTTATTCGAATAGGAAATACATACTATTCGACTTAATGTGAGATGGTTGAAATGTGTTTTCAGTTGTGTCGTCCAATCCTGAATATTACATATTCTACCTCTGAACAGAGAATATGACGATATTTCATACTTATTCGATCTCTTGCTACACACTATTCCACTTATTGTGTGATTGTAGTAATGTGTTTATAGATGTGTTGTCTGTTTCTTAATATCGCATATTCAACCTTTAAACAGTGAATTTGACGCTAATACAGCCGTATTCGAGTTCATTTTGTACGTAATTTGCTATTTCCATATTGTGTTTTCATATGTGATTTATATTTCTGAACATCGCGGATTCCATCTATAAACAGTGATTATGACGATATTATATACTTATCCACTTATTGTGCGATAGTAGAAATGTACTTTCAGTTGTGTATCCGTTTGTGAATACCATGAATTCCACATATAAAGAGTGAATAAGCCGATATTTCATACCTTTTCTAGCTCCTTTTGCATACTTTTCCAATTAATGTGTAATTGTAGAAAAGTGTTTATAAATGCGTTGTCCGTTTCTGAATATTACATATTCAACCTATAAACAGTGAATTGGACGCTAATACAGCTTTATTCAACTTTCTTTAGTACGTAATGTTCAATTTCCGAAATGTGTTTTCATATGTGATTTATGTCTCTGAATATCTCGAATTACGTCTATACATAGTACTTTTCCACTTAATGTGAAACAGTTGAAATGGGTTTTCAGTAGTGTTTTCCAATCCTGAATATTACATATTATTTCTCTAAACACAGAATATGACGGTAATTCATACTTAATCGTTCTTTTGCTACATACTATTCCACTTAATTTGTTATTGTAGAAATGTGTTCTCCGCTTCTGAATGTCACATATTCAACCTTTAAACAGTAAATTTGACGCTAATACAGCCTTATTGGAGTTCCTTTTGTACGTAATTTGCAATTTCCGAAATGTTTTCATATGTTATTTATGTTCCTGAACATCAGGAATTGCATCTATAAACAGTGAATATGACGATTTTAAATACTAATTATAATAGTTGTTACATACATTTCCACTTATAATGCTAATAGAGCTTAATTTAAGTTCCTTTGTACTTATTTTGCTATTTCCGAAATGTGTTTTCATATGTGATTTATGTCTCTCAACATCGAGAATTACATATATAAACAGTGAATAGGACGATATTACATACTTATTCGAATTGTTGTTACATAGTTTTCCACTTAATGTGAAATTGTTCAAATGTGTTTTCAGTTGTGTTGTCTAATCCTAAATATTACATATTCTACCGTTCTGTGTTGTCCGTTTTTGAATATCGCATATTCAACCTTTAAACAGTAAATTTGACGCTAATACCGCCTAATTGGAGTTCCTTTTGTACGTAATCTGCAATTTCCGAAATGTGTTTTCATATGTGATTTATATCTGAATATCTATGTAATTAGTGAATATGACGATATTACTTACTTATTCGAATAAGAATTACATACTATTCACATAATGTGAGATAGTTGAAAGGTGTTTTCAGTTGTGTCGTCCAATCCTGAATATTACATATTCTACCTCTAAACAGAGAATAAGACGATATTTCATACTTATTCGAGTTTCTGTTACATACTATTCTACTGATTGTAGAAATCTGTCCTTAGATGCGTTGTCCGTTTCTGATAATCACATATTCAACCCATAAACAGTGAATTGGACGTTAATACAGCCTTATTTAACTTTCTTTTGTACGTAATGTGCAATTGCCGAAATGTGTTTTCATATGTCATTTAATTTCTGAATATCGGGAATTCCATCTATAAACAGTGAATATCACGATATCTCATACTTATTTGAGCTCCAGTTTCGTACTAATCCACTCAATGTGTGATTGTAGAAATTTGTCTAAAGATGTTTTGTTCGTTTCTTTATATCGCATATTCAACCTTTTAACAGTGAATTTTACGCTAATACATCCTTATTCGAGTTCTTTTTGTACTTAATGTGCCATTTCCGAAATGTGTTTTCACATGTGATTTGTGTTCCGAATATCGCGAATTCCTTTTATAAACAGTGATAATGATGATATTACATTCTTATTCGAATAGCCGTTACATACTTTTCAACTTAATGTGATTATACAAATGTGTTTTCGGTAGTGTTGTTCGTTTCTGAATATCACATATTCCGCCTATAAACAGTGAATATGACGATATTATATACCTATTCGATCTCCTGCTACATACTATTCCACTTATGTGTGATTGTATATATGTGTTTATAGATGTGTTTTTCGTCTCTGAATATCGCAAATTCAACCTTTAACAGTGAATTTGACGCCAATAGGAAATACATACTATTCGACTTAATGTGCGATAATTGAAATGTGTTTTCAGTTGTGTCGTCCAATCCTGAATATTACATATTCTACCTCTGAACAGAGAATATGACGATATTTCATACTTATTCGATCTCTTGCTACACACTATTCCACTTATTGTGTGATTGTAGTAATGTGTTTATAGATGTGTTGTCTGTTTTTTAATATCGCATATTCAACCTTTAAACAGTGAATTTGACGCTAATACAGCCGTATTCGAGTTCATTTTGTACGTAATTTGCTATTTCCAAATTGTGTTTTCATATGTGATTTATATTTCTGAACATCGCGGATTCCATCTATAAACAGTGAATATGACGATATTACATACTTATCCACTTATTTTGCGATAGTAGAAATGTAATTTCAGTTGTGTATCCGTTTGTGAATATCACGAATTCCACATATAAAGAGTGAATAAGCCGATATTTCATACCTTTTCTAGCTCCTGTTGCATACTTTTCCAATTAATGTGTAATTGTAGAAAAGTGTTTATAAATGCGTTGTCCGTTTCTGAATATTACATATTCAACCTATAAACAGTGAATTGGACGCTAATACAGCTTTATTCAACTTTCTTTAGTACGTAATGTTCAATTTCCGAAATGTGTTTTCATATGTGATTTATGTCTCTGAATATCTCGAATTATATTTTTTTTATTTATCCCAAATGGCATCAGTTCATTTCATGACTGACCACAGGGGTCCTGAATACGGGTACTGTATGCCTCAGTATTACAATATTAACAATATACAATATAAATAGCATAAGAATGCAATTAGGATTTACTGATTTAAGGGTCTTAACTCAGCTGGAGGAGTATTAATTATCTTCTATTTAAGTGGAATACAAGTGCCTGTGTAGGATACAAAGCGAGTCCTTTATTATCCCCACAAGTATGGAACGCACAAGTTCCATGGATATTCCTAGGGAGAGAAGATAATTCCATGTGAATTTCGGTAAAGTGCCTCTGCTACCAAACAAAAGACCAGTCACTGACCAATGACTCAACTCGATGCCATAACGTTGAGCAAGGTCTGGAAGACATGGTTCGTAAATTGATTTCTTCTCTTCGTCAACTGCAGAAGCCTGGTTCACGTCAATTTCAAATCTTATGGTAGGATCTAATACCAAAGCTTTTCCATTTCGATGATTTATGGCTATAATGTCAGCTCTCCTAGTTGAACCATTTGTCGAGATACAATGAACCTCCTCATATACATTCCATTTCATCTGCTTCAGAAAAGTGGCTAGAGTAGTTCTCACTTTGTGATGCCTTGAAGTGATAAGAAGTTCGTTTTTGGGGCAGGATCCCAGTACATGTCCTAATGTTTCTATCTCGCTGCAATTAGGATAACGACAGCGGGTTGTACTAGACCTGCCCGGCACAACTCGAACTGCAGTGATGTTGCATGACATTTTTAAGGCATTCGTCCATTCTGAGGATGACAATCCATTTCTCTCGCTTACCCAGGAGTTAGCCTTAGGAACATCTGCATAGAGTCTGACCCCTTTGCCTCGAAGAGTAAGCGTGCACCATGTGTCAAATGCTTGATTGCGAAGCTCTTTCTTCACACGTCGACCTGACCAGTCTTTTGCTTCTGATACGTTTATTTTTAATTTTGTAAGTGCTGATAATCTTTCAGTTTCCAGATCTCGTAAAGAGTGAAGATGTTCATCATTTATATTAAGTAGAATCCTGCATATATTATGGTGCTGGATGAATGCTTCCCATGTAGCTCTCATTAGGCTTAGTCCTAGAAACTTTTTCGGTGCATATAACATACTATCTGGGCAATCATGTGGTAGCCCTATAATGGCTTTTGCTGCACCCCTGATTATCTTGTCTATATCATTTAAGAACCCATCTCGTAATTTATTAATGGGAGCACACTGCAGAGGATAGATAAGACTTGGCCAGATGTACTGATTGATGATAGAAATCTTTTGGTCTGGCTTGAGCAAATTAGAATCAACTAATCGTGATATGTCTGACTGCAAGCTTTTAATGACAGAGGCTTCATCAAAAACAATTTTGTCATTGAAGTCCACTCCAAGATACCTAATACTTTCATGCGGGTCTGTAATAGAGCATATGTCCGAACCATTCATAGTAGTAATTTTACATGGTGATAGTATACCTTTCTCTATGGATATTAATCTGCTCTTGAGTGGATTCAATATTAGACCCATTGAAAGAAAAAGACTCTCAGCTAAAGTGAAGAGAGATTGAACACCATTGTTATCAGCTGAAATCAGTACTATATCATCAGCGAAAGAAGTACAAGAAAGCTTGGTCAAATTAGGATCTGCTGAAAATCCATATTCCTCTGATACTTTATAATCAGTCAGTTCCTTCAGTATGTGATCAATTGCCATGTTGAAAAGTATGGGCGAAAGAGGACTACCTTGAGGAACACCTTTCTTAATTCTGATAGGTTTTGTTTTATTAAGCCCAACCTCAATCTGTATTTCGTTGTCGCCTATGAGATTTATAATTAGCTGACGCAAATTATCTGGCATTTCACATTTTCCTAAAACCCTTTTGATGTGTTCATGTCCAACCGAGTCATAGGCTTTACTCACATCAAGGAAGGCAATAGAGCAGCTTGACTTTCTAGATCTTGACACTTGAAGACACCCGTTTACAAGGGATGTGTTAATGTGTGTTCCTGGTGTGGATATGAAACCTCTCTGATGGCTTGAAAGAGAGAGATAATCACGAAATATTTTGTCCGAAACCCGCTCAATTATCCTTCTTATAACCTTCTTATAACTTATAAATATTGTTATGGGTCTCCAGTTCTTTAGGTCTTTACAATCATCACCCTTATGGATAAGGACAGTTCTAGCCTGCCGAAATTTTGTAGGAACAAAGCCCAACAGAAGCATGGCTGAACCTAGCAACGCTATACATTTTTCTGCATTCAGGTGTCTCAGAACTCTTACTGTGACTCTGTCAGGTCCAGGAGCTGTATCTAATTTAATTCTGAGCAATGCTATGTGAACATCTTTAGCAGTAATCTCTAGCAAATCAGGAAAATCCGATGTAGAATTATGCGAAGAAAGATCAAAAGGAGTCATATTATTATTTGAGCCAAAAATATTTGTGAAGTATTCTTCAACTTGTCGTAAAGGCACAGTACAAGAAGACTGCATGTCAGATTTCATTACATGACGAACCACTCTCTTTCGGTGATTATAAAAATTGCATTGAGCCAAATCATACATATATTTTTCTCGTCGCTGTTCCATCTCTCTTTTAGACCGTTTCACTGGATTTGTTGTATCGGAATACGTATATCGTTTGTTAGCTTTACCCTCCTTACGTCGCTTGAAATACTTAACAGCAGGGTGTTCAGGTCCTGGTAGTTTTTGAGATGATGAAACCAGGAATTCTATAAAGTCATTGGTAACATTGTCGAGAGCCTCGCAATCTTGATCAATTATAATTTTTTTGAATTTCTCTTCCCATGATGACATCAATTTTCCAATATACGAGTCCCCAGTGGTAGTAATAGAATCTGATGGCTCATCTGGTTTTCCTGAGATTTCAGGTTTAGATACTTGGATGTAAGTACCAACAATAGATCGACTGTGTTCAGTAGGATGGGATTTGCTTATATGAATATTGACTGACTTAAAATGCTTCCCACAGTACTTACATATTTGCATCGGAAGACAAAGTTCATTATTCCCAGGATCAGAAAGATTTGTGCTAGTGAGCTCATTGTCAGCTGGTGTGTCCAAAACTGAGACATCATCTTGGGAGGAACTGTGAGTCCTAGCAATATGTATATTTAATCCCCTTTTGAAAAATTCTTTCCCACATAATTTGCATGTAAGGAGTGCAGAAGGCTCACCAAATGAAGTAGATGGTCCAACATTATCACAGCTCATAGTAGTCAAAAAGGAAACAAGAGTTCACAATAACATAAAAGAAACCACTGCCCAAACGAAGAGTTCACAATAAATTGGTAATGGCAGTGTTGTTAATAACAAATGTTAAAACTTATATGTTGGGAAGACTTTGAAAAGTAATATCATATTATGAAAATCTCTCGTAACTATGTAGATAAACAACTTACAGATTCTTATGAAGTTGGTTAATTCAGTATTAAAGTTTATAAACAACAAATATTCGCGAAGCTAACATTTCCTCAAATACATTTTTATAATTTCTTTGTCTTGAAGAGCTTATCTTCTCAAACAGTAAAATATTTATTTCATATTATGGATTTATTAAGTCAATGAATTCCTTTCCAGTTTAAGCTTGTCATGGCGATATTACTTACTTATTTGAATAGGAATTACATACTATTCCACTTAATGTGAGAGAGTTGAAATGTGTTTTCAGTTGTGTTTTCCGTTTCTGAAGATCACATCATAAACCTACATACAGTGTATATGACGATATTTTATACTTATTCGAGCTTCTGTTACATACTATTCCACTTAATGTGTGATTAATCTGATCACAGATGCGTTGTCCGTTTCTGAAAATCACACATTCAACCCATAAACAGTGCATTGGACGCTAATACAGCCTTATTCAACTTTGTTTTGTACGGAATGTGCAATTTCCGAAATGTGTTTTCATATGTGATACAATTTCTGAATATCGGGAATTCCACCTTTAAACGGTGAATATCACGATATCTCATACATTCGAGCTCCAGTTACGAATTATTCCACTTAATTTGTGATTGTGGAAATGTGTTTATAGATGTGTTGTCCGTTTCTGAATATCACATATTCAACTTTTAACAGTGAATTTTACGCTAATACATCGTTATTAGAGTTCCTCTGTGCTACTTCCGAAATGTGTTTTCATTTGTGATTTATTTTTCTGAACATCGCGAATTCCTTCTATAAACAGTGAATATGACGATATAGCATACTTATTCGAATAGCTGTTACATACTTTTCCACTTAATGTGAAACAGTTGAAATGTGTTTTCATTTGAGTTTTCCAATCCTGAATATTACATATTATTCCCTAAACAGAGAATATGACGGTGTATCATACTTATTCCAGCTCCTGCTACATACTATTCCACTTAATGTGTTATCGTAGAAATGTGTTTCAGATGTGTTGTCCGTTTCAGACTGTTACATATTCAATCTATAAACAGTGAATTTGACGCTATAGAGCATTATTCAAGTTCCATTTGTACATAATTAGCAATTTCCTGAATGTGTTTTCATATATGATTTATGTTTCCGAATATTGCAAATTCCTTCTATAAACAGTGAATATGACGATATCTCATACTTTTCCAGCTCCAGATAATTACTTTTCCACATAATGTGTGATTGTAGAAATGTTTTTTTAGATATGTTGTCCCTTTCTGAATATCGCATATTCAACCTTTAAGAAGTGCATTTGACGCTAATACAGACTTATTCGAGTTCCTTTTGTACTTAATGCGCCATTTCCGAAATGTCTTTTTACATTTGATTTGCGTTCTGAATATCGCGAATTCCATCTATAAAAATTGATTATGATGATATTACATACTTATTCGAATAGCCGTTACATACTTTTCAACTTAATGTGTGATTATACAAATGTGTTTTCGGTAGTGTTTCCTGTTTCTGAATATTACATATTCCACCAATAAACAGTGAATATGACGATATTACATACTTATTCGAGCTCCTGTTACATACTATTGCACTTAATGTGTGATTGTAGAAATGTGTTTTAAGATGCGTTGTCCGTTTCTGAATATCACACATTTAACGCTTAAACAGTGAATTTGATGCTAATAGAGCTTAATTCGAGTTCCTTTGTACTTATTGTGCTATTTCCGAAATGTGTTTTCATATGTGATTTATTTTTCTGAACATTGCGAATTCCATCTATAAACAATGAATATGACGATATTAAATACTTATTCGAATAGCTGTTACATACTTTTCCACTTAATGTGAAACAGTTCAAATGTGTTTTCAGTAGTGTTTTCCAATCCTGAATATTACATATTATTCCTCTAAACAGAGAATATGACGGTATTTCATACTTATTCGAGCTCCTCCTACATATATTCCACTTAATTTGTTATTGTAGAAATGTGTTGTCCGCTTCTGAATGTCACATATTCAACCTTTAAACAGTAAATTTGACGCAAATACAGCCTTATTGGAGTTCCTTTTGTACGTAATTTGCAATTTCCGAAATGTTGTCATATGTTATTTATCTTCCTGAACATCAGGAATTGCATCTATAAACAGTGAATATGCCGATTTAAAATACTAATTATAATAGCTGTTACATACATTTCCACTTATAATGCTAATAGAGCTTAATTCAAGTTCCTTTGTACTTAATGTGCTAATTCCGAAATGTGTTTTTATGTGTGATTTATGTCTCTGAACATCTAGAATTACATATATAAACAGTGAATAGGACGATATTACATATTGTTGGGAGCTGACGAGATGATCCGTGATTTGGTGGTGGCATGCAGGGGGAAGACGGTGTTGTGCTATAACTGCACGTGTAGGGGAGCGCTGCTATTGGCTGCAGATAAGAGCTCCATAGTCATGGCAGGGATCATCTCGTCAGCTCCCAACTGTACTTATACGAATAGCCGTTACATAGTTTTCCACTTAATGTGAAATTGTTGAAATGTGTTTTCAGTTGTGTTGTCTAATCCTAAATATTACATATTCTACCGTTCTGTGTTGTCCGTTTTTGAATATCGCATATTCAACCTTTAAACAGTAAATTTGACGCTAATACAGCCTTATTGGAGTTCCTTTTGTACGTAATTTGCAATTTCCGAAATGTTTTCATATGTTATTTATGTTCCTGAACATCAGGGATTGCATCTATAAACAGTGAATATGACGATTTTAAATTCTAATTATATAAGCTGTTACATGCATTTCCACTTATAATGCTAATAGAGCTTAATTCAAGTTCCTTTGTACTTATTGTGCTACTTCCGGAATGTGTTTTCATATGTGATTTATGTTATTTATGTTCCTGAACATCAGGGATTGCATCTATAAACAGTGAATATGACGATTTTAAATTCTAATTATATAAGCTGTTACATGCATTTCCACTTATAATGCTAATAGAGCTTAATTCAAGTTCCTTTGTACTTATTGTGCTACTTCCGGAATGTGTTTTCATATGTGATTTATGTCTCTTAACATCTAGAATTACATATATAAACAGTGAATAGGACGATATTACATACTTATTCGAATAGCCGTTACATAGTTTTCAACTTAATGTGAAATTGTTGAAATGTGTTTTCAGTTGTGTTATCTAATCGTCGTTGCCGGTGAAAAACCTCCTATGTGTCGCAATTGACGAAAATGAGGTTTTGATTCTGTTGGAAAGCTTATATCGCTCTGCATGTTGTGACAAAAGCTCTTATGTGTATCTCTACCACAGAAAATGTTATTTACGAAAATATCTAACCTCCTATGTGTCAGTGCAGTTCTGCTGCCGTGAAAAATATCCTATGTGCTCACATTATACACATGAGAGGTTTGGTACCAATGTATTTTCGCCAGACTGCCGTGAAATAGCCACCTCTGATGTGTTTAACTATGCACATAAGAGGTTTGGTAAGATTACGCTTACATGCACACAATAGATTTATTACAATATTCATTAATTTATAATTCAGAAATATTAATAAATATTTACATGCATAGCCTTTGTGATTCGCTGTCTATGTGTTTTACTGTATAGGCTATAATGTAAATTTCAATTTGTAAATTTATTTCATGAAGTAAATGTACGGGTATATATGTCTGGCTGACAAGATACATTTGACGTATTATGGGCTTCAGAGGGGTTTATGATTAGCCAAGGAATGTGGTTTGTCAGCCCCCCTCTTTATTACTTTGTTTCGATATTTTTTGCTGGTTCTTGGCCTTCAATGTGTTGAAAAATTCCTCTGACCGCAGGGCCATAAATTTTTTAAAGTGAAGACTAGAGACAAACTCAAAGTAGTGACTGGGATGACTTTATAGGATGTAGGTGTGCTTTTCCGTGATGGTACCGTGGTAAAAAGTAAAAAATTAGCACAATTGGCACTATCGCAAGATTCTTCAGCTGATTAACAGGACAATGGTAAGAAAAATTATTATAACAAAATTTAAATAATTCAATCAAATTTATGAAAGTTTTTTTTTCATTGTGAATAGTTTTCCGGATTCTAAATAAGATATTTATAGCTATTATTGTTATTAATATTATTATTACTGTTACTATTATTATTACATTCGTCATTAACTAACGTCATTCGATTAATTTTATTTTACACAAGAGAACTTCATTATTAATGAAGTTGATAGCACCGAAGAAGTTCCTTCGTATAGTTCTGAACCAATAACAATTATAATGAAGAGGTAATTTATCATATAGCAGGCATGCTGAGTTGACAAAATTAATGCTACTTTTCTAGTAAATTTTACTACTGCTAATACTAGTACCACTATTATTATTATTGTTAGTATTATTACTACTACTTATTTACTTCCTTGCTCAATGGCAATAGACAATTCCTCAGCAAGATAAAGGAATATTATCTATTTTATGGAACCCGAAGTTTCATTGCCGCGCTTACCTGAGTCCGCCATTCAACCCTATTCTGTGCTAACTCCATCCAATCATCCCTCGCAAATCCTACTTCCCCCAAATCCATCCTAATATTGTCCTCTTACCTATGTCTAGGTCTTCCATGTGGTCTTTTCCCTTCGGGTCTACTACTACTACTCTTAATGCTAGTGCTACAAATTTCTGGTTACTATTATTTTATTACGTATTATCAAATTAATATTTATCCATTTAATTATTTTACACAGAAGACTTTAATATAGGAAAAAGCTGATAGCATTAAGGAAGTTTCTTCGTATTATAATAGTAATTCAAATGTAATAATTTTCAAGTGATAAAACTAGTTATAGGTCGTGATTATCATGCTTTTTAAGACAATTTGAGGGTGAAACCAGACAAAGAGAAAAGTTGAAAAGTGTTAATCTGGAAGATGTGATTATAGATTTTGTGATCTTGTTATTGACAATGCTTTCAGACACTTTGAGGACTGAATAAAATAACGATTAAATAAATAAAGTTTATTTTAATGTATAAGTTAATTCTCCTTAAATTGATCTGCGGAATGAACATGTTTTAATATCAGACTTGTTAACATTTCATGGAACAAAATCTCCTATGTGTCACTTTCGTGGAAGGGAAAAATCTCCTATGTGCATGAAAAATAATAAAAAGTCAACAATATTCAAGTAATACACAATTACATCACAGAAGTTTTATAAATGTATATCTAATTATACATTAGAGAAAACTGTTGCAAAATATATTTTAAAAATCCAATTACCTCTGTTGAATACAGTTTTTTATCCCTCCTGTAAAATTTCATTTTTTGCACATAAGAGGTTTTTCACCGGCAACGACGTAATCCTAAATATTACATATTCTACCGTTCTGTGTTGTCCGTTTTTGAATATCACATATTCAACCTTTAAACAGTAAATTTGACGCAAATACAGACTAATTGGAGTTCCTTTTGTACGTAATCTGCAATTTCCGAAATGTGTTTTCATATGTGATTTATGTCTCTGAAAATCTATATAATTAGTGAATATGACGATATTACTTACTTATTCGAATAGAAATTACAAACTATTCCACTTAATGTGAGATACTTTGTAACGGGCTTTCTTACTTTATGCTATAAAGTTCCCTAACTTCTTGGATTAAATCTTCGCCAAAATTCTTCGCCAAAATCTGTGACGACTAATATGTGATTATTCTCAATCGTAATACATAAGTTTACTGAACTCCTACAAAACAAGGTCACTTATGCACCTGTTGTGTCATCATAACACTGCCTGCATAGTCCACATTCCAACGTTCAGTACAACTACCTCTGTCACCGGGTGGTTGCAAATTTCCTACACACAGTCTACTTTCTCTTTCTTTTAACAATTTACTCAGTTTGATAATATTGATGAAAATTTATATTAACGGGCGCCATCATCAATACGCTTCCTCTTTTCTTTTTGTTATATATCAGCCCAGTCACAAATTAAATTATAGATACACAGGCTATGTACCTACATGCCTCTCGACTAGCTTTTAATTTAACAGTGGAGACGGGAATTGGGTTCGGATTTATCTTTCTTTTATTACTCTGCTCCTCTCTCTTTCTTCTTTTTCTCCTTTTTCAGTGCTCACTACCAAAGTATGTAACTTAGCCCAAAAATCAGCGACTCTCAAACCATTACAAGGATAAGGGTCAAAAATCTGAACTTCACGTTAATTTACTTTGCATAACAATAACCATAATTTATTTAATATATTATTTTTTTTTCTCTTTTCAACAATAACAATCTTATATACAATAACTCACTGAGCGCCAAACTTTTTGATGGCTAGACTTCACGTTAATTTACTTTGCATAACAATAACCATAATTTATTTAATATATTATTTTCTCTTTTCAACAATAACAATCTTATATACAATAAATTACATTTACACTACATTAACCATTCAACACTTTTATTGGTAGGATAGTATTTAATTATTCAAGGTTAGTATACCCAGTTTAACTGTATAAGTACGTTCTCTGTTCGACAATAACAAACCCCTAATTAATTACTTTAATCTCTTTTCTTTCTTTATTTCCAGGTATCTACTAGAACGTCTATTATCCTTCTAATTTACTACTAACTTGTGTAGTCACTTACATTTACAACTTCAGAATATCTCAATATATATATTATACTTTCTTTCGAATAAATAAAGATTTTCAATTCATGATCCAGTCCTTGACTCTACATATTACACTCAATAATTCCACCTATGTCTCCTATACTAGTCCACTAGTCATCTTAGTCCATGAAGAATTGTATTTAAAGATAGATAGGAAAGACAATGTCATGAAGAAAGAAATGGAAGTTTAGGCCTATACCCACAGAGCGACTGTGGCGATAGACCACCGATACAGGGGCGGCGTCTAGATCTTGAGTTACAAACAATCTGACTCCTCTCCTGCAACCGGGAAAATATTAATGGGCCGTAAACAAAAATACAATTTTGAACAATCGATGTCAGAGGTCCCTGACACTCTCTCCTAGAGGCACGTGGGGCCGTTGTTCGCCTCCAACACCGACGACTTTCACAATTCTCATAAATTTCTTTATATTTATTTTATTTGGGACACTTCTGGCGTTCCCTCACCTCACCCTTCTTTTTTTTTTCTTTTCTGGGGTAATCTCTAGTACCTGCTAATGACCTACTTGTCATCAACTCACTACACAAAATTACCAATTCTCCTCTTTCTAATCTAACCAGTTATTATTGATTATCTTTTAACTCCTCTCTCTGTAAGCAATTTATACCATTGTTCTAATTTTCCCTCTTTCTTGTTACTCGGGTTTCCATACTTTTCAAGTTACTATTCTACTCCCTGGGCACCCAATTTCCTTGTTTCTAAATTCCCTAGAATTCTAACTGAAACTAACTCACGCCCCAGATCAGTAACTTTCTCTTTATAACCCTTGAGTAATTCCTACTTCTATCCTAACATGTAAGTTTTTCAATGGTAGGCGCTTAATCAACTACTATTCATAGGCCTTCTTCTGCCTCTCACTGTTCACTTTCTTATCTCCCTTTACCATGATCCATACGGTTCCCACTCTTCGATAAATCTCTTAAAAAAACAACTCAATCCTTACGGGCCAGCATGAAATCTACTCATAGATAGTCATCTGTCACCCAACAAAAACCAAGAGGGAGAGGCCCTCGCAAGAAATACTAAGTAAGCCCCTATTACCCTTCTTTCTTACTCCCCTCGCGTCCTGTCTTATAAAAAAACAAGTTTGAATGAGCATCACCAACTGCCTCGAGCTATGTATTCATTCGTGAGACAATCACTCATAGAAACCCCAAAGTATAGAGATTATCTTTACTAACCCACGGTCACAGTTCTTGACTACTCTTTCTTAACTTAGACCAGAAATAGAAACGGGTTGGATTACTGTATTTTATTGCCTCACCCTAGATTTATCACACTTCTATTTTTCTAACCCTATTCTTAATCCTTCATTTACGGCGTCTAATCGCCACACATTTCTTAGAAACAATGCCTCAAAATTTTCCCATTTCTCAAAAACAAAAGAAAATGTTTAGGTGATACTCAACGGGTGATGACTCTCTTATCCTCTGATCCCGTACTGTTTCCATCTACTTCCTGATGTCCACATCTTCCCTTAGTCCAGACTGAGCAGTCGTGACCCACTCTTCTCTCCACAGCTGGTGTTCGCTGAAGCGGTCTCTCGTACCGGCGGACGTGATGTGCTTGCCCAGTTAACGACTATCTCCATATAGTCATATCAGTGAAATTCCCATTCAGAATTTCCTCAGATGAAAGTCTGACACACCATCATGCCAGAACGCCTCTACCGCTGTCGCACATCCCAGTCTCGTCTTCTCCCTTCTGCCTTTTCAACTTCTCTCTCTCGTAGTCAGGCACGTAATCCTAACCGTCTTTCAGGTTCCACACCTCTCTCGTCGATTCACCGTCGACGCATGCGCACCTCTCCTTTTCTGTAATTCAAATAAATTCAGGGCAGTATCGATAATCATGAAAATGTTCAATATCGATTAGTTGTGGTCCCCTAACCCTTCCTTTGTTTAGGAATGGTCTCCTATCGTTGATTATGCACGTCGCTATTTGCGTCGTGACATTCTTCCCGCACTCACCATAAAAAAAATAATGTTGACACAGGTCACATTCTTTTTTTTTTGTGCGTGTCTCTTTTACCAGCCTTAAAAAACTTTTACCCAGGTACAAAAGGTTTCAAGTCTTTAACGTGCCACTTCCCCAACTGTTTACCAAAACGGTTCGTCAGTTCATAACTATTCTCGCTAAGCTTTTTCTTTATTATAAAGGGGCCGACGAACTTTGCACTTAAGCCTGCTGCATAAGCTTGTGAGGCATCACTTAATTTAAAGTTTCTTCTTAACACAAGATCTCATGGACAAAATCTCACCTCTCTCCTCCGAAGATTATAATAATGACTTGAATTCTTATAAGCAGTTTCTAAGTTATGTCTGACCATTAGACGTACCGTTTTTAATCTATCAAATCTGTCTATCCAAAACTTTGGAATTTCTTTCTGTATAGGTTGATTGTCTATCCTCTCAATTCTGCTGATAATTTCAGGCTCTTTCCCATAATTTAGCATATAAGGAGTGCATCCAGTGGAACTATGTTTAGCCGTATTTATAGCAAAATTAAATTCTCTCAAATACACGTCCCAAACTGTTTGATCCTTTTCAATGTAACTCGCAATCATGGTTTTCAATACTCTATTAACTCTTTCTACCGGATTTCCTTGTGGTGAATATACAGGTAAATAACAAGGGGTTATATTAAAAGCTTTAGCTATCCCACGCATTAGTTTACTAGTATATTGCGGCCCATTGTCCATCAGCAAATATCCCGGAATTCCCCATTTAAGGATAATCAATTCATAAAATGCTTCCGTAACTGCTCTACTGGTTGCTTTCCTTAACGCTTTACATTCTATATATTTGGTGAAGGTGTCCTGAAATACTACAATGTATCTGTTCCCTTTTTTGGAACGTGGGTAAGGTCCCAACAAATCAGTAGCTACAGTCATCCAAGGTTTCTCTTTCTGGTAAAAATGCATTGGTCCTGCTTGAGTCGTTTGTAACACTTTTTGTCTCTGACATATTTCACAAGCAGTAACATACTTAGCAACATCTCTAAACATTCCCGGCCAATAATACTTGTTTGCTATTCTAAAGAAAGTTTTAGCTATCCCCATATGCCCTGCAGTAGGTGCATCATGACATTCCTGCAATACCTTAATCCTATAATCTTGCGGTATAACCAATTTCCACCTATTCACTGTTCCCTCCAAAGTTTGTTCTAACTGATCTAATCTTAAATGGTACAACTTCTCATCTACGACCTTCCAATCTGGCCAAAATTTAGGTTTACTTTGTACTTGTGCTTTCCGCTTAATATACCAAGCATCTTGTATATTTTCCCATTCGACTACTTCAGAGTTATTAGTTAACAAAAGGCAAAATTCTTCCTCTACCGTTTTCTCTTGAACTTTCCCTTCGTGTATTCTAGATAAAGCATCCGGAACTTTTTGTAATCTACCAGGCCTATGTATTACTTCAAAATCATACTCCTGGAGCAATAAACTCCACCTAGCTAATCGTCCGGTCGGATTCTGCAATGTATTTAACCATTTCAGAGCAAAGTGATCAGTATATACTTTAAAATGATAACCTTCCAAATAAGGACGAAACTTTTGAACTGCCCACAATATAGCTAACAATTCTTTCTCGACTATTGCCCACTTTTGCTCGCCTACCGTTAAAGTTCTACTAGCATAAGCTATTACTTTTTCCTCTCCTTCCTCTCCTGTCTGAATTAATGCTGCTCCTAGTCCTGAAAAACTAGCATCGGTCTGTAGCACTAGGGGTTTAGTATAATCTGGACAAGTTAATATAGGACTACTAGATAATTTCGATTTTAATTCATCAAAAGATTCCTGACATTCCTTAGTCCAACGCCATTTCTGATTCTTTTTCAGAAGTGCAGTGAGGGGCTTTACAACTTCAGAAAAAAAATGGAATGAATCGTCGGTACCAAGAAGCCAGTCCTAAAAATGCTCGTACTTCCTTGACTTTTGTAGGGGCTGGATACTCAAGGATACACGAGATTTTATCTGAATCTACAGCAATTCCTAATGGAGTAATGATATGACCCAAATATTTTAATTCACTTCTGCAAAATTTTGATTTTTCCCTATTAATTTTCAGGTTAGCTTTTCTTAATTTCTCTAAGACTTTTTCTAACAAGGACAAATGTTCTTCAAACGTCTCACTAATAAGTACTATATCATCCAAATAACAAAAGCATTTCTCTCCTATCTCTTCTCTTAATATAGTATCAACTAATCTTTGAAACGAGGCTGGTGCGTTATGGATTCCAAAAGGCATAACTCGAAACTGATACAATCCTCTACCAGGTACGGTAAATGCTGTTTTTTCTTTACTTGCTTCATCTAATGGAACTTGCCAATACCCATTTTTCAAATCTATTGTACTGATATACCTAGCATGTCGTAATTTACTCAAAACATGTTCAATGTATGGCAAAGGATAACTATCTCTTTTAGTACAATTATTTACTTTTCTGAAATCTACGCAAAACCTCCATGTTCTATCTGGTTTCTTTACCATAACTACCGGAGACGACCAAGGTGAATTTGAAGGCTCTATAACTTTTTCCAATAACATTTTATCTATTTCCGAGTGTATAACTTTTTCCAGAATGGGTGATACTGGATAATATCTTTGTTTTATAGGTTTTGCATCGCCTGTATCAATAACATGAGAAATCAAGTCTGTAAGTCCAGTACACTGATCAAATTTCTGTAACTGATTTTCCAAAAACATATTCAATCTGTCCCTTTCCTGAGGTGTAGGTAAAGTAAGAATATTATGTAGTTGATCTTCTTCTTTTAAATCTATAGCCTTAACAAATTGAAAAATTTTTGTCGGTTCATCCTTAAAATACCAAGTCCCATCTTGCAAATCTACTACTAACCCAATCTGTTTCAAAACGTCCATGCCCAGAATCATATCTACTGCTAAATTTGGCATAATTTTACATTTTATCTGAAAGATCCTGTCCTGCAATTTCATCTCAAAAGTTCTCTCTCCTGTTATAGAACTATAAGTTTTATCTGCTAGTTGCACCACCCTAACTTCAGATTCTTCTACTGCTAAATCTAACATTTTACATAAAAAGTCACCTTTCTCTCCCACATAAGTTTTATCTGAACCGGAATCTATTAAAGCAATAAATGTAATATCCTCCAGCAAAATTTCAACAAAACATCTATCTCCATTAACTAAATCTGTAGGATTTATATTTAACATCACATAAGCCTGATTTTTAGTTAATTGTCATAAGGAATTTGTAGGCCTAACTTTTCTTTCTTGGGGCATCCTACAATCAATAGACCTATGTCCAAGCTTATTACAATTATAACATTTAATCGTAGTGCGTGGAGTAACTCTACGAGGTGCCTTACACTCGAACTGCCTATGTCCTGTTTTATCACAATTCCAACATCGCTGGTTATTTGAAAAACGTAAAGTGGTGTTTTTACCATTATCCCTCGACTCATCCTGTCTCTCTTTATTTTCTGTTGCTTTAACTATTCTGGAATCATTTACATGACTTGAATTTCGTTCTTTGTCCCACGTCTTTGCAGAAAAACTAACATTGGGTTTCTTTTGTAACTCGGACGATGGAAGTTCCTGTTTTCCCTGAATTCCTAACGCTGTATGAACTGAAGGTATAACAACTTGTCTCTGAGGTTTATAAGCCGTTTCTTTAATTGTAGCTCTAACCTGCGTTGGAGGAGGAATATATCTCTCAGAATCTAACAATATTTGTTCATACTGTCTACCTACACGTATTAAATCTGTTATAGTTTGAATCTCTGCAGGTCTAATGTACAATTTTACGTCAGGACGCAAATTTTTAATAACATTCTTCATCATTTGTTGAGGACTCATTGGAGTACTCAGCCTCCTCATTAACGTTTGAATAGCATTAACATAATCAAAAATCGATTCTTTGGGACCTTGCGTTCTCTGTCTAATCTCATCCAAAAGCGAGTCTTCCTCATCAATAGGCAAGTAATATTCTCTAAATTCTTTCAAAAAAGCTTCCCATGTAGGCCAATCTGTTAATCTGTTCCTGTACCAAAGTAAAGCTGAATCTTGTAAAATTTCGGGTAATACTGACAATAACTCTACACCCTGTAACTTAGAACTTTGTTTTAAATCTTCCAATCTCTCCAAAAATAAGTAAATACTATCCCCAGGTTTGAATTTAATGTTCCATTTACGAACCAGATCCAAAGTATTTGGTTTATGCGGCTCTAACTGAATTGTAAACGATGGTACTACTGGTACAACTTCTTCTGAATCAGCTACCGCCATGGCCTTCCTACGCATTAACTTAACCCATGTATACACTACATCTCCATATGAATCTTGTGGAACCGTTATATTATGTTCAACTAAATCTTCTTCCAAAACTTCCTGACTCAGAGCAAAAGCCGTAATTAACACTTGAAATGACTGAGGGTTCTTGCGGGCATAATCTAACAAGCGTTGTCTTAACTCATCCCTTGTACCTGTGGTCAGTAACTTTACTCTATCACATTCTCCCTCTAAATCCACCTTCCTCAACTTCCTAATAGCTTGGGTTAACTCAGCTGCTCTTATTTGTGCATATGGATCAACATAAGTAGCCATATTTATATATTAACAATACCACTGGAAAAAAAATTAGAATAGTTCAGTCGTCTGTCTTAGTCATCTATAGAAGTCCTTACTTTGTCAATAGTCATTATTCTTTTCCCAAAAATATGTTATTATTATGTTATTTTTTTTTTTTTTTGAGAATAAATTTCAGTTATACTAACCTAACTCCCAAAATTCTTTTAACACTATCTCGCCTCACGTTAGGATATCAAACTATCACTGCCTCACGCTATGGGCTATCAAAATATGTGATTTCAACACAACTCACCCCACGCTATGGGCTCCAAAATATATGACGGCTCGTATTTCAAGTTTCCAATTTTAACTGATTAATGTTTATTTTCTTTTCTTATATCAAGCCCCACGGTATGGGCGACCAAACTAAATTTCTTTATATTTATTTTATTTGGGACACTTCTGGCGTTCCCTCACCTCACCCTTCTTTTTTTTTTTCTTTTCTGGGGTAATCTCTAGTACCTGCTAATGACCTACTTGTCATCAACTCACTACACAAAATTACCAATTCTCCTCTTTCTAATCTAACCAGTTATTATTGATTATCTTTTAACTCCTCTCTCTGTAAGCAATTTATACCATTGTTCTAATTTTCCCTCTTTCTTGTTACTCGGGTTTCCATACTTTTCAAGTTACTATTCTACTCCCTGGGCACCCAATTTCCTTGTTTCTAAATTCCCTAGAATTCTAACTGAAACTAACTCACGCCCCAGATCAGTAACTTTCTCTTTATAACCCTTGAGTAATTCCTACTTCTATCCTAACATGTAAGTTTTTCAATGGTAGGCGCTTAATCAACTACTATTCATAGGCCTTCTTCTGCCTCTCACTGTTCACTTTCTTATCTCCCTTTACCATGATCCATACGGTTCCCACTCTTCGATAAATCTCTTAAAAAAAACAACTCAATCCTTACGGGCCAGCATGAAATCTACTCATAGATAGTCATCTGTCACCCAACAAAAACCAAGAGGGAGAGGCCCTCGCAAGAAATACTAAGTAAGCCCCTATTACCCTTCTTTCTTACTCCCCTCGCATCCTGTCTTATAAAAAAACAAGTTTGAATGAGCATCACCAACTGCCTCGAGCTATGTATTCATTCGTGAGACAATCACTCATAGAAACCCCAAAGTATAGAGATTATCTTTACTAACCCACGGTCACAGTTCTTGACTACTCTTTCTTAACTTAGACCAGAAATAGAAACGGGTTGGATTACTGTATTTTATTGCCTCACCCTAGATTTATCACACTTCTATTTTTCTAACCCTATTCTTAATCCTTCATTTACGGCGTCTAATCGCCACACATTTCTTAGAAACAATGCCTCAAAATTTTCCCATTTCTCAAAAACAAAAGAAAATGTTTAGGTGATACTCAACGGGTGATGACTCTCTTATCCTCTGATCGAGTACTAATTCCATCTACTTCCTGATGTCCACATCTTCCCTTAGTCCAGACTGAGCAGTCGTGACCCACTCTTCTCTCCACAGCTGGTGTTCGCTGAAGCGGTCTCTCGTACCGGCGGACGTAATGTGCTTGCCCAGTTAACGACTATCTCCATATAGTCATATCAGTGAAATTCCCATTCAGAATTTCCTCAGATGAAAGTCTGACACACCATCATGCCAGAACGCCTCTACCGCTGTCGCACATCCCAGTCTCGTCTTCTCCCTTCTGCCTTTTCAACTTCTCTCTCTCGTAGTCAGGCACGTAATCCTAACCGTCTTTCAGGTTCCACACCTCTCTCGTCGATTCACCGTCGACGCATGCGCACCTCTCCTTTTCTGTAATTCAAATAAATTCAGGGCAGTATCGATAATCATGAAAATGTTCAATATCGATTAGTTGTGGTCCCCTAACCCTTCCTTTGTTTAGGAATGGTCTCCTATCGTTGATTATGCACGTCGCTATTTGCGTCGTGACAACTTGAAATGTGTTTTCAGTTGTGTCGTCCAATCCTGAATATTACATATTCTACCTCTGAACAGAGAATATGACGATATTTCATACTTATTCGATCTCTTGCTACACACTATTCCACTTGTTGTGTGATTGTAGTAATGTGTTTATATATGTGTTGCCTGTTTCTTAATATCGCATATTCAACCTTTAAACAGTGAATTGGACGCTAATACAGCTTTATTCAACTTTCTTTAGTACGTAATGTTCAATTTCCGAAATGTGTTTTCATATGTGATTTATGTCTCTGCATATCTCGAATTACGTCTATACATTGTACTTTTCCACTTAATGTGAAACAGTTGAAATGTGTTTTCAGTAGTGTTTTCCAATCCTGAATATTACATATTATTCGTCTAAAATGAGAATATGACGGTATTTCATAATTAATCGAGCTCCTGCTACATACCATTCCACTTAATTTGTTATTGTAGGAATGTGTTATCCGCTTCTGAATGTCACATATTCAACCTTTAAACAGTAAATTTGACGCTAATACAGCCTTATTGGAGTTCCTTTTGTACGTAATTTGCAATTTCCGAAATGTTTTCATATGTTATTTATGTTCCTGAACATCAGGAATTGCATCTATAAACAGTGAATATGACGATTTTAAATACTAATTATAATAGCTGTTACTTACATTTCCACTTATAATGCTAATAGAGCTTAATTCAAGTTCCTTTGTACTTATTGTGCTATTTCCGAAATGTGATTTATGTCTCTGAACATCTAGAATTACATATATAAACAGTGAATAGGACGATATTACATACTTATTCGAATAGCCGTTACATAGTTGTCCATTTAATGTGAAATTGTTCAAATGTGTTTTCAGTTGTGTTGTCTAATCCTAAATATTACATATTCTACCGTTCAGTGTTGTCCGTTTTTGAATATCGCATATTCAACCTTTAAACAGTAAATTTGACGCTAATGCAGCCTAATTGGAGTTCCTTTTGTACGTAATCTGCAATTTCCGAAATGTGTTTTCATATGTGATTTATGTCTGAATATCTATGTAATTAGTCAATATGACGATATTACTTACTTATTCGAATAGGAATTACATACTATTCACTTAATGTGAGATAGTTGAAAGGTGTTTTCAGTTGTGTCGTCCAATCCTGAATATTACATATTCTACCTCTAAACAGAGAATATGACGATATTTCATACTTATTCGAGTTTCTGTTACATACTATTCCACTGATTGTAGAAATCTGTCCTTAGATGCGTTGTCCGTTTCTGAAAATCACATATTCAACCAATAAGCAGTGAATTGGACGTTAATACAGCCTTATTAAACTTTCTTTTGTACGTAATGTGCAATTTCCGAAATGTGTTTTCATATGTCATTTAATTTCTGAATATCGGGAATTCCATCTATAAACAGTGAATATCACGATATCTCATACTTATTCGAGCTCCAGTTTCGTACTATTCCACTTAATGTGTAATTGTAGAAATGTGTTTAAAGATGTGTTGTCCGTTTCTGTATAACGCATATTCAACCTTTTAACAGTGAATTTTACGCTAATACATCCCTATTCGAGTTCCTTTTGTACTTAATGTGCCATTTCCGAAATGTGTTTTCACATGTGATTTATGTTCCGGAAATCGCGAATTCCTTTTGTAAACAGTGATAATGATGGTATTACATACTTATTCGAATAGCCGTTACATACTTTTCAACTTAATGTGTGATTATACAAATGTGTTTTCGGTAGTGTTGTTCGTTTCTGAATATCACATATTCCGCCTATAAACAGTGAATATGACGATATTATATACCTATTCGATCTCCTGCTACATACTATTCCACTTATGTGTGATTGTATATATGTGTTTATAGATGTGTTTTTCGTCTCTGAATATCGCAAATTCAACCTTTAACAGTGAATTTGACGCTAATACAGCGTAATTAGAGTTCCTTTTGCATGTAATCTGCAACTTCCGAAATGTGTTTTCATATGTGATTTATGTCTCTGAATATCTCGAATTACATCTATACGTAGTGAATATGACGATATTACATACTTATTCGAATAGGAAATACACTGTACGGAGCTCAACAGAAGACGAGCGGGGTATGAGGTGAGGAGAATATTGTCGCTGTGATTCCCCGTTGCACGTGCGGGCAATGCATTGAAGTGTACTAATCATTCACAAAGCCTTGTACTTCTTGCACGGTCGTGTGTTTCATTTTCATTTCAGTGTTTATAAAGATTGTGTTTTATTCATCAACGTAACTAAGTTAATGGTAATAATTATTAGTAGGCCGTAGTCAATTTTGTTTACAGTATATCACAATATATCAATGGAACCTCAGAGGAAAAAAGGAAAAACAATACATAGCGAGGCCCGGGAAACTATTAGAAGGGTTATACTTGCTTGTGATGAGGAATCACGACAAGGAAAAGTTAGCCACGCAGTGAAACAAGCAAATTTGCGAATATCACATTACACTGGTATTTCAGTCAGCTCAATAACAAGAATTCGTAGAGAAGGTGCTGATGCCGGTGAGACTTCCCTTTCTACTCCAGGTAAGCACAGAAAACGCCAAGAGGAAAGAAATGTTCATTTGGACGATTTTGATAAAAGGGTAATTAGAGATACCATAAGCGAATTTTATTTAGTAAAAAAACAGGTGCCTACATGTCAAAACTCTTGCCTGTATTGAAAGAAAAAATAAACTCTTCATGGGGGGTACATTCTTTGAGAAGGGTTTTGAAAGACATGGGTTATAAATGGAAAAAATTCAGAATGCGAGGAAAATATTAATTGAACGCCCACATATTATTGATTGGCGTTGTATGTATCTGAGGGCAATACGGCGATTCCGGGAGCAACATCGCCGTATAATATATATTGATGAAACCTGGATAGATAACAATTTGACGGTCCATAAATGTTGGCAGAGTGATAGTCAATCAGGAGTACTGACAAAGTCAAGTTCTTCGAATCGCCTCATAGTCGTTCATGCTGGTTCAGAAAGTGGTTTCGTGGAAAATTCATTACTAATTTTCCAGGCTGGTAGGGCTACAGGAGATTACCACGGCCAGATTACCACGGCCAGGAGATTACCACGGCCAGATGAATTCAACAAATTTTGAACGCTGGGTTACCACTCAGCTCCTGCCTAATCTACCAGAAAGAAGTGTTGTTGTTATGGATAATGCTCCATACCACAGCATTCAAGAAAACAAACCACCAACAAGAAATTCTGTAAGAGCAGAAATGATTTCGTGGCTGGAGAAAAACAACGTCCCTTTCGCCGTAGAAATGAGGAAAACCGAACTTTTTATGTTAATAGAAAGAAACAAATGCCCAGAAAAAACTTTTCGTATAGACCAAATTTTGAAATTTCATGGCCATGATGTTCTCCGATTGCCTCCATATATGTGCGACCTTAGTCCAATTGAACTTCCATGGGCAAAAGTAAAACGCCTGGTACGTGAAAAAACCGTTGCTGGAGAAATGTCAATGGCAGTACTGAGGGACATGACAACAAATGCATTTTCGTCAGTTACTGAGAGTGATTGGTTAGGATACTGCAATCATGTGCGGAAGCTGGAGACTGAATACTGGGAAAGGGATGGATTGTTGGAAAACACCATAGATCAGTTCGTAATTGCTTTGGGGGTGCCGAAAGTGATAGTAGTGACTCGAGTGACTCACAATCATCTGAAGAAAGTGACGACACCGAGCTTGCCCGTCCTCTGTCGTCCAGCGAATAAGGAAGTTCAACTTGCATCATATCACGTGAGTTAAAATTAATTTTGTATATACTATAATTATAAGCAGCCTTTATTGTTGCTAAAATTCGTTACATAATATTAGTTTTCATAGAGTACTATTCATTGTTCGCATCTATTATAAAATCGAGATTCATACACTAATATTAATTTTATTAATTCCTTTTATAAATTTGTAAGTTACAAAAAACAGCGTATGAATCTCGTGCACTTCAAACTCGTTATACAGTGTTATGCAATTATTATATTCGTCAGGGGTTCCCACCAGGGGGGGGTGTTAAGACGCAGACTGCGTCATTGAAATTTCTGGGGGGGGGGGCAAAATATTATCAATTATGAATTTTCTGGGGGGTGAAAATTGTTGCAAAATTAGAGTTTTATATGTTAAAATAAAAACAGCCAAGTTCTAGAACTTCAAAAGGTCTCTTCTAATTCTTTATAAAGATGAAGAATTTCGACAGCCATGGGCGCCCAAACCCGGGGGCGGGGGGGGCGAAGGAAAAAAGTATATTAATAATTATTATAGTAAGATGTTTTTCTTTTAAGACAATTATTTGAATTGCAGAAGTTTTACCAAATCGACAACATGGAAGCAGAATCCACAGTGGATTAGGAAAGGGGGGTTCAGGGGGTTTGGACCCCCCAAAAGTCAAAACCTAAAAAACCTGTATTAAAAAAAAATTAATTAAACAAGATTTGTTGGTGTGTCAAATATGATATAGGGTTATTTTCTTTTCATAACATAATGAGTAGGCCTATTATGTCCACTGTTCCATGTGTTATTCAACTTTTCTTATAAATAGTAATAAGTATTATAACTTAGGTAACAATTTCTTGTTTAAGTTGCCATGTCTTAGAGTATAGTAAACAAATTTGCTAACTAGTTTTTCAGTGCTAAAATAGCGTAAAATGTGATTTTCATTAGTTCAAGATTTAAAAATTTCCCGGGGGTGGACACCCGACTTAGGTAACATTTTCTTGTTTACATTGGCATGTCTTAGAGTATGGCAAACATATTTCCTAACTAGTTTCTTATTGCTAAAATAGCGTAAAATGTGATTTTCATTAATTCAATATTTAAAAATTTTCTGGGGATGGACCCCCGACCCCCTTTTTAGGGGGTATTCCAAACTCTCCCGGCACCTCCGACCCTCCCCACAATTATTTTCTGGCTACGTCATTGATGCACTTATTATATCATTAATATCATGTTACAAAGTGGCCCAAGAAGTTAAAGTGACAAAAAATAAATTAATTTAAAAAAATTCCCCCCCCCTCTCAGACAGTATCATATGAGCGCCCTTGTCGAAAGCCAATTGGGTTGGGGTGAGCAATGAAGTTTGAGGGTGAGCAATAAAGTTTGGGGGGGGGTGAGTCATGACTTTGGGGGGGTGGGCACCCCTGTATTCGTTACTCGTGTAATAAAGTACAACATTGTAAACTTTTTAAAATTACATATTACATATTACATATTATACTATTACAATAATTATTTTTTGCAGATTAAGTTATTCTTAAACTGTCGAATTCCTGAATAAAGTAACGGAAGAAAACCAAATTGAAGTAGTTATAGGATTTGAGAATAACCGGTAACTTACAACTTAATAATTGTAGGCCTAACGGTTAAAAATAAAATTCTTAAACATTAAAACGTTGAACTAGAAACGCGACTAATATTTTCAGGACAAGTAGTATTAAGATGCGATCGCTAAACATGCTGAGACTTTCGCTTACGCAGCAAATTCCTTCTGTTCGCCTTCTCTTGAGCTCCGAGCAGTACTATTCAACTTAATGTGAGATAGTTGAAATGTGTTTTCAGTTGTGTCGTCCAATCCTGAATATTACATATTCTACATCAGAACAGAGAATATGACGATATTTCATACTTATTCGATCTCTTGCTACACACTATTCCACTTATTGCGTGATTGTAGTAATGTGTTTATAGATGTGTTGTCTGTTTCTTAATATCGCATATTCAACCTTTAAACAGTGAATTTGACGCTAATACAGCCGTATTCGAGTTCATTTTGTACGTAATTTGCTATTTCCACATTGTGTTTTCATATGTGATTTATATTTCTGAACATCGCGGATTCCATCTATAAACAGTGAATATGACGATATTACATACTTATCCACTTATTGTGCGATAGTAGAAATGTACTTTCAGTTGTGTATCCGTTTGTGAATATCACGAATTCCACATATAAAGAGTGAATAAGCCGATATTTCATACCTTTTCCAGCTCCTGTTGCATACATTTCCAATTAATGTGTAATTGTAGAAAAGTGTTTTTTAAATGCGTTGTCCTTTTCTGAATATTACATATTCAACCTATAAACAGTGAATTGGACGCTAATACAGCTTTATTCAACTTTCTTTAGTACGTAATGTTCAATTTCCGAAATTTGTTTTCATATGTGATTTATGTCTCTGAATATCTCGAATTACATCTATACATAGTGAATATGCCGATATTACTTACTTATTAGAATAGGAATTACATACTATTCCACTTAATGTGAGAGAGTTGAAATGTGTTTTCAGTTGTGTCGTCCAATCCTGAATATTACATATTCTACTCCTAAACAGAGAATATGACGAAAATTAATACTTATTCGAGCTCCTGCTACACACTATTCTACTTAATGTGTGATTGTAGTAATGTGTTTCTGAATACCGCAAATTCATCCTTTGAACCGTGAATTTGACGATAATACATCCTTATTCGAGTTCCTTTTGTACGTAATTTGCTATTTCCGAAATGTGTTTTCATATGTGATTTATGTTTCTGAACATCACGAATTCCATCTATAAACAGTGAATATGACGATATTACATACCTATTTGAATTGCTGTTGCATACTTATCCACTTAATGTGCGATAGTAGAATTATATATTCAGTTGTGTATCCGTTCAGTTTTGTATCACGTATTCCACCTAACAAGAGTGAATATGACGATATTTCATACCTTCTGGAGCTCTTGTTGCATACTTTTGCACTTTATGTGAGATAGTAGAAATGTGTTTTCAGTTGTGTTGTCCGTTTCTGAAGATCACATTATAAACCTACATACAATGTATATGACGATATTTTATACTTATTCGAGCTTCTGTTACATACTATTCCACATGATGTGTGATTGTAGAAATCTGATCTCAGAAGCGATGTCCGTTTCTGAAAATCACACATTAAGCCCATAAACAGTGCATTGGACGCTAATACAGCCTTATTCAACATTGTTTTGTACGTAATGTGCAATTTCCGAAATGTGTTTTCATATGTGATACAATTTCTGAATATCGGGAATTCCATCTTTAAACAGTGAATATCACGATATCTCATTCATTCGAGCTCCAGTTACGAATTATTCCACTTAATGTGTGATTGTGGAAATGTGTTTATAGATGTGTTGTCCGTTTCTGAATATCGCATATTCAACCTTTTAACAGTGAATTTTACGCTAATACATCGTTATTCGAGTTCCTTTGTGCTATTTCCGAAATGTGTTTTCATTTGTGATTTATTTTTCTGAACATCGCGAATTCCTTCTATAAACAGTGAATATGACGATATCTCATACCTTTCCAGCTCCAGATAATTACTTTTCCACTTAATGTGTGATTGTAGAAATGTTTTTTTAGATATGTTGTCCGTTTCTGAATATCGCATATTCAACCTTTAAGAAGTGCATTTGACGCTAATACAGACTTATTCGAGTTCCTTTTGTACTTAATGTGTCATTTCCGAAATGTCTTTTCACATTTGATTTATGTTCTGAATATCGCGAAATCCATCTATAAAAATTGATTATGATGATATTACATACTTAATTGAATAGCCGTTACATACTTTTCCACTTAATGTGTGATAGTAGAATTGTGTTTTCTGTTGTGTTTCCTGTTTCTGAGTATTACATATTCCACCTATAAACAGTGAATATGACGATATTACATACTTATTCGAGCTCCTGTTATATAGTAATGCACTTAATGTGTGATTGTAGAAATCTGTTTTAAGATGCGTTGTCCGTTTCTGAATATCACATTCGACCATTCGACCTTAAACAGTGAATTTGATGCTAATAGAGCTTAATTCGATTTCCTTTGTACTTATTGTGCTATTTCCGAAATGTGTTTTCAAATGTGATTTATTTTTCTGAACATTGCGAATTCCATCTATAAACAGTGAATATGACGGTATTTAATACTTATTCGAATAGCTGTTACATACTTTTCCACTTAATGTGAAACAGTTGAAATGTGTTTTCAGTAGTGTTTTCCAATCCTGAATACTACATATTATTCCTCTAAACAGAGAATATGACGGTATTTCATACTTATTCGAGCTCCTGCTACATACTATTCCACTTCATTTGTTGTAGAAATGTGTTGTCCGCTTCTGAATGTCACATATTCAACCTTAAAACAGTAAATTTGACGCTAATACAGCCTTATTGGAGTTCCTTTTGTACGTAATTTGCTATTTCCGAAATGTTTTCATATGTTATTTATCTTCCTGAACATCAGGAATTGCATCTATAAACAGTGAATATGACGATTTTAAATACTAATTATAATAGCTGTTACATGCATTTCCACTTATAATGCTAATAAAGCTTAATTCAAGTTCCTTTGTACTTATTGTGCTATTTCCGAAATGTGTTTTCATATGTGATTTATGTCTCTGAACATCTAAAATTACATATATAAACAGTGAATAGGACGATATTACATACTTATTCGAATAGCCGTTACATAGTAATCAACTAAATGTGAAATTGTTGAAATGTGTTTTCAGTTGTGTTGTCTAATCCTAAATATTACATATTCTACCGTTGTGTGTTGCCCGTTTTTGAATATCGCATATTCAACCTTTAAACAGTAAATTTGACGCTAATACAGCCTAATTGAGGTTTCTTTTGTACGTAATCTACAATTTCCGAAATGTGTTTTCATATGTGAATTATGTCTCTGAAAATCTTTGTAATTAGTGAATATGACGATATTACTTACTTATTCGAATAGAAATTACATACTGTTCCACTTAATGTGAGATAGTTAAAATGAGTTTTCAGTTGTGTCGTCCAATCCTGAATATTACATATTCTACGATATTTAGAGAATATGACGATATTTCATACTTATTCGAGCTTCTGTTACATACTATTCCACTGATTGTAGAAATCTGTCCTCAGATGCGTTGCCCGTTTCTGAAAATCACATATTCAACCCATAAACAGTGAATTGGACGTTAATACAGCCTTATTCAACTTTATTTTTTACGTAATGTGCAATTTCCGAAATGTGTTTTCACATGTGATTTATGTTCCGAATATCGCGAATTCCTTCTATAAACAGTGATAATGATGATATTACATACTTATTCGAATAGCCGTTACATACCTTTCGACATAATGTGTGATTATACAAATGTGTTTTCGGTAGTGTTGTTCGTTTCACATATTCCGCCTATAAACAGTAAATATGACGATATTATTCTCCTGCTACATACTATTCCACTTATGTGTGATTGTATATATGTGTTTATAGATGTGTTTTTCGTCTCTAATATCGCAAATTCAACCTTTAAACAGTGAATTTGACGCTAATACAGCCTAATTATAGTTCCTTTTATATGTAATCTGCCGAAATGTATTTTCATATGTGATTTATGTCTCTGAATATCTCGAATTACATCAATACGTAGTGAATATGACGATATTACATACTTATTCGAATAGGAAATACATACTATTCGACTTAATGTGAGATAGTTGAAATGTGTTTTCAGTTGTGTCGTCCAATCCTGGATATTACATATTCTACCTTTGATCAGAGAATATGACGATATTTCATACTTATTCGATCTCTTGCTACACACTATTCCACTTATTGTGTGATTGTAGTAATGTGTTAATAGATGTGTTGTCTGTTATTTAATATCGCATATTCAACCTTTAAACATTGAATTTGACGCTAATAAAGCCGTATTCGAGTTCATTTTGTACATAATTTGCTATTTCCAAATTGTGTTTTCATATGTGATTTATATTTCTGCACATCGCGGATTCCATCTACAAACAGTGAATATGACGATATTACATACTTATCCACTTATTGTGCGATAGTAGAAATGTAATTTCAGTTGTGTATCCGTATGTGAATATCACGAATTCCACATATAAAGAGTGAATAATCCGATATTTCATACCTTTTCTAGCTCCTGTTGCATACTTTTCCAATTAATGTGTAATTGTAGAAAAGTGTTTTTTAAATGCGTTGTCCGTTTCTGAATATTACATATTCAACCTATAAACAGTGAATTGGACGCTAATACAGCTTTATTCAACTTTCTTTAGTACGTAATGTTCAATTTCCGAAATGTGTTTTCATATGTGATTTATGTCTCTGAATATCTCGAATTACATCTATACATAGTGAATATGGCGATATTACTTACTTATTCGAATAGGAATTACATACTATTCCACTTAATGCGAGAGAGTTGAAATGTGTTTTCAGTTGTGTCGTCCAATCCTGAATATTACATATTCTACTCCTAAACAGAGAATATGACGATAATTAATACTTATTCGAGCTCCTGCTACACACTATTCCACTTAATGTGTGATTGTAGTAACGTGTTTCTGAATATCGCAAATTCATCTTTTGAACCGTGAATTTGACGATAGTACATCCTTATTCGAGTTCCTTTTGTATGTAATTTGCTATTTCCGAAATGTGTTTTCATATGTGATTTATGTTACTGAACATCACGAATTCCATCTATAAACAGTGAATATGACGATATTACATACCTATTTGAATTGCTGTTGCATACTTATCCACTTATTGTGCGATAGTAGAATTATATATTCAGTTGTGTATCCGTTCAGTTTTGTATCACGTATTCCACATAACAAGAGTGAATATGACGATATTTCATACCTTCTGGAGCTCTTGTTGCATACTTTGCACTTTATGTGAGATAGTAGAAATGTGTTTTCAGTTGTGTTGTATGTTTCTGAAGATCACAATATAAACCTACATACAGTGTATATGACGATATTTTATACTTATTCGAGCTTCTGTTACATACTATTCCACTTAATGTGTGATTGTAGAAATCTGATCTCAGATGCGTTGTCCGTTTCTGAAAATCACACATTCAACCCATAAACAGCGCATTGGACGCCTTATTCAACTTTGTTTTGTACGTAATGTTCAATTTCCGAAATGTGTTTTCATATGTGATACAATTTCTGAATATCGGGAATTCCATCTTTAAACAGTGAATATCACGATATCTCATTCATTCGAGCTCCAGTTACCAATTATTCCACTTAATGTGTGATTGTGGAAATGTGTTTATAGATGTGTTGTCCGTTTCTGAACATCGCATATTCAACCATTTAACAATGAATTTTACGCTAATACATCTTTATTCGAGTTCCTTTGTGCTGTTTCCGAAATGTGTTTTCATATGTGATTTATGTCTCTGAATATCTCGAATTACGTCTATACATATTGAATATGACGATATTACATACTTATTCGTTTAGGAGTTACATGAATGAATGAAAATGAATGAAAATGAATGGGTGGGGCCCTTTCGGTCCCGTGCACGTAGGCCACATAATTGGGCCCATTGTGCCCCTCTTACTGGAGAATTCATTCAAGTCCTGTTGCCTTCAAGAAGGACAGGATAGATCTTGGGTTAGTTCTCCTTATGTCATCTGGTCTCAGTTTATCCGAGCCCAGGAGAAAGTGTCTGATTGTAGCAAGTGCTTCGCACTCGCACAATATGTGTAGAGAGGACTCATCTTCTCTACCACACTTCCTACATGTGGGATCCGCACTAAGCTTCATCACATGTAGGTGTCTCTTTAGGGTGTTGTGTCCTGTTAACAGGCCAACTACACCTCTAAGTTGTACCCGGTTAAGGGTTAACAGAATCTTGCTGTTCTTCTTGCTAGGTCCCTCGATCATAGCTCGAGCCTGCCTAGCAGTAGTGAGATTACTCCAGAAAGTGCCATGCTGATGAGACATCCAGTCTAAGACCTCACGTCTGGCCCTTCTTGGAGTAATACCAAGGACAGGTTCCGGTCCAATAAAGACATTGGCCGAGCCCTTCCTTGCTATCTTATCCGCTAGTTCATTTCCTCTGATTCCAGCATGCCCAGGAACCCAGCAAAGCTGTACTGGTCGGCGGGAGCAGAGAATATCCAAGGTTTTTTGGCACTCTCGTACCAACCTAGACCTTGTTGTACTGGCACATAGTGCCTTCAGGGCAGCCTGGCTGTCAGAACAGATACTAATCCGACCTTGCAGCCAAGGTATCCCTAAAATATGATAAGTACAGGCCAAAATAGCAAATATTTCAGCCTGGAATACTGTAGTATAACCTCCCAAAGAGTACGACAGCCTCGTCTTAGGCCCATAAATGCCAGCCCCGGTCCCTCGTCTGTCTTGGAGCCATCCGTATACCAGACAAGCCCCTTGACAGACTCCGGAGCCCGTGGGCCACGAGTCCATTCCGCTCTGGGCGGAATACTGACCCTATATATAGAGTCAAAGTTATAACTTGGCTTCATATTGTCACAGCCCATCGCAAGGATAGGCTGCGACTTCTGAAGTCTGCTAAGTATTTCTCTGTGTCCTTTAACTGGATTTTTAAAAGACCAACAGCCCAAACTCCAGAGACGATGAGCAGTCACTCCGGCCTCTCCCTGAATAACTAGATCCAAAGGAGGTAAGCCAAGCAGCGCCTCCAGGGCACTGAGCGGAGTGGTGCGCAAGGCTCCAGTAATCCCCAAACACGCTAAGCGTTGGATTTTATTTAATTTGTTCTTAGTGGCCTGTGTCTTAACACATGGCCACCACACAACCGAAGCATAGGTGATGGAAGGCCTAATGATGGAGACATAGAGCCAATAAACCACACGTGGTTTAAGTCCCCACCTCACACCAAAGGCCCTCCGACAGGCCCACAAAGTATTGCAGGCCTTAGTCACCTTGTTTTCAATGTGCTCTTTCCAAGTCAGCCTAGAATCCAGAATGACTCCCAGATACTTGACCGACGTAGATCGAATCAGCTTCTTCCCGAAGAAGGTAGGTTCATGTAGACCATCAAGCCGTCGCTTCCTCGTGAACACAATAAGGTTAGTTTTATCAGGGTTAGCCGACAATTCTACCTCACGATACCATCTTTCAACAGTTTCAAGGGCACCTTGTATAAGGCCCGAAACTGTATCAGCGAATTTTCCCCTGACCACAATGCAGATATCATCTGCATAGCCTTGGGCATATACTCCACTTTCATTGAGCCTGGCAAGTAATTCATCTACCACCAGGCACCAAATAAGTGGGGATAGAACCCCTCCCTGGGGGCAGCCTCTGGGCATAGTGCACATCAGCTCACACTGATTAAGAGACACTATTGCCCGGCGGCCCTCCAGGGATGCCATAATCCATCGAGTTAAACACAAGTTAACTCCATGTCTAATCAACCCTCTATAGATAGAGCCATATGAAGTAAAATTAAAGGCCCCCTCTATGTCCAAAAACACTGCCATGGCTAGCTCTCCCTGGTCAAGCACTTCTTCAGCCCTTGAAATCAGCTGATGAAGCGCCGTCTCCACGGATTTGCCAGCCTGATAGGCATGTTGTTCAGCACTTAGAGGCCTTTCAATTAAGATAGGTCCTCTGATATATATCTATTAGCCTTTCCAAAGTCTTTAAAAGAAAGGAAGTCATACTAATAGGTCTAAAATCCTTAGGCCCAAGGTAAGAGCTCCTACCGGGCTTAGGAATAAAAACTAGTCTTGAATGCCTCCACGACGAGTGTACATAACCCATCGCCAGGCAAGATCTGAAAATTCTTACCAGGTTTGGAATGAGTAAATCCTGTCCCTGCTGAAGCAGGGCCGGGAAAATCCCATCCATCCCTGGGCTTTTAAAAGGGGCAAATGATTGAATTGCCCACTTTATTCGCTTATAGGTGACAATATCTTTGGCAGTCCGCCAGTCCTGTATAGCAGGCCGGCAAGCCTGACTAGATACAGCCTCCTCATTAACTACCTGTGATTCAGGGAAGTGCGTCACAAGCAAGAGACGTAAAGTATCCTCCTCCGAGCCAGTATATGTCCCAGAGGGGGTCCTTAATGAGCCCAATTTGGCTCTAGAGTCTCGCATTAGGATTTTATACAATCTAGCCGTACTTGGTAGATTGTTGATACTCTGACAGAAGTCTCTCCAGGTTTCCCTGGAGGACTTCTTCAGTTCTTGCTTATACTTGCGCTGTGAATCCCTATGCAGGTTCCAGCTCTCAGTATCTTGATTACCTTTAGCTCTGTTAAAAAGCCGTCTCGTGGAGTTCCGAAGGTTGCTCAAAGTTGAGTTCCAGCGGAACCTCCCATTTACTGTCCTAACTGCTCTAGGTGGACAGTTATCCTCAAAGGAAGATCTGAGGGCCGTACTGATCCAATCAATGCAGTCCCCCAAGTTTTCCTTGTTATAAGAATTTCTAGGGCATTCCCCCAGCGATCCTGCCCCTCAGGTCCTCCCTATAAGAGTCCCAATTGGTCCTCTTGGGGTCCCTGAAGGTCCTTGGATCAAGGGAGCCTGCCAACCGAAATTCTATGTGTCTTTGGTCGGACAGGGACGGTTAGGAGTTACATACTTTTCCACTTAATGTGAGATAGTTTAAATGTGTTTTCAGTTGTGTCGTCCAATCCTGAATATTACATATTCTACCTCTAAACAGAGAATATGACGATATTTCATACTTATTCGAGTTCCTGCTACACACTATTCCACTTAATGTTATAGATGTGTTTTCCGTTTCTGAATATGGCATATTCAACCTTTATACAGTGAATTTGACGCAAATACAGGCTTATTTGAGTTCCTTTGGAATTTGATATTTCCGAAAGGTGTTTTCATATGTGATTTATGTTTCTGAACATCGCGAATTCCATCTATAAACTGTGAATATGACGATATTACATACTTATTTGAATTGCTGTTACATATTTATCCACTTATTGTGTGATAGTAGAAATGTATATTCAGTTGTGTATCCGTTCAGTTTTGTATCACGTATTCCACATATCAAGAGTGAATATGACCATATTTCATACCTTCTCGAGCTCCTGTTGCATACTTTTCCACTTTATGTGAGATAGTAGAAATGTGTTTCCAGTTGCGTTGTCCGTTTATAAACCTACATACAGTGTATATGACGATATTTCAAACTTATTCGAGCTTCTGTTACATACTATTCCACTGATTGTAGGAATCTGTCCTCAGATGCGTTGTCCGTTTCTGAAAATCAAATATTCAACCCATAAACAGTGAATTGGACGTTAAAACAGCCTTATTCAACTATCTTTTGTACGGAATGTGCAATTTCCGAAATGTGTTTTCATATGTCATTTAATTTCTGAATATCGGGAATTCCATCTATAAACAGTGAATATCACGATATCTCATACTTATTCGAGCTCCAGTTTCGTACTATTCCACTTAATGTGTGCTTGTAGAAATGTGTTTATAGATGTGTTGTCCGTTTCTGAATATCGCATATTCAACCTTTTAACAGTGAATTTTACGCTAATACATCTGTTGTGCCTCATCGAAGTTTCGATAACACTACACATGTCAGGAATGGCTTTAAGCCTTTAGGAAATGGATAGGCACTGCTGTGGATAATATAGGATAACATGCAATGTGATTAATTACTTTCATGCACCATTAAATAATAATCATAAATACTAAAAATATAAATATTAATTTATTTTAAATTAATATAATAAAAATTATCTAAAAATGGTATTTGATTCTACATAAATTATTTTTCTCTTTACTTCAAAAATTTGACTTTACTTTTCTAATAAAATATGTTATAACATCTTCTTATTTCTTTTGAAATAAACTACTGAAATTATCTTTATCCTTTACTGAAATAAATGTTTAAACTTACAGTTTATTCTTGACAGAAATTCCAGCGTCATCATATTGATCTGCAGGATTACTTCATAGCCGTTGGAAAGCTGAGCAACAAGAGGCCTTTTAGCGGCAATGCCAGCCCTTAAATAATCTTTCTACATGACGCTAGTACCCGAAAAACCTACCGTCAATATATCGCGGGAGATTTGATTATTATGCGTCTATTTCGGTACATAAGTCGTTATTAATATAACATTTTCATTAAACACTCTGTGATTTAATGTATACTTCGGTAAACTAAATGCAAAACAGTATTATACAAAGTTCGACAAAAATCGCGAATATTCGGTCTTATTCCGAGATTTTAACCAATAAAATACATTTATAAATTATGCAAAATTCGCTATTCACACACTGTGTGTTAAGAGGAATGCCTAACTCAGCAACCTTGAAGAGCAGATGAACTGAAGCTAAATGTGCAGACATATACACATTCTTATACTCATGACATTTCCTGCTGTCTGCTTCCGTATAGCCTTCCTTCATATGGTAACTTAAATTATCAAAATAATAAAAATATTTTTTTCATTAGGACCTAACGTTCTTGCCCATAACACAGCCCTTATCTCTCAAAAAAGGCGATTACTATCAATATAGTACGCGCTTTTCAATTTGTTTTCATCCCTCCTGCTGGGTAGGCCAAAATGTACAGGGTGGCTTGCGAAAGACTTATCTATTCGCTTGGAGCCCCCTCTATTAATTCATACACATGTCTAAAGAGAGTCCATTCTCGACATTGACCTATTGCCTACTACCCTCAGGGTAAGGTGATTTCCTTCACTCCTAGGAGACTGGTGCATGTTGAGCCAGAATGAAATGATCCTTCTATTAATATTTCAATACTAATTAATAATAATCATTGATCACAAGTTACCATAAGATATAGGCCTACAGCTATCAAATTATTTAAATTAAAATATATTACTTATCAAACGAAACTATAACATAAAATTAAATTTGTTAATCTCGTCAGCATAACTTTTCCCACACAAAACTTTAAATATAACTTATCATAAATTATATAAATGCTTTCCAAAATTTAATTTTTCCATTAATTAATAAGTTGCTCAACTTTCCATTCAGCTGTTTTTAATAAAAATCTAAATTATCTATTTCAAAATACTTTTAAAATGCTAATTAACTTTCCTAATTTTCCAAAAAAAATTTCCTATAATAATGTATTTTGTTTATGCTTTATGTCTTCCTTTAACGACTTAAAAAAACTCTGTTGATTCCTTTACGACTTTGGTCGGTCGAAGGTCTCGGTGGTCATTATAGGTAGGGTCCTTCACCCTAGCCGGAGTTTCATTCTGTCCTAAGGAAGCATGTGTACTGGAGGTACATATTTTGATCCTCAGGGTCACTCCCAATGGATAACCTATTTAACACAATAATTACCAATATTACAAAACAATAAAATTTTCTGACACCAAAAAAAAATACTTTTTTTCTATTATTTTACTTTACTTTACTCTCAAAAAAAATTAATTGACTTAAAAATAATATTGCGATGCAATCAAATTCAAAATTGATTAAATTTCAATTAATTTTTAAATTTTATCAAATTATTAACAATGATTAAAAATAAAATACTTTTAAACTATTACTTTATAAATTATCAAAATAATATTTTAATTCTTTTCTTATGTACTTTTATTCTTCAAAAAAACCATGGATGATGAAGTCATCCGTAAATAATCTTAAATAATCTGCAATAAAATAATTTAAAAATTACAAATTAATGTATTTAAAATTTTCTCAAATTCTTAACAAAATTTACTTTAACAAAAAAATTGTATCATTTCACCATTGGGTATTGTATACCCAACCGATTTTCATCCTCTCATACGGAACTTGTTGAAACTCAATGTTGATCACATCAAAAATCCTTTAAAAGTCTGGTCTCTGGTCCATTTAACGAAACTGCTGGGTGCTGTTAACTGCAACGCTGAAAATACAAAAACAATCTACGGGACATAGGGATCTGGATATCACCTAAGGATGTTTCTTTTGTCTAGGAACGCGTATATCCGTCATAATGACGTGATATAAAATTACTCTATCACATTCTCACAATCGATCTAACCATGGACGAGTTTCTATTTAGTAACGATTTCACTTAAATCAATTTAAAATATCGCATTATGTCAACAATCAACAGTAATGTTTTCTTCTTTTCCTTCTTCATTTCACTAAAACAT
This sequence comes from Ectobius pallidus, assembly GCA_964059195.1. Taxonomy (NCBI): domain Eukaryota; kingdom Metazoa; phylum Arthropoda; class Insecta; order Blattodea; family Ectobiidae; genus Ectobius; species Ectobius pallidus. The sequence goes on from CAXKWD010000003.1 coordinate 134,685,905, forward strand.
ACACTCCGTACAAATAATTAAAATATTGTATTCCCTTTTCTTTTCTTATTACAATATTTTTCTTGCAATAATAAAAGCTATATTTGCTATACTCTATTTGAATTTTAAATAATTTTAAAATATGTATTACTGATTTAACAAATAAACTGTTTACTACTTATCTTTAATTAATCAATAATAAATGACGGATAAGTGTATCTGAAAACACTGTAAACTAAAATATGAAAACACCACGTGCTGAGCTGCAGCAAATGTTCAAAACAGTGAAAATACTCAAAACGAAAATTTAATGTTACGTGCATTTTGTATACTTATACTCACTTCACGTATTATTATGTAAATAACTCCAATATTTAAAACACACAATTTGTTTTTCCAATTACTTTTCAAATTTAAATCCTTCCGACCTTATTGTTTCCGAATTATTTTACCATTTTTACATTCTACCAAATTTAATTGTATTACATTTGTTAAATCCTTTTAAATTACATAAATTGTTTATATTTTCTTTCACAACTGTCAATATCTATAAACCAAACTAAATTTGTTTATATTGCAACAAATAATTTAAACTCATCTTGTTCTACTAAATTAATCTGAATGTAATAAAATTCACTACATTTCTGTAAAAAAAATCAATTTTATTTTCTGAGTGCTAATTCTAATGCATTAATTCATTTTAAAAATTCTGTTCCCATTAAAACATTGTACTCATTAAATTATTCAAATTAATATATCAATTTTAAAATCAATTACTGTTTCCTAAACATTTCATTCAAAACTTCATATTTCCATACCAAAATCCGTAAATTCTGTCCATTTATATCCTAATATAAATGTTTCGCTTTCTAGCTTTCTCCCAAAATACTAATTCTTGTTTAGATTGAGGCCGTCCTGAGACGAAAATTCAGTTAACAGGTTCAGTGCTGCTACTATGAATTTTATCCCTGCAACTAAACACATAAACTAACTTAAATAAGTTCGTATTTCGGTTTACCGTTCAACTCGTATGGTTAAGATTCAATTATCTGACTTTCCAATAGGTTATGTAATTTTGTCTTGGTTTACTTTCATTGGTCTATGGCAATTCCTATTAATTCATTCGCTTCTTGTCGTATGGCACTAACTATACCTACAGGTGAGTCTTTTATCCTCCCTAATCGTCATTAGGGACTAATCATCGCAGGGGCTTTACTCCTTCCCTGGATACTCAACGAGATAGGAGAACTGTACTTTATGATTCCTTCTTTTGGAATCCTGGGCTAGCCACTCGAGCAGTACTACTCTTATTAATCATCATTATCATCATCATTAACATCTAATACCCTTTGATTAGATCACCTTGACTGGATGTCCTTCCCTATAGGATCTCTTTCTAATATTTTACATATTAAGCTTATTCATCTGTGGCTCTACTCTGCCACTATCACTCTACAACCTGACATAGTTGGATAAAATTACGGAAGCTTCCCCGTGACAACTCTCTCATCATGTTACATTTAAAGTACATGATCTATTCTGAATGCACATAAGTTTTACGCTTTATTATATTTTGAATACTTCTCTCTATTAAAACGTTTTGTACGAAACTGGTTTAAAACTTCTAAATTCTGCGTAATTCAAAAATCTTCAATTAAAATTAAAATAAAATTTCTAACTTATTTTGTAAAATAACTGATATTACATCACGTGCAATAAAGTTAACTACAGATTTTCTAAAATAATCTTAACTATTCGGTCTAAAATAATTATAACTGCGTTATACAAAAAAAAATTCTAAAAATATCAAATTGTAAATGTTATCGTAAAAATCACATAAATGCTTTAATAACTCTCATTAAAATTAACTAAATTTCCGTAATTTCTCTTTATAAAATTAATTTATAAAATGAATTTTGACTTCCACGCGCGTTTGTTCTGTTTAAATATTCTAACTTACAATCTTTCAAGCCTTAACAATGTTTATTTATTTAAAATTAATAAATTCTTAACTTTTTTATATATATATATATTTTTTAAATATTCACTTCTCCATCTGCACATCGTTAAATTTTAATCAGCTGTTCCTAAAATAAATTTAACTCTTATCTCCATTAATTAAACTACTCTCAACAAATAAATCTTACATTATTTTTCTCTAATAAAATGATTATTACAGTGAAATCACATGGTTAATGCCGCCAAAGAAAGATAGATCTGCAGCTCTGTCTAGGTTCGGAATGGCATTATACCATATGGTCGCTGAATCAATCAACGCTATTTAATTTCAAAATTAAAATCCTAACAAAATACAACAAAAATTTCACAAAATATAATGTTTTATTGTCCTAACCTTTTTCTTACTTTATCACATAAAATATCAACAAAATACTTTATACTGCTAAATATGCACTAAATATGAACAACAGAGTGTCACTGCGAAAACAGGCTTTCAACTTTTTGTTTCATGAGGACACACTAACTTATACACACGTCCTGTTTTCTTCCACGATAAGGGCTACACCTACCTCTGATTCGCGAATACTTTATTCTTCCGTAACACTAAACTCACAATCGCACAAAATTATTCTTTAATCTCTATCCTCACCCGATTGTGCTTCTATAGGGGAAATAGGTCTCATAGTGGGGCGGTGTAGTGAAACTAATACTCTAATAATCCACTATTCTGGCATCTTCAGTGTAACTTTTCCATACACTGTATATCCTTACATAATTCAACCATAACTTCCACGCCAGTTCAGACCCCGAGATGTTATACAAGTCTGGTAACCAGGATGGTTCATTTCTTTAGCAGTCCCCTAATCGCGTTCTACTTGATTCATTATCGCCTTTTCCGTACTCAAGGAGCGAGCGAGTATTTTCGGTTAATTACTCCGAACTCGACATCTGAACCCTTTCGCAACGAGACGGTTCGTGCTATGAAATTTTACCAGTACGATTGTATTACTCTCTCCATATGACACCAGTCAGTACAGTTCTCAACAGGGAAATTGGTACCTATTTCATTGTCCTGTCGTATCTCACACAAGTTACCCTCCTTTCATGGGGTACTTCTATTACGGGTATCTCGACGGATCCCAAATCAACCATAGCGTAATTCCAATTGCTCACCTTTCGCCTTATCTTATTGCTTTATTACACTGAATTTATAACAAACACTGCTGAATCTATTTAAATCTGCAGGCCATGAATCTTTCTTTCCTAAGTTGCCATAACCATTACTTCAGTGGAATACCCTGGGATTGGTTTAATTAAATCTCTTCATCGAGGACCTTGCCAGCCTCGAATATTTTCTTTGACCAACAACTTTACTTATAACTCTCGTATCTTAACTCCCATCCACTTTTCTTAAACCCTATTTCAAAGTTGGTTTCAAATGACAAATTAAATCTCCAATAACCTATTTTTAATGTCCCTTCTTTTGTGGTTCATCTTGCCTACTTGGTCACTGTTACTTTCGTGTTTTCTATTTAATATACAACAATTAGCTTTTCGCACATTTCTCTTAATTTCAAAAACCTTTCATTTCGTAACACACGAACAACTTTTTATTTTGCTAGGCCTAACTAATAACAAAAACTTTTCAATATAAATTTTCTTCAAATCACTATTTCAATTAAACACAATGATAATGATTATCTAATAACCTTTCCTTATGTCTTTCTGTAACTTATAATCACTTCACACACGATTTATTTCGCTATAAAATCTAAAATTTTGCTTGCAGTATTCTGCTAACTTCTTTTGATTTTCTTTTCTTCTGAATTTCATACCGATACTAAATATCACTGATATTAACACACGTTATTTTATTGACAAACTAATAAAATGACCTGACTATGCCTTGAGGTTTTCGTTCAAATTTAATTATGTAATTTAATAAAATAGTAGCCTGTACTCTTACACCACGGTTCGTAAATTGAACAAATTAATGAAATCAATTGCATCAAAAAAAAATATATATATCAAAATTTTCCTATTTGATTCTCGTCAATTAATAAATTTTAATAAAAATTCACACTTTCGGGAGTATCAATATAATAATTTTACATAAATGTTAAAATAATTGATAATACTTACATATAAAAATGATTAAACATTAATAATGGTTTACTTAATAACTCAAATCTATCGATCATAATTTCCCTCTAACCAATACGATAAATGTACGCTACAAACTAGCATGGATCTCTCGTTTACTTTAAATACGATGAACATTAATTTTTCATAATCTCTTTTAATGAACTAAACAATCAACAATCCTGGAATATAAACCAGCAAAAGTTAATGTCTCATTACTGATTTATTAATCAGTATCATTATTATTATGCAATCAAACTTGTCGCGTTAATATGCACACAATAATTATTTCAAATATACCCGAAATTAATAACGTTATTTCACATTAACTGTTTAAACTGATCTCACTAATAAAAATAATAACTTCTTAAATAACTGAAATGATACTTAAAATCTTAAATTGTAAAAAAAAATCATGAATGGCTACAACATTATTCGTATTTTAATCAATTACATATTTCGTCTACCTCCCTTTAAAAATAATTACGACGAATCCTCAAGACATACTTGTTAACTACTTTCATTATGTAGGCCTACTACATTTAATTTCGTAAATTTAAATTAAATTAAAATAAATCTTAAATATTATCTTCACTACACGAATTCAAATAAATTTAATTTTCATAACAGTAAAAATTCATCTAAACTTTTGGCAATCAAATGTTAATGCACAGCAACTGAATAATACATCATAATTCCATCGGCCAACTTTTTAAAAAAACTGTCCTATCATTTTCTCATTAATTCGTTTTTCAATAAAAAAAACACACTGAAGCAAATACAAATACGTAAGTGAATCCGTTGATTATTCACAAAAAATCTTCCAATAATAATAAACTAATTATTTCTGTACTCTACTGGACCATATGCAGACACAAATTATTATTCCCCCGAACCACACTTATAACTATAATTAACAGTTATTTCCAAACCAAAAGTTTTGAATTATTGATATTAAAACTTTATCAACTTCGATCAAAATGAAAACTTTCATACAACAATCATCTGTGCGGAACTAACAGTTTACTAAAAATTCCCATGCTTTATTTGTTTCAAACTGAATTTATTTAATAATTATCGAATATCTCAAATATTAAATGAATGCAATTTTATTTAAAATCTTTAAAATTTTCTTACACTTAATTTATGTGTCTTTAAATTGCCTGCCAGCACGACTTACGGCTGCTTTTTCTGGGTACGAAACTTTAATCAACTTTAACTTTAACTTTTAACTTTATTATCTTCAGCTATGTTCAAACATACTTTAAATTTTAATTTCACGTTAATTTTCACAAATATACATCACACGCTTCGTATCCTATCTTCTAAATTTTTTTCACTCGAAACATTTTTCAAAAATTTTTACTCGCGTCGAACCCGCTTCTGAACACCAAATTTGTTGTGCCTCATCGAAGTTTCGATAACACTACACATGTCAGGAATGGCTTTAAGCCTTTAGGAAATGGATAGGCACTGCTGTGGATAATATAGGATAACATGCAATGTGATTAATTACTTTCATGCACCATTAAATAATAATCATAAATACTAAAAATATAAATATTAATTTATTTTAAATTAATATAATAAAAATTATCTAAAAATGGTATTTGATTCTACATAAATTATATTTCTCTTTACTTCAAAAATTTGACTTTACTTTTCTAATAAAATATGTTATAACATCTTCTTATTTCTTTTGAAATAAACTACTGAAATTATCTTTATCCTTTACTGAAATAAATGTTTAAACTTACAGTTTATTCTTGACAGAAATTCCAGCGTCATCATCTTGATCTGCAGGATTACTTCATAGCCGTTGGAAAGCTGAGCAACAAGAGGCCTTTTAGCGGCAATGCCAGCCCTTAAATAATCTTTCTACATGACGCTAGTACCCGAAAAACCTACCGTCAATATATCGCGGGAGATTTGATAATTATGCGTCTATTTCGGTACATAAGTCGTTATTAATATAACATTTTCATTAAACACTCTGTGATTTAATGTATACTTCGGTAAACTAAATGCAAAACAGTATTATACAAAGTTCGACAAAAATCGCGAATATTCGGTCTTATTCCGAGATTTTAACCAATAAAATACATTTATAAATTATGCAAAATTCGCTATTCACACACTGTGTGTTAAGAGGAATGCCTAACTCAGCAACCTTGAAGAGCAGATGAACTGAAGCTAAATGTGCAGAAATATACACATTCTTATACTCATGACATTTCCTGCTGTCTGCTTCCGTATAGCCTTCCTTCATATGGTAACTTAAATTATCAAAATAATAAAAATATTTTTTTCATTAGGACCTAACGTTCTGGCCCATAACACATCCTTATTCGAGTTCATTTTGTACTTAATGTGCCATTTCCGAAATGTGTTTTCACATGTGATTTATGTTCCAAATATCGCGAATTCCATCTATAAACAGTGATAATGATGATATTACATACTTATTCGAATAGCCGTTACATACTTTCAACTTAATGTGTGATTATACAAATGTGTTTTCGGTAGTGTTGTTCGTTTCTGAATATCACTTATTCCGCCTATAAACAGTGAATGTGACGATATTATTCTCCTGCTACATACTATTCCACTTATGTGTGATTGTATATATGTGTTTATGGATGTGTTTTTCGTCTCTGAATATCGCAAATTCAACCTTTAAACAGTGAATTTGACGCTAATACAGCCTAATTAGAGTTCCTTTTGTATGTAATCTGCAATTTCCGAAATGTGTTTTCATATGTGATTTATGTCTCTGAGCATCTCGAATTACATCTATACGTAGTGAATATGACGATATTTCATACTTATTCGAATAGGAAATACATACTATTCGACTTAATGTGGGATAGTTGAAATGTGTTTTCAGTTGTGTCGTCCAATCCTGAATATTACATATTCTACCTCTGAACAGAGAATATGACGATATTTCATACTTATTCGATCTCTTGCTACACACTATTCTACTTGTGTGATTGTAGTAATGTGTTTATAGATGTGTTGTCTGTTTCTTAATATCGCATATTCAACCTTTAAACAGTGAATTTGACGCTAATACAGCCGTATTCGAGTTCATTTTGTACGTAATTTGCTATTTCCAAGTTGTGTTTTCATATGTGATTTATATTTCTGAACATCGCGGATTCCATCTATAAACAGTGAATATGACGATATTACATCTTTATCCACTTATTGTGCGATAGTAGAAATGTACTTTCAGTTGTGTATCCGTTTGTGACTATCACGAATTCCATATATAAAGAGTGAATAAGCCAATATTTCATACCTTTTCTAGCTCCTGTTGCATACTTTTCCAATTAATGTGTAATTGTAGAAAAGTGTTTATAAATGCGTTGTCCGTTTCTGAATATTACATATTCAACCTATAAACAGTGAATTGGACGCTAATACAGGTTTATTCAACTTTCTTTAGTACGTAATGTTCAATTTCCGAAATGTGTTTTCATATGTGATTTATGTCTCTGAATATCTCGAATTATATCTATACATAGTGAATATGACGATATTACTTATTTATTCGAATAGGAATTACATACTATTCCACTTAATGTGAGAGAGTTGAAATGTGTTTTCAGTTGTGTCGTCCAATCCTTAATATTAGTAAGGTTGCTATCGTTGGACCGGCTCCACGAATGGACCACCTTTATATTTGCTTGAAGTTTGGTTGATAGTGACACCTAGCGATAGGTGAGGATACTACATCAGAGGGAGAAGCTGCCATGTTAGTTTGAGAGTGATTTCTGTAAAAGCGGACTTGCAGTCAACTCATGTAAGTTTTTCTCTGTTTTCATGTTATTTTCCAATATTGATTTTCTTAAGTAATTCAGTATTGCATTTAATGCTATGGCTTATATGAAATACCCAATGAATAGTCAATTCGTCTCTAATCTATTACGTTTAAAGCAGTTTCAATATGTCGTAATCATATCTGGTGACCAGCCACTGAAGGCGAAGCTGCGTTGTTGCCGCCATTGAACCGCTAAGAGATCCCATGAATGGACTGGTCCATTCATAGCGTCTACCTTTTTGTTAGAAATATTTTAGTTATTTGAGGGTTGCCAGTTATATGCCAGACCATTGTATTAATGTTAAAATTCATGTCATGATAGGATTAACGAATTTTTCGTAAAAAAATGGTATTACGCATTCATGAGAAGACACAACGAACTAAGCCTTAGGCAACCAGAAGCGACGTCGTTAGCTAGAGCTTCAGGGTTTAACAGGGAAAGAGTATGTGAATTCTTTGATGTCCTAGTACGAGTCGTGGATGAGAATAACCTTGATGCCACTCGCATATTCAATATGGACGAAAGTGGCATGACAACTGTCCAAAAGAAACCAAGAAAAGTAATTGGTGAAAGGGGAAAGCACCAAATTGGTGCAATTTCTAGTGGCGAACGGGGAGTGACGACAACAGCTGTTTATTGTGCCAGTGCGGCAGGGCAATACGTTCCTCCTGTGATAATTTTTAAAAGAGCTCGAGGAAAAGACGAACTCAAAGATGGTGCACCTCCAGGAACCATCTTTGCATTCAACCCAGAGAGTGGGTATATAAACAAAGTTATTTGTGCAATGGTTGCACCATTTTATAGCAAATGTCCAACCATCGCAAGAAAAAAAGTTCTAGATCTTCTAGATGGACATACAACCCACACAAGAAATCTGGAAGCCTTGGATTTGGCACGTGAGAGTGGTGTTATTATGTTAGCACTACCTGGGCACACCACTCATAGACTACAGCCATTGGATGTATCGTTTTTCAAACCTTTATCCACGTACTACATTGATGCCATAGAAACATGGTTAAGAGCTCACCCAGGGAGGTGTGTTACGCAATTCCAGATATCAGAATTGTTTGGTATAGCGTATGGAAAAGCTGCAACAGTTGGTACTGCTGTAAACGGCTTCAGACGAACTGGTGTTTGGCCAGTTGACCGAGACGTTTTTGAGGACCATCACTTTGTACCAGCCAGTATTCTACTGCCATGGTCGAGTGAGGATATCGCACCAGCCGAAAACATTTCTTCAAACCAGGATGTTGTTGCAAACGCTACGACGTCCGCAATCTCAGTGCAAGAAATATCGCCCCTTCCTAAAGCCGTGAACAATGTGATAAAATCTAGACGTGGAAGAGGAACTCAGAGGGCTTTCATTGTCACTAGTTCTCCACATAAAGCTCAGTTGGAACAACCAAATAAAAGAAAACTTTCCTTCAAAAGTAAGAAAACAACAAAGCAAACGTCTAAACCTAAAAACTACAACAAGCCACTTCTGAAGAATCATGGTTCTGTGAAATGTGTCAAAAGAGTAAAGTTGATGAAATGATCCAGTGCATGTCTTGTAGAATTTGGGTGCATGCAGACTGCGCTGGTGTGAAAAAAAGTACCAAGCTGTACTTCTGTGCTAATTCTGTTTCCCTGTTTCCGTGCAAATTGTGTTTAATGTTCTAATATTTCTAATTTGTCATGATTATGGTTAAATGTTCCTGAAAAGTGTGTTTGTGTCTATATGTTTTTTCTAGAATTTATATCCATAAGACTTTGCTTATTCTCAATGAATTTTCCAGAAACCCTTAACTTTGTTCATAATAATTGTGTGCATGGTAGGCTCTACCTTATGCATAAGTTTGGCCTAGTATTTATGATCCTTTCAATAAAAACTTTTAATAATATTATTAATTTTAATGAAATAATCCTTCCGGTCCATTCATGGAAACCATGCGGTCCATTCATGGACACGGGTTCCAATGAATGGACCACTTCATGTGTTTTAACAAAATTGAAATTACTGCTAGTGAAAATGAACTTCGAATGTTAAATTAATATATGTTGCTAAACATGGGCTTGTGCTTCAGATAACAATTTTATCCGGTCTAGTGACCTTTATAATTAATTTATATATAATATTTTTGTAAAGTGGTCCAACCATAGCAACCTTCCCCTACATATTCTACCCCTAAACAGAGAATATGACGATAATTCATACTTATTCGAGCTCCTGCTACACACTATTCCACTTAATGTGTGATTGTAGTAATGTGTTTCTGAATATCGCATATTCATCCTTTGAACCGTGAATTTGACGATAATACATCCTTATTCGAGTTCCTTTTGTACGTAATTTGCTATTTCCCAGATGTGTTTTCACATGTGATTTATGTTTCTGAACATCACGAATTCCATCTATAAACAGTGAATATGACGATATTACATACCTATTTGAATTGCTGTTGCATACTTATCCACTTATTGTGCGATAGTAGAATTTTATATTCAGTTGTGTATCCGTTCAGTTTTGTATCACGTATTCCACATATCAAGAGTGAATATGTCGATATTTCATACCTTCCGGAGCTCTTGTTGCATACTTTTGCACTTTATGTGAGACAGTAGAAATGTGTTTTCAGTTGTGTTGTCCGTTTCTGAAGATCACATTATAAACCTACATACAGTGTATATGACGATATTTTATACTTATTCGAGCTTCTGTTACATACTATTCCACTTAAATTGTGATTGTGGAAATCTGATCTCAGATGCGTTGTCCGTTTCTGAAAATCACACATTCAACCCATAAGCAGTACATTGGACGCTAATACAGCCTTATTCAACTTTGTTTTGTACGTAATGTGCAATTTCCGAAATTTGTTTTCATATGTGATACAATTTCTGAATATCGGGAATTCCATCTTTAAACAGTGAATATCACGATATCTCATACATTCGAGCTCCAGTTACGTACTATTCCACTTAATGTGTGATTGTGGAAATGTGTTTATAGATGTGTTGTCCGTTTCTGAATATCGCATATTCAACCTTTTAACAGTGAATTTTACGCTAATACATCCTTATTCGAGTTCCTTTTGTACTTAAAGTGCCATTTCCGAAATGTGTTTTCACATGTGATTTATGTTCCGAATATCGCGAATTCCTTCTATAAACAGTGATAATGATGATATTACATACTTATTCGAATAGCCGTTACATACTTTTCAACTTAATGTGTGATTATATAAATGTGTTTTCGGTAGTGTTGTTCGTTTCTGAATATCACATATTCCGCCTATAAATTGAATATGACGATATTATTCTCCTGCTACATACTATTCCACTTATGTGTGATTGTATATATGTGTTTATAGATGTGGTTTTCGTCTCTGAATATCACAAATTCAACCTTTAAACAGTGAATTTGACGCTAATACAGCCGTATTCGAGTTCATTTTGAACGTTATTTGCTATTTCCAAATTGTGTTTTCATATGTGATTTATATTTCTGAACATCGCGGATTCCATCTATAAACAGTGAATATGACGATATTTCATACCTTTTCCAGCTCCTGTTGCATACTATTCCAATTAATGTGTAATTGTAGAAAAGTGTTTATAAATGCGTTGTCCGTTTCTGAATATTACATATTCATCCTATAAACAGTGAATTGGACGCTAATACAGCTTTATTCAACTTTCTTTAGTACGTAATGTTCAATTTCAGAAATGTGTTTTCATATGTGATTTATGTCTCTGAATATCTCGAATTACATCTATACATAGTGAATATGACGATATTACTTACTTATTCGAATAGGAATTACATACTATTCCACTTAATGTGAGAGAGTTGAAATGTGTTTTCAGTTGTGTCGTCCAATCCTGAATATTACATATTCTACCCATAAACAGAGAATATGACGATAATTCATACTTATTCGAGCTCCTGCTACACACTATTCCACTTAATGTGTGATTGTAGTAATGTGTTTCTGAATATCGCATATTCATCCTTTGAACCGTGAATTTGACGATAATACATCCTTATTCGAGTTCCTTTTGTACGTAATTTGCTATTTCCGAAATGTGTTTTCATATGTGATTTATGTTTCTGAACATCACGAATTCCATTTATAAACAGTGAATATGACGATATTACATACCTATTTGAATTGCTGTTGCATACTTATCCACTTATTGTGCGATAGTAGAATTATATATTCAGTTGTGTATCCGTTCAGTTTTGTATCACGCATTCCACATATCAAGAGTGAATATGTCGATATTTCATACCTTCCGGAGCTCTTGTTGCATACTTTTGCACTTTATGTGAGATAGTAGAAATGTGTTTTCAGTTGTGTTGTCCGTTTCTGAAGATCACATTATAAACCTACATACAGTGCATATGACGATATTTTATACTTATTCGAGCTTCTGTTACATACTATTCCACTTAATGTGTGATTGTACTAATCTGATCTCAGATGCGTTGTCCGTTTCTGAAAATCACACATTCAACCCATAAGCAGTGCATTTTACGCTAATACAGCCTTAATCAACTTTGTTTTGTACGTAATGTGCAATTTCGGAAATGTTTTTTCATATGTGATACAATTTTTTAATATTGGAATTCCATCTTTAAACAGTGAATATCACGATATCTCATGCATTCGAGCTCCAGTTTCGTACTATTCCACTTCATGTGTGATTGTGGAAATGTGTTTATAGATGTGTTGTCCGTTTCTGAATATCGCATATTCAACCTTTTAACAGTGAATTTTACGCTAATCCATCGTTATTCGAGTTCCTTTGTGCTATTTCCGAAATTTGTTTTCATTTGTGATTTATTTTTCTGAACATCGCGGATTCCATCTATAAACAGTGAATATGACGATATTACATATATTTGAATTGCTGTTACATACTTATCCACTTATTGCGCGATAGTAGAAATGCATTTTCAGTTGTGTATCCGTTTGTGAATATCACGAATTCCACATATAAAGAGTGAATAAGCCGATATTTCATACCTTTTCTAGCTCCTGTTGCAAACTTTTCCAATTAATGTGTAATTGTAGAAATGTGTTTATAAATGCGTTGTCCGTTTCTGAATATTACACATTCAACCTTTAAACAGTGAATTTGACGCAAATGCAGGCTTATTTGAGTTCCTTTTGAATTTGATATTTCCGAAATGTGTTTTCATATGTGATTTATGTGTCTGAACATCGCGAATTCCATCTATAAACTGTGAATATGACGATATTACATACTTATTTGAATTGCTGTTACATATTTATCCTCTTATTGTGTGATAGTAGAAATGTATATTCAGTTGTGTATCCGTTCGGTTTTGTATCACGTATTCCACATATCAAGAGTGAATATGACCATATTTCATACCTTCTCGAGCTCCTGTAGCATACTTTTCCACTATATGTGAGATAGTAGAAATGTGTTTTCAGTTGCGTTGTCCGTTTATAAACCTACACACAGTGTATATGACGATATTTCAAACTTATTCGAGCTTCTGTTACATACTATTCCACTGATTGTAGGAATCTGACCTCAGATGCGTTGTCCGTTTCTGAAAATCAAATATTCAACCCATAAACAGTGAATTGGACGTTAATACAGCCTTATTCAACTTTCTTTTGTACGGAATGTGCAATTTCCGAAATGTGTTTTCATATGTCATTTAATTTCTGAATATCGGGAATTCCATCTATAAACAGTGAATATCACGATATCTCATACTTATTCGAGCTCCAGTTTCGTACTATTCCACTTAATGTGTGATTGTAGAAATGTGTTTATAGATGTGTTGTCCGTTTCTGAATATCGCATATTCAACCTTTTAACAGTGATTTTTACGCTAATACATCCTTATTCGAGTTCCTATTGTACTTAATGTGCCATTTCCGAAATGTGCTTTCACATGTGATTTATGTTCCGAATATCGCGAATTCCATCTAAAAACAGTGATAATGATGATATTACATACTTATTCGAATAGCCGTTACATACTTTCAACTTAATGTGTGATTATACAAATGTGTTTTCGGTAGTGTTGTTCGTTTCTGAATATCACATATTCCGCCTATAAACAGTGAATATGACGATATTATTCTCCTGCTACGTACTATTCCACTTATGTGTGATTGTATATATGTGTTTATAGATGTGTTTTTCGTCTCTGAATATCGCAAATTCAACCTTTAAACAGTGAACTTGACGCTAATACAGCCTAATTAGAGTTCCTTTTGTATGTAATCTGCAATTTCCGAAATGTGTTTTCATATGTGATTTATGTCTCTGAGTATCTCGAATTACATCTATACGTAGTGAATATGACGATATTTCATACTTATTCGAATAGGAAATACATACTATTCGACTTAATGTGGGATAGTTGAAATGTGTTTTCAGTTGTGTCGTCCAATCTTGAATATTACATATTCTACCTCTGAACAGAGAATATGACGATATTTCATACTTATTCGATCTCTTGCTACACACTATTCCACTTGTTTTGTGATTGTAGTAATGTGTTTATAGATGTGTTGTCTGTTTCTTAATATCGCATATTCAACCTTTAAACAGTGAATTTGACGCTAATACAGCCGTATTCGAGTTCATTTTGTACGTAATTTGCTATTTCCAAATTCTGTTTTCATATGTGATTTATATTTCTGAACATCGCGGATTCCATCTATAAACAGTGAATATGACGATATTACATCTTTATCCACTTATTGTGCGATAGTAGAAATGTACTTTCAGTTGTGTATCCGTTTGTGACTATCACGAATTCCATATATAAAGAGTGAATAAGCCGATATTTCATACCTTTTCTAGCTCCTGTTGCATACTTTTCCAATTAATGTGTAATTGTAGAAAAGTGTTTATAAATGCGTTGTCCGTTTCTGAATATTACATATTCAACCTATAAACATTTATTGGACGCTAATACAGCTTTATTCAACATTCTTTAGTACGTAATGTTCAATTTCCGAAATGTGTTTTCATATGTGATTTATGTCTCTGAATATCTAGAATTACATCTATACATAGTGAATATGACGATATTACTTATTTATTCGAATAGGAATTACATACTATTCCACTTAATGTGAGAGAGTTGAAATGTGTTTTCAGTTGTGTCGTCCAATCCTGAATATTACATATTCTACCCCTAAACAGAGAATATGACGATAATTCATACTTATTCGAGCTCCTGCTACACACTAACCACTTAATGTGTGATTGTAGTAATGTTTTTCTGAATATCGCATATTCATCCTTTGAACCGTGAATTTGACGATAATGCATCCTTATTCGAGTTCCTTTTGTACGTAATTTGCTATTTCCGAGATGTGTTTTCATATGTGATTTATGTTTCTGAACATCACGAATTCCATCTATAAACAGTGAATATGACGATATTACATACCTAATTGAATTGCTGTTCCATACTTATCCACTTATTGTGCGATAGTAGAATTTTATATTCAGTTGTGTATCCTTTCAGTTTTGTATCACGTATTCCACATATCAAGAGTGAATATGTCGATATTTCATACCTTCCGGAGCTCTTGTTGCATACTTTTGCACTTTATGTGAGATAGTAGAAATGTGTTTTCAGTTGTGTTGTCCGTTTCTGAAGATCACATTATAAACCTACATACAGTGTATATGACGATATTTTATACTTATTCGAGCTTCTGTTACATACTATTCCACTTAAATTGTGATTGTAGAAATCTGATCTCAGATGCGTTGTCCGTTTCTGAAAATCACACATTCAACCCATAAGCAGTACATTGGACGCTAATACAGCCTTATTCAACTTTGTTTTGTGCGTAATGTGCAATTTCCGAAATTTGTTTTCATATGTGATACAATATCTGAATATCGGGAATTCCATCTTTAAACAGTGAATATCACGATATCTCATACATTCGAGCTCCAGTTACGTACTATTCCACTTAATGTGTGATTGTGGAAATGTGTTTATAGATGTGTTGTCTGTTTCTTAATATCGCATATTCAACCTTTAAACAGTGAATTTGACGCTAACACAGCCGTATTCGAGTTCATTTTGAACGTAATTTGCTATTTCCAAATTGTGATACGTACTATTCCACTTAATGTGTGATTGTGGAAATGTGTTTATAGATGTGTTGTCCGTTTCTGAATATCGCATATTCAACCTTTTAACAGTAAATTTTACGCTAATACATCGTTATTCGAGTTCCTTTGTGCTATTTCCGAAATGTGTTTTTATTTGTGATTTATTTTTCTGAACATCGCCAATTCCTTCTATAAACAGTGAATATGACGATATTGCATAATTATTCCAATAGCTGTTACATACTTGTCCACTTAATGTGAAACAGTTGAAATGTGTTTTCATTTGTTTTTTCCAATCCTCAATATTACATATTATTCCTCTAAACAGAGAATATGACGGTATATCATACTTATTCGAGCTCCTGCAACATACTATTCCACTTAATGTGTTATCGTAGAAATGTGTTTTCAGATGTGTTGTCCGTTTCAGACTGTCACATATTCAATCTATAAACAGTGAATTTGACGCTAATAGTGCCTTATTCAAGTTCCATTTGTACTTAATTTGCAATTTCCTGAATGTGTTTTCATATGTGATTTATGTTTCCGAATATTGCAAATTCCTTCTATAAACAGTGAATATGACGATATCTCATACTTTTCCAGCTCCAAATAATTACTTTTCCACTTAATGTGTGATTGTAGAAATGTTTTTTTAGATATGTTATCCGCTTCTGAATATCGCATATTCAACCTTTAAGAAGTGCACTTGACGCTAATACAGACTTAATGTGCCATTTCCGAAATGGCTTTTCACGTTTGATTTATGTTCTGAATATCGCGAATTACATCTATAAAAATTGATTATGATGATATTACATACTTATTTGAATAGCTTTTACATACTTTTCCACTTAATGTGCGATAGTAGAATTGTGTTTTCTGTTGTGTTTCCTGTTTCTGAATATTACATATTCCACCTATAAACAGTGAATATGACGATATTAAATACTTATTCGAATAGCTATTACATACTTTTCCACTTAATGTGAAACAGTTGAAATGTGTTTTCAGTAGTGTTGTCCAATCCTGAATAATACATATTATTCCTCTAAACAGAGAATATGACGGTATTTCATACTTATTCGAGCTCCTGCTACATACTATTCCACTTAATTTGTTATTGTAGAAATGTGTTGTCCGCTTCTCAATATCGCATATTCAACCTTTAAACAGTAAATTTGACGCTAATATAGCCTTATTGGAGTTCCTTTTGTACGTAATTTTCAATTTCCGAAATGTTTTCATATGTTATTTATGTTCCTGAACATTAGGAATTGCATCTATAAACAGTGAATATGACGATTTTAAATACTAATTATAATAGCTGTTACATACTTTTCCACTTATGATGCTAATAGAGCTTAATTCAAGTTCCTTTTGTACTTATTGTGCTATTTCCGAAATGTGTTTTCATATGTGATTTAGGTCTCTGCACATCTAGAATTACATATATAAACAGTGAATAGGACGATATTACATACTTATTCGAATAGCCGTTACATAGTTCTCCACTTAATGTGAAATTGTTGAAATGTGTTTTCAGTTGTGTTGTCTAATCCTAAATATTACATATTCTACCGTTCTGTGTTGTCCGTTTTTTAATATCGCATATTCAACCTTTAAACAGTAAATTTGACGCTAATACAGCCTAATTGGAGTTCCTTTTGTACGTAATCTGCAATTTCCGAAATGTGTTTTCATATGTGATTTATGTCTGAATATCTATGTAATTAGTGAATATGACGATAGGAATTCGAATAGGAATTACATACTATTCCACTTAATGTGAGATAGTTGAAATGTGTTTTCAGTTGTGTCGTCCAATCCTGAATATTACATATTCTACCCCTAAACAGAGAATATGACGATATTTCATACTTATTCGAGTTTCTGTTACATACTATTCCACTGATTGTAGAAATCTGTCCTCAGATGCGTTGTCCGTTTCTGAAAATCACATATTCACCCATAAACAGTGAATTGGACGTTAATACAGCCTTATTTAACTTTCTTTTGTCCGTAAAATGCAATTTCCGAAATGTGTTTTCATATGTCATTTAATTTCTGAATATCGGGAATTCCATCTATAAACACTGAATATCACGATATCTCAAAGTTATTCGAGCTCCAGTTTCGTACTATTCCACTTAATGGGTGATTGTAGAAATGTGTTTATAGATGTGTTGTCCGTTTCTGAATATCGCATATTCAACCTTTTAACAGTGAATTTTACGCTAATACATCCTTATTCGAGTTCCTTTTGTACTTAATGTGCCATTTCCGAAATGTGTTTCCACATGTGATTTATGTTCCAAATATCGCGAATTCCTTCTATATACAGTGATAATGATGATATTACATACTTATTCGAATAGCCGTTACATACTTTTCAACTTAATGTGTGATTATACAAATGTGTTTTCGGTAGTGTTGTTCGTTTCTGAATATCACATATTCCGCCTATAAACTGTGAATATAACGATATTATTCTCCTGCTACATACTATTCCACTTATGTGTGATTGGATATATGTGTTTATAGATGTGTTTTTCGCCTCCCTGAATATCACAAATTCAACCTTTAAACAGTGAATTTGACGCTAATACAGCCTAATTAGAGTTCCTTTTGTATGTAATCTGCAATTTCCGAAATGTGTTTTCATATGTGATTTATGTCTCTGAATATCTCGAATTACATCTATACGTAGTGAATATGACGATATTACATACTTATTCGAATAGGAAATACATACTATTCGACTTAATGTGAGATAGTTGAAATGTGTTTTCAGTTGTGTCGTCCAATCCTGAATATTACATATTCTACCTCTGAACAGAGAATATGACGATATTTCATACTTATTCGATCTCTTGCTACACACTATTCCACTTATTGTGTGATTGTAGTAATGTGTTTACAGATGTGTTGTCTGTTTCTTAATATCGCATATTCAACCTTTAAACAGTGAATTTGACGCTAATACAGCCGTATTCGAATTCATTTTGTACGTAATTTGCTATTTCCAAATTGTGTTTTATTTAGTAAAGCTTAACGTAGTTAAAGGAGGGTTACGACTTAATATTATCCAATGTTTAAATGACATGCAATCACACGTCTCCATCGTACAGGGAAGCGAGTGCCCCGTAGATTATTTTCTCTAGGCAGTTCACAAAGAGTGAAGTAGGCTTGAACTAACAGCAGCGGGAATAGTGTGCAGACCCAGTTGTTCACGTAAACAAACTTTAACGTTTAAATTGAGACACGTTGAACTGCTGTGCGATATATTTTAGTAATGTAATGCGCTGAAATGGATCCGTAAGAAACCGTAAGGTAGGTACGGATCCATCTCTAAAGTGGAAATTTGGGCTGATGTAAAGTTGTTGTTTAGAACAAATAAATTCATATTCATATTCTTAAATTGTGGTTTCATATGTGATTTATATTTCTGAACATCGCGGATTCCATCTATAAACAGTGAATATGACGATATTTCATACCTCTTCTAGCTCCTGTTGCATACTTTTCCAATTAATGTGTAATTGTAGAAAAGTGTTTATAAATGCGTTGTCCGTTTCTGAATATTACATATTCAACCTATAAACAGTGAATTGGACGCTAATACAGCTTTATTCAACTTTCTTTAGTACGTAATGTTCAATTTCCGAAATGTGTTTTCATATGTGAATTATGTCTCTGAATATCTCGAATTACATCTATACATAGTGAATATGACGATATTACTTACTTATTCGAATAGGAATTACATACTATTCCACTTAATGTGAGAGAGTTGAAATGTGTTTTCAGTTGTGTCGTCCAATTATGAATATTACATCTTCTACCCCTAAACAAAGAATATGACGATAATTCATACTTATACGAGCTCCTGCTACACACTATTCCACTTAATGTGTGATTGTAGCAATGTGTTTCTGAATATCGCATATTCATCCTTTGAACCGTGAATTTGACGATAATACATCCTTATTCGAGTTCCTTTTGTATGTAATTTGCTATTTCCGAAATGTGTTTTCATATGTGATTTATGTTTCTGAACATCACGAATTCCATCTATAAACAGTGAATATGACGATATTACATACCTATTTGAATTGCTGTTGCATACTTATCCACTTATTGTGCGATGGTAGAATTATATATTCAGTTGTGTATCCGTTCAGTTTTGTATCATGTATTCCACATATCAAGAGTGAATATGTCGATATTTCATAACTTCCGGAGCTCTTGTTGCATACGTTTGCACTTTATGTGAGATAGTAGAAATGTGTTTTCAGTTGTGTTGTCCGTTTCTGAAGATCACATTATAAACCTACATACAGTGTATATGACGATATTTTATACTTATTCACTTCTATACAAATCACTTAATGTGTGATTGTAGAAATCTGATCTCAGATGCGTTGTCCGTTTCTGAAAATCACACATTCAACCCATAAGCAGTGCATTTTACGCTAATACAGCCTTATTCAACTTAGTTTTGTACGTAATGTGCAATTTCCGAAATGTGTTTTCATATGTGATACAAGTTTTGAATATCGGGAATTCCATCTTTAAACAGTGAATATCACGATATCTCATGCATTCGAGCTCCAGTTACGTACTATTCCACTTAATGTGTGATTGTGGAAATGTGTTTATAGATGTGTTGTCCGTTTCTGAATATTGCATATTCAACCTTTTACCAGTGAATTTTACGCTAATCCATCGTTATTCGAGTTCCTTTGTGGTATTTCCGAAATGTGTTTTCATTTGTGATTTATTTTTCTCAACATTGGGAATTCCTTCTATAAACAGTGAATATGACGATATTGCATACTTATTCGAATAGCTGTTACATACGTTTCCGCTAATACAGCCTAATTAGAGTTCCTGTTGTATGTAATCTGCAATTTCCGAAATGTGTTTTAATATGTGATTTATGTCTCTGAATATCTCGAATTGCATCTATACGTAGTGAATATGACGATATTACATACTTATTCGAATAGAAAATACATACTATTCCACTTAATGTGAGATATTTGAAATGTGTTTTCAGTTGTGTCGTCCAATCCTGAATATTACATAACAGAACAGAGAATATGACGATATTTCATACTTATTCGATCTCTTGCTACACACTATTCCACTTATTGTGTGATTGTAGTAATGTGTTTATAGATGTGTTGTCCGTTTCTTAATATCGCATATTCAACCTTTAAACAGTGAATTTGACGCTAATATAGCCGTATTCTAGTTCATTTTGTACGTAATTTGCTATTTCCAAATTGTGTTTTCATATGTGATTTATATTTCTGAACATCGCGGATTCCATCTATAAACAGTAAATATATGACGATATTACATATATTTGAATTGCTGTTACATACTTATCCACTTATTGTGCGATAGTAGAAATGTATTTTCAGTTGTGTATCCGTTTGTGAATATCACGAATTCCACATATAAAGAGTGAATAAGCCGATATTTCATACCTTTTCTAGCTCCTGTTGCAAACTTTTCCAATTAATGTGTAATTGTAGAAAAGTGTTTATAAATGCGTTGTCCGTTTCTGAATATTACATATTCAACCTATAAACAGTGAATTGGACGCTAATACATCTTTATTCATCTTTCTTTTGTACGTAATGTTCAATTTCCGAAATGTGTTTTGATATGTGATTTATGTCTCTGAACATCTCGAATTACATCTATACATAGTGAATATGACGATATGACTTACTTATTCGAATAGGAAGTACATACTATTCCACTTAATGTGAGAGAGTTGAAATGTGTTTTCAGTTGTGTCGTCCAATCCTGAATATTACATATTCTACCTCTAAACAGAGAATATGACGATAATTCATACTTATTCGAGCTCCTGCTACACACTATTCCACTTAATGTGTGATTGTAGTAATGTGTTTCTTAATATCACATATTCATCCTTTGAACCGTGAATTTGACGATAATACATCTTTATTCGAGTTCCTTTTGTACGTAATTTGCTTTTTCCGAAATGTGTTTTCATATGACGTGATTTATGTTTCTGAACATCACGAATTCCATCTATAAACAGTGAATATGACGATATTGCAAACCTATTTGAATTGCTGTTGTATACTTATCCACTTATAGTGCGATAGTAGAATTATATATTCAGTGTGTATCCGTTCAGTTTTGTATCGCGTATTCCACATATCAAGAGTGAATATGACGATATTTCATACCTTCTCGAGCTCTTGTTGCATACTTTTCCACTTTATGTGAGATAGTAGAAATGTGTTTTCAGTTGTGTTGTCCGTTTCTGAAGGTCTCATTATAAACCTACATACAGTGTATATGACGATATTTTTTACTTATTCGAGCTTCTGTTACATACTATTCCACTTAATGTGTGATTGTAGAAATCTGATCTCAGATGCGTTGTCCGTTTCTGAAAATCACACATTCAACCCATTAACAGTGAATTGGACGCTAAAACAGCCTTATTCAACTTTGTTTTGTACGTAATGTGCAATTTCCGAAATGTGTTTTCATATGTGATACAATTTCTGAATATCGAGAATTCCATCTATAAACAGTGAATATCACGATATCTCATACATTCGAGCTCCAGTTACGTACTATTCCACTTAATGTGTGATTGTAGAATTTTTTTTTTAGATATGTTGTCCGTTTCTGAATATCGCATATTCCACCTTTAAGAAGTGCATTTGACGCTAATAGAGACTTATGCGAGTTCCTTTTGTACTTAATGTGCCATTTCCGAAATGTCTTTTCACATTTGATTTATGTTCTGAATATCGCGAATTACATCTATAAAAATTTATTATGATGATATTACATACATATTTGAATAGCCGTTATTTAATTTTCCACTTAATGTGTGATAGTAGAATTGTGTTTTCTGTTGTGTTTCCTGTTTCTGAGTATTACATATTCCACCTATAAACAGTGAATATGACGATATTACATACTTATTCGAGCTCCTGTTATATACTAATGCACTTAATGTGTGATTGTAGAAATCTGTTTTCAGATGCGTTGTCCGTTTCTGAATATCACATATTCAACGTTTAAACAGTGAATTTGATGCTAATAGAGCTTAATTCGAGTTCCTTTGTACTTATTGTGCTATTTCCGAAATGTGTTTTCATATGTGATTTATTTTTCTGAACATTGCGAATTCCATCTATAAACAGTGAATATGACGATATTAAATACTTATTCGAATAGCTGTTACATACTTTTCCACTTAATGTGAAACAGTTGAAATGTGTTTTCAGTAGTGTTTTCCAATCCTGAATAATGCATATTATTCCTCTAAACAGAGAATATGACGGTATTTCATACTTATTCGAGCTCCTGCTACGTACTATTCCACTTAATTTGTTATTGTAGAAATGTGTTGTCTGTTTGTGAATATCGCATATTTAACCTTTAAACAGTGAATTTGACGCTAATACAGCCTAATTGGAGTTCCTTTTGTACATAATTTGCAACTTCCGTAATGTGGTTTCATCTGTGATTTATGTTTCTGAATATTGCAAATTCCTTCTATAAACAGTGTACATGACGATATCTCATACTTATTCCAGCTCCAGATAATTACTATTAACTTAATGTTTGATTGTAGAAGTGTGTTTATAAATGCGTAGTCCGTATCTGAATTTCGCCTATTCAACCTTCAAACAGTGCATTTGATACTAATACAGCCTTTTTCGAGTTCCTTTTGTACTTATTGTGCTGTTTCCGAAATGTGTTTTCATATGTGATTTATGTTTCTGAAAATCGCGAATTCCATCAATAAACTGTGAATATGACGATATTACATACTCATTTGAATTGCTGTTACATATTTATCCACTTATTGTGTGATAGTAGAAATGTATATTAAGTTGTGTATCCGTTCAGTTTTGTATCACGTATTCCACATGTCAAGAGTGAATATGACCATATTTCATACCGTCTCGAGCTCCTGTTGCATACTTTTCCACTTTATGTGAGATAGTAGAAATGTGTTTTCAGTTGCGTTGCCCGTTTATAAACCTACATACAGTGTATATGACGATATTTCAAACTTATTCGAGCTTCTGTTACATACTATTCCACTGATTGTAGGAATCTGTCCTCAGATGCGTTGTCCGTTTCTGAAATCAAATATTCAACCCATATACAGTGAATTGGACGTTAATACAGCCTTATTCAACTTTCTTGTGTACGTAATGTGCAATTTCCGAAATGTGTTTTCATATGTCATTTAATTTCTGAATATCGGGAATTCCATCTATAAACAGTGAATATCACGATGTCTCATACTTATTCGAGCTCCAGTTTCGTACTATTCCACTTAATGTGTGATTGTAAAAATGTGTTTATAGATGTGTTGTCCGTTTCTGAATATCGCATATTCAACCTTTTGACAGTGAATTTTACGGTAATACAGCCTAATTAGAGTTCCTTTTGTATGTAATCTGCAATTTCCGAAATGTGTTTTCATATGTGATTTATGTCTCTGAGTATCTCGAATTACATCTATACATAGTAAATATGACGATATTTCATACTTATTCGAATAGGAAATACATACTATTTGACTTAATGTGGGATAGTTGAAATGTGTTTTCAGTTGTGTCGTCCAATCCTGAATATTACATATTCTACCCCTAAACAGAGAATATGACGATTATTCATACTTATTTGAGCTCCTGCTACACACCATTCCACTTAATGTGTGATTGTAGTAATGTGTTTCTGAATATCGCATATTCATCCTTTGAACCGTGAATTTGACGATAATACATCCTTATTCGAGTTCCTTTTGTACGTAATTTGCTATTTAGGAGATGTGTTTTCATATGTGACTTATGTTTCTGAACATCACGAATTCCATCTATAAACAGTGAATATGACGATATTACTTACCTAATTGAATTGCTGTTGCATACTTATCCACTTATTGTGCGATAGTAGAATTATATATTCAGTTGTGTATCCGTTCAGTTTTGTATCACGTATTCCACATATCAAGAGTGAATATGTCGATATTTCATACCTTCCGGAGCTCTTGTTGCATACTTTTGCACTTTATGTGAGATAGTAGAAATGTGTTTTCAGTTGTGTTGTCCGTTTCTGAAGATCACATTTCAAACCTACATACAGTGTATATGACGATATTTTATACTTATTCGAGCTTCTGTTACATACTATTCCACTTAAATTGTGATTGTAGAAATCTGATCTCAGATGCGTTGCCCGTTTCTGAAAATCACACATTCAACCCATAAGCAGTACATTGGACGCTAATACAGCCTTATTGAACTTTGTTTTGTACGTAATGTGCAATTTCCGAAATTTGTTTTCGTATGTGATACAATTTCTGAATATCGGGAATTCCATCTTTAAACTGTGAATATCACGATATCTCATACATTCGAGCTCCAGTTACGTACTATTCCACTTAATTTGTGATTGTGGAAATGTGTTTATAGATGTGTTGTCCGTTTCTTTCAACCTTTTAACAGTGAATTTTACGCTAATACATCCTTATTCGAGTTCCTTTTGTACTTAATGTGCCATTTCCGAAATGTGTTTTCACATGTGATTTATGTTCCGAATATCGCGAATTCCTTCTATAACCCGTGATAATGATGATATTACATACTTATTCGAATAGCCGTTACATACTTTTCAACTTAATGTGTGATTATATAAATGTGTTTTCGGTAGTGTTGTTCGTTTCTGAATATCACATATTCCGCCTATAAACAGTGAATATGACGATATTATTCTCCTGCTACATACTATTCCACTTATGTGTGATTGTATATATGTGTTTATAGATGTGTTTTTCGTCTCTGAATATCACAAATTCAACCTTTAAACAGTGAATTTGACGCTAATACAGCCTAATTAGAGTTCCTTTTGTATGTAATCTGCAATTTACGAAATGTGTTTTAATGTGTGATTTATGTCTCTGAATATCTCGAATTACATCTATACGTAGTGAATATGACGATATTTCATACTTATTCGAATAGGAAATACATACTATTCGACTTAATGTGAGATAGTTGAAATGTGATTTCAGTTGGGTCGTCCAATCCTAAATATTACATATTCTACCTCTGAACAGATAATATGACGATATTTTATACTTATTCGATCTCTTGCTACACACTATTGCACTTATTGTGTGATTGTAGTAATGTGTTTATAGATGTGTTGTCTGTTTCTTAATATCGCATATTCAACCTTTAAACAGTGAATTTGACGCTAATACAGCCGTATTCGAGTTCATTTTGAACGTAATTTGCTATTTCCAAATTGTGTTTTCATATATGATTTATATTTCTGAACATCGCGGATTCCATCTATAAACAGTGAATATGACGATATTTCATACCTTTTCTAGCTCCTGTTGCATACTTTTCCAATTAATGTGTAATTGTAGAAAAGTGTTTATAAATGCGTTGTCCGTTTCTGAATATTACATATTCATCCTATAAACAGTGAATTGGACGCTAATACAGCTTTATTCAACTTTCTTTAGTACGTAATGTTCAATTTCCGAAATGTGTCTTCATATGTGATTTATGTCTCTGAATATCTCGAATTACATCTATTCATAGTGAATATGACGATATTACTTACTTATTCGAATAGGAATTACATACTATTCCACTTAATGTGAGAGAGTTGAAATGTGTTTTCAGTTGTGTCGTCCAATCCTTAATATTACATATTCTACCCATAAACAGAAAATATGACGATAATTCATACTTATTCGAGCTCCTGCTACACACTATTCCACTTAATGTGTGATTGTAGTAATGTGTTTCTGAATATCGCATATTCATCCTTTGAACCGTGAATTTGACGATAATACATCCTTATTCGAGTTCCTTTTGTACGTAATTTGCTATTTCCGAAATGTGTTTTCATATGTGATTTATGTTTCTGAACATCACGAATTCAATAAACAGTGAATATGACGATATTACATACCTATTTGAATTGCTGTTGCATACTTATCCACTTATTGTGCGATAGTAGAATTATATATTCAGTTGTGTATCCGTTCAGTTTTGTATCACGTATTCCACATATCAAGAGTGAATATGTCGATATTTCATACCTTCCGGAGCTCTTGTTGCATACTTTTGCACTTTATGTGAGATAGTAGAAATGTGTTTTCAGTTGTGTTGTCCGTTTCTGAAGATCACATTATAAACCTACATACACTGCATATGACGATATTTTATACTTATTCGAGCTTCTGTTACATACTATTCCACTTAAATTGTGATTGTAGAAATCTGATCTCAGATGCGTTGTCCGTTTCTGAAAATCACACATTCAACCCATAAGCAGTACATTGGACGTTAATACAGCCTTATTAAACTTTCTTTTGTACGTAATGTGCAATTTCCGAAATGTGTTTTCATATGTCATTTAATTTCTGAATATCGGGAATTCCATCTATAAACAGTGAATATCACGATATCTCATACTTATTCGAGCTCCAGTTTCGTACTATTCCACTTAATGTGTAATTGTAGAAATGTGTTTAAAGATGTGTTGTCCGTTTCTGTATAACGCATATTCAACCTTTTAACAGTGAATTTTACGCTAATACATCCCTATTCGAGTTCCTTTTGTACTTAATGTGCCATTTCCGAAATGTGTTTTCACATGTGATTTATGTTCCGGAAATCGCGAATTCCTTTTGTAAACAGTGATAATGATGGTATTACATACTTATTCGAATAGCCGTTACATACTTTTCAACTTAATGTGTGATTATACAAATGTGTTTTCGGTAGTGTTGTTCGTTTCTGAATATCACATATTCCGCCTATAAACAGTGAATATGACGATATTATTCTCCTGCTACATACTATTTCACTTATGTGTGATTGTATATATGTGTTTATAGATGTGTTTTTCGTCTCTGAATATCACAAATTCAACATTTAAACAGTGAATTTGACGCTAATACAGCCTAATTAGAGTTCCTTTTGTATGTAATCAGCAATTTACGAAATGTGTTTTCATATGTGATTTATGTCTCTGAATATCTCAAATTACATCTATACGTAGTGAATATGACGATATTTCATACTTATTCGAATAGGAAATACATACTATTCGACTTAATGTGAGATAGTTGAAATGTGTTTTCAGTTGGGTCGTCCAATCCTGAATATTACATATTCTACCTCTGAACAGATAATATGACGATATTTCATACTTATTCGATCTCTTGCTACACACTATTCCACTTATTGTGTGATTGTAGTAATGTGTTTATAGATGTGTTGTCTGTTTCTTAATATCGCATATTCAACCTTTAAACAGTGAATTTGACGCTAATACAGCCGTATTCGAGTTCATTTTGAACGTAATTTGCTATTTCCAAATTGTGTTTTCATATGTGATTTATATTTCTGAACATCGCGGATTCCATCTATAAACAGTGAATATGACGATATTTCATACCTTTTCTAGCTCCTGTTGCATACTTTTCCAATTAATGTGTAATTGTATAAAAGTGTTTATAAATGCGTTGTCCGTTACTGAATATTACATATTCATCCTATAAACAGTGAATTGGACGCTAATACAGCTTTATTCAACTTTCTTTAGTACGTAATGTTCAATTTCCGAAATGTGTCTTCATATGTGATTTATGTCTCTTAATATCTCGAATTACATCTATATATAGTGAATATGACGATATTACTTACTTATTCGAATAGGAATTACATACTATTCCACTTAATGTGAGAGAGTTGAAATGTGTTTTCAGTTGTGTCGTCCAATCCTGAATATTACATATTCTACCTATAAACAGAGAATATGACGATAATTCATACTTATTCGATCTCTTGCTACACACTATTCCACTTATTGTGTGATTGTAGTAATGTGTTTATAGATGTGTTGTCTGTTT
Organism: Ectobius pallidus; assembly: GCA_964059195.1. NCBI lineage: Eukaryota > Metazoa > Arthropoda > Insecta > Blattodea > Ectobiidae > Ectobius > Ectobius pallidus. The sequence continues at coordinate 134,714,891 of CAXKWD010000003.1, forward strand.
CTTAATATCGCATATTCAACCTTTAAGCAGTGAATTTGACGCTAATACAGCCGTATTCGAGTTCATTTTGTACGTAATTTGCTATTTCCGAAATGTGTTTTCATATGTGATTTATGTTTCTGAACATCACGAATTCCATTCATAAACAGTGAATATGACGATATTACATACCTATTTGAATTGCTGTTGCATACTTATCCACTTATTGTGCGATAGTAGAATTATATATTCAGTTGTGTAAGCGTTCAGTTTTGTATCACGTATTCCACATATCAAGAGTGAATATGTCGATATTTCGTACCTTCCGGAGCTCTTGTTGCATACTTTTGCACTTTATGTGAAATAGTAGAAATGTGTTTTCAGTTGTGTTGTCCGTTTCTGAAGATCACATTATAAACCTACATACAGTGTATATGACGATATTTTATACTTATTCGACCTTCTGTTACATACAATTCCACTTAATGTGTGATTGTAGAAATCTGATCTCAGATGCGTTGTCCGTTTCTGAAAATCACACATTCAACCCATAAGCTGTGCATTTTACGCTAATACAGTCTTATTCAACTTTGTTTTGTACGTAATGTGCAATTTCCGAAATGTGTTTTCATATGTGATACAATTTTTGAATATCGGGAATTCCATCTTTAAACAGTGAATATCACGATATCTCATGCATTCGAGCTCCAGTTTCGTACTATTCAACTTAATGTATGATTGTGGAAATGTGTTTATAGATGTGTTGTCCGTTTCTGAATATCGCATATTCAACCTTTTAACAGTGAATTTTACGCTAATCCATCGTTATTCGAGTTCCTTTGTGCTATTTCCGAAATGTGTTTTCATTTGTGATTTATTTTTCTGAACATCGCGAATTCCTTCTATAAACAGTGAATATGACGATATTGCATAATTATTCGAATAGCTGTTACATACTTTTCCGCTAATACAGCCTAATTAGAGTTCCTATTGTATGTAATCTGCAATTTCCGAAATATGTTTTCATATGTGATTTATGTCTCTGAATATCTCAAATTACATCTATACGTAGTGAATATGACGATATTACATACTTATTCGAATAGAAAATACATACTATTCCACTTAATGTGAGAGAGTTGAATTGTGTTTTCAGTTTTGTCGTCCAATCCTGAATATTACATAACAGAACAGAGAATATGACGATATTTCATACTTATTCGATCTCTTGCTACACACTATTCCACTTATTGTGTGATTGTAGTAATGTGTTTATAGATGTGTTGTCCGTTTCTTAATATCGCATATTCAACCTTTAAACAGTGAATTTGACGCTAATACAGCCGTATTCGAGTTCATTTTGTACGTAATTTGCTATTTCCAAATTGTGTTTTCATATGTGATTTATATTTCTGAACATCGCGGATTCCATCTATAAGCAGTGAATATGACGATATTATATATATTTGAATTGCTGTCACATACTTATCCACTTATTGTGCGATAGTAGAAATGTATTTTCAGTTGTGTATCCGTTTGTGAATATCACGAATTCCACATAAGCCGATATTTCATACCTTTACTAGCTCCTGTTGCAAACTTTTCCAATTAATGTGTAATTGTAGAAAAGTGTTTTTAATGCGTTGTCCGTTTCTGAATATTACATATTCAACCTATACACAGTGAATTGAACGCTAATACGGCTTTATTCAACTTTCTTTTGTACGTAATGTTCAATTTCCGAAATGTGTTTTCATATGTGATTTATGTCTCTGAATATCTCGAATTACATCTATACATAGTGAATATGACGATATGACTTACTTATTCGAATAGGAATTACATACTATTCCACTTAATGTGAGAGAGTTGAAATGTGTTTTCAGTTGTGTCGTCCAATCCTGAATATTACATATTCTACCTCTAAACAGAGAATATGACGATAATTCATACTTATTCGAGCTGCAGCTACACACTATTCCACTTAATGTGTGATTGTAGTAATGTGTTTCTTAATATCGTATATTCATCCTGTGAACCGTGAATTTGACGATAATACATCCTTATTCGAGTTCCTTTTGTACGTAATTTTCTATTTCCGAAATGTGTTTTCATATGACTGTGATTTATGTTTCTGAACATCACGAATTCCATCTATAAACAGTGAATATGACGATATTACATACCTATTTGAATTGCTGTTGCATACTTATCCACTTATAGTGAGATAGGAGAATTATATATTCAGTTGTGTATCCGTTCAGTTTTGTATCGCGTATTCCACATATCAAGAGTGAATATGACGATATTACATACCTTCTCGAGCTCTTGTTGCATACTTTTCCACTTTATGTGAGATAGTAGAAATGTGTTTTCAGTTGTGTTGTCCGTTTCTGAAGGTCACATTATAAACCTACAAACAGTGTATATGACGATATTTTTTACTTATTCGAGCTTCTGTTCCATACTATTCCACTTAATGTGTGATTGTAGAAATCTGATCTCAGATGTGTTGTCCGTTTCTGAAAATCACACATTCAACCCATTAACAGTGAATTGGACGCTAATACAGCCTTATTCAACTTTAATTTGTACGTAATGTGCAATTTCCGAAATGTGTTTTCATATGTGATAAAATTTCTGAATATCGAGAATTCCATCTATAAACAGTGAATATCACGATATCTCATACATTCGAGCTCCAGTTATGTACTATTCCACTAAATGTGTGATTGTGGAAATGTGTTTATAGATGTGTTGTCCGTTTCTGAATAAAGCATATTCAACCTTTTAACAGTGAATTTTACGCTAATACATCGTTATTCGAGTTTCTTTGTGCTATTTCCGAAATGTGTTTCCATTTGTGATTTATTTTTCTGAACATCGCGAATTCCTTCTATAAACAGTGTATATGACGATATTGCATACTTATTCGAAAAGCTGTTACATACTTTTCCACTTAATGTGAAACAGTTGAAATGTGTTTTCATTTGTGTTTTCCAATACTGAATATTACATATTATTCCTCTAAACAGAGAATATGACGGTATATCACACATATTCGAGCTCCTGCTACATACTATTCCACTTAATGTGTTATCGTAGAAATGTGTTTTCTGATGTGTTGTCCGTTTCAGACTGTCACATATTCAATCTATAAACAGTGAATTTGACGCTAATAGAGCCTTATTCAAGTTCCATTTGTACTTAATTTGCAATTTCCTGAATGTGTTATCATATGTGATTTATGTTTCCGAATATTGCAAATTCCTTCTATAAACAGTGAATATGACGATATCTCATACTTTTCCAGCTCCAAATAATTACTTTTCCACGTAATGTGTGATTGTAGAAATGTTTTTTTAGATATGTTATCCGTTTCTGAATATCGCATCTTCAACCTTTAAGAAGTACACTTGACGCTAATACAGACTTATTCGAGTTCCTTTTGTACTTAATGTGCCATTTCCGAAATGTCTTTTCACATTTGATTTATGTTCTGAATATCGCGAATTACATCTATAAAAATTGATTATGATGATATTACATACTTATTTGAATAGCCGTTACATACTTTTCCACTTAATGTGTGATAGTAGAATTGTGTTTTCTGTTGTGTTTCCTGTTTGTGAGTATTACATACTCCACCTATAAACAGTGAATATGACGATATTACATACTTATTCGAGCTCCTGTTCAGTGGCGTACCAAGGGGGGTGCGAACGGGGCGGCCGCACCGGGCGCCGTACAGAAGGGGGGCGACAAAATTGAAAAACATATCTTTTAGTTTAAGAAAAAATAATTTTTCAGGGAAAATATAAGGTTTTATAGGTCAAATTTTCTTTATCACTTTATTAAATACTGCAGTAATGTTATTTAGAAATGAAATAAACGTTTCGTTTTAAGCTATTTATAGACAATACGAAAAAGGTTGTGGGCGCCGAGCACACAGGAAAAGTTTACGGTGTAATTTAACAATTTCATCTATTTTTTTTTCAAACAAACTAACCTTATAATACTTACAGTTTTATTTCATTCATATTTTTCTCTTTATAATGTGTTAAAGTAACATACTACTTATTAAAAATAAATAATTGTGAACATTAAACTGTGTTTAAATTAAACTCATTGAACCTTGAACCTTTTAGGGAGGGTTCACACTCAGGCGATAAGCGATAAGCGATATACGATACGCGACACGCACGGACAGATACTTGAAATCTAAAGGGAGGCGATAAAAAAGGTTCACACTCACGCGATAGCGCAACATATCGCAAGTGCTACATCGCTCGAAGTGCAGCATGCTGGTCGCCTGAGCGATTTGTTGCTTACGATATTGTAACTTTTGTAGTGAAGATTGTGTTCCCACCACATTTTAGGAATCGATACCATGTCATGACTTTCGAAAAATTCTTTCATATCTTTACGTTTCATGCCTCCAAATACGAAACCACCGCCCGTTCAAAAAAAAAAAAAGTGATATATATATATATATATCTTTACACGCTAGCAGCCATAATTTTGAAGATATTTGAACCAAATTTTATTATGTTAAATCTAGGCCCAATAGTTCGGACAAGTTCGTTAATGACCAAATTTGGCCTCAGGGGAGGGTCGGGGAGGGGTAGAAATTTTGAAATATGTATATCTCGGCTCCTATGAAGTATAGAGGGAAACTTTGTTTGAATAAATTAGAGTACTCCCTATGGAGTTCACAGTGACACAAACGGTTCGGGGGTTTTGGGGGTAAGAGTTGGGTTGGGGGGATGGAAATTCGAAATTTTTGAAACCACGTCTTATGGGATATTGCTGAAAAGCTCTTGATGAGTACTGTACAAATCAGTAACTGGTTTCTCGATAGCTCTCATATAAGGCGATATTTAGCACATCGAAATCTACCTCAGCCTGTAGGCCTGCCGATTTATCGCTCGCTGTGTGAACCTTCCTAGCAATATATCGCCGCAACAAATTTCTTCCGATAAATCGCTTATCGCTTATCGCCTCCGTGTGAACGCTGCCTTAGTGTTAGGGGGCGACTACCATCTAATTAGCCCTGGGTGCCAAGTGGCCTTGGTACGGCACTGCTCCTGTTATATACTAATGCACTTAATGTGTGCTTGTAAAAATCTGTTTTCAGATGCGTTGTCCGTTTCTGAATATCACATATTCAACGTTTAAACAGTGAATTTGATGCTAATAGAGCTTAATTCGAGTTCCTTTGTACTTATTGTGCTATTTCCGAAATGTGTTTTCATATGTGATTTATTTTTCTGAACATTGCGAATTCCATCTATAAACAGTGAATATAACGATATTAAATACTTATTCGAATAGCTGTTACATACTTTTCCACTTAATGTGAAACAGTTGAAATGTGTTTTTCTGTAGTGTTTTCCAATCCTGAATAATACATATTATTCCTCTAAACAGAGAATATGACGGTATTTCATACTTATTCGAGCTCCTGCTACATACTATTCCACTTAATTTGTTATTGTAGAAATGTATTGTCCGCTTCTGAATATCGCATATTCAACCTTTAAACAGCAAATATGACGCTAATACAGCCTTATTGGAGTTCCTTTTGTACGTAATTTGCAATTTCCGAAATGTTTTCATATGTTATTTATGTTCCTGAACATCAGGAATTGCATCTATAAACAGTGAATATGACGATTTTACATACTAATTATAATAGATGTTACATACTTTTCCACTTATGATACTAATGGAGCTTAATTCAAGTTCCTTTGTACTTATTGTGCTATTTCCGAAATGTGTTTTCATATGTGATTTATGTCTCTGAACATCTAGAATTACATATATAAACAGTGAATAGGACGATATTACATACTTATTCGAATAGCTGTTACATAGTTTTCCACTTAATGTGAAATTGTTGAAATGTGTTTTCAGTTGTGTTGTCTAATCCTAAATATTACATATTCCACCTCTAAACAGAGAATATGACGATATTCCTTACTTATTCGAGCTCCTGCTACATACTATTCCACTTAATGTGTGATTGTAGAAATGTGTTTATAAATGTGTTGTCCGTTTGTGAATATCGCATATTTAACCTTTAAACAGTGAATTTGACGCTAATACAGCCTAATTGGAGTTCCTTCTGTACATAATTTGCAACTTCCGGAATGTTGTTTCATATGTGATTTATGTTTCTGAATATTGCAAATTCCCTCTATAAACAGTGTACATGACGATACCTCATACTTTTTCCAGCTCCAGATAATTACTATTCCACTTAATGTGTGATTGTAGAAATGTGTTTATAAATGCGTAGTCCGTTTCTGAATTTCGCATATTCAACCTTCAAACAGTGCATTTGATACTAATACAGCCTTTTTCGTGTTCCTTTTGTACTTATTGTTCTGTTTCCGAAATGTGTTTTCATATGTGATTTATGTCTCTGAATATCGCGAATTACATCTATACATAGTGAATATGACGATATTACATACTTATTCGTTTACGAGTTACATACTTTTCCACTTAATGTGAGATAGTTTAAATGTGTTTTCAGTTGTGTCGTCCAATCCTGAATATTACATAATCTACCTCTAAAGAGAGAATATGACGATATTTCATACTTATTCGACTTCCTGCTACACACTATTCCACTTAATGTGTGATTGTAGTAATGTTATAGATGTTTTTTCCGTTTCTGAATATCGCATATTCAAACTTTAAACAGTGAATTTGACGCAAATACAGCCTTATTTGAGTTCCTTTTGAATTTGCTATTTCCGAAATGTGTTTTCATATGTGATTTATGTTTCTGAACATCGCGAATTCCATCTATAAACAGTGAATATGACGATATTACATACTTATTTGAATTGCTGTTACATATTTATCCACTTATTGTGCGATAGTAGAAATTTATATTCAGTTGTGTATCCGTTCAGTTTTGTATCACGTATTCCACATATCAAGAGTGAATATGACCATATTTCATACCTTCTCGAGCTCCTGTTGCATACTTTTCCACCTTATGTGAGATAGTAGAAATATGTTTTCAGTTGCGTTGTCCGTTTCTGAAATTCACATTATAAACCTACATACAGTGTATATGACGATATTTTATACTTATTCGAGCTTCTGTTACATACTATTCCACTGATTGTAGGAATCTGTCCTCAGATGCGTTGTCCGTTTCTGAAAATCACATATTCAACCCATAAACAGTGAATTGGACGTTAATACAGCCTTATTCAACTTTCTTTTGTACGTAATGTGCAATTTCCGAAATGTGTTTTCATATGTCATTTAATTTCTGAATATCGGGAATTCCATCTATAAACAGTGAATATCACGATATCTCATACTTATTCGAGCTCCAGTTTCGTACTATTCCACTTAATGTGTGATTGTAGAAATGTGTTTATAGATGTGTTGTCCGTTTCTGAATATCGCATATTCAACCTTTTAACAGTGAATTTTACGCTAATACATCCTTATTCGAGTTCCTTTTGTACTTAAGTGCCATTTCCGAAATGTGTTTTCACATGTGATTTATGTTCCGAATATCGCGAACTCTTTCTATAAACAGTGATAATGATGATATTACATACTTATTCGAAAAGCCGTTACATACTTTTCAACTTAATGTGTGATTATACAAATGTGTTTTCGGTAGTGTTGTTCGTTTCTGAATATAACATATTCCGCCTATAAACAGTGAATATGACGATATTATATACTTATTCGATCTCCTGCTACATACTATTCCACTTATGTGTGATTGTATATATGTGTCAATAGATGTGTTGTTCGTCTCTGAATATGGCAAATTCAACCTTTCAACAGTGAATTTGACGCTAATACAGCCTAATTAGAGTTCCTTTTGTATGTAATCTGCAATTTCCGAAATGTGTTTTCATATGTGATTTATGTCTCTGAATATCTCATATCTATACGTAGTGAATATGACGATATTAAATACTTATTCGAATAGGAAATACATACTATTCCACTTAATGTGAGATAGTTAAAATGTGTTTTCAGTTGTGTCGTCCAATCCTGAATATTACATATTCTACCTCTGAACAGAGAATATGACGATATTTCATACTTATTCGATCTCTTGAGGGATAAGCTTTGATAATAAATTATTAAGTTCTTCAATTGGAGTGCAAATTATGCTGAAAACATCGCGCTTTACACGGCCCTAAAGGACGCTGCCAGTCAGGGGTATCAAAATATCATCATATTCTCTGACAGTCAATCCAGTCTGCAGGCTCAATTGAAACACTATTCTGACAACCATTCCATCTATGAAATTCTCATTAAATCTCTCCTACACAACCTCACTCAGAAGGGACTTAGAATCACCTTGACGTGGGTCCCGTCACATTCGGGCATTATTGGTAACGAAATAGTCGATTCCTTGGCCAAAGCAGCTCAAGATAAAATGCATACGGATGGGAATTTCCTGACTCCGCCACAGGACATAGCTCAATTCCTGAAGTTACAATCCGTAACCTCCCAACTCAGGGACAGCAATCTGGACACCTCAGAGGCTCGTAAAAAGAGTATGATAGTGAAATTTCTCAAGACAGCACGGAGGATTCCACCGCGATCTATTATGTTCTATTATAGACTCAAATTCAGAACCGCCCAAATTCCTGTCTATGAACATAAACTCTACCCTTACAAATCTCAGCTTTGCCCCTGTGGGCAAATAGGGACTATTGATCATGTCTTTTTTGGATGTCCACTACATTTTCACCATCAAACTGCACTTAGAAAATCCATCTATAAACTCCAAACCGCAGGACCCCTTACTATGAAATCTCTCCTATTACAACGCTCCATTCCAGTAACCAAAGCATTGTTCCGTTACATAACAAAAACCAGAATGAAAATTTAATGGGATCTTCTATCTACAATCTCACATAAACATTACTACTCCGTACGATACGTAGTGATCGATCTAGGTCACGCGTACCGCACACCACCGGCTAGGGACGCAGTAACCGACTCGTGCAGGTGAGCAGCAGTAGCGTCCGTAAACAAACACGACAACAACAACAACAACAACATGAGACTGTGGTCAGAACATGTTTCTTCTTCGCTGATTATCCAATTACTTAATAATGGCAGCAGTTGGTTGTTGACTACCGTCAATTCAATGTTGCTTTTCCCCTGTCTACTTTAAGAGCAAAGATGACAGCAATGATCAAGAAGAGGTCCGTCCTTGTATACAGAAGTGTGTGCCGCTTATTGCCGGCACTGTGTTTTTCTAGTATGTTTATATTGGTTTTACTCACGTGAGGTTATTTTCTTCTAACTTTAGGTTACTGTTTATATTATGTTACGTACACATTTTGCCGTGTTTTTGTTTGCGCAAGTCTCCCTTCTGTTGTTTTCCGGGTGTCTTTTCTATTTAGCCCTTCTGTCCTTTGGTTTTGTTCTCGGTTTCTCTTTGCCGGCAAAACGCTCTCTTTACGCAGTAGCTGGTACTATCTGAGGGGGCGTTTCCCGGGAGGGAGTTTTTCTGGTTCCGATCGCGGTTCAGTTGGAAGTTGGCTTTGGATCGTCCAGCTAAGAAGTTGTCTACCGATCTCCGGGCGAGGAAGTGCTCTCCTGTCTCCATGTAAGTGACTAGGTGACATCGCCGCCTTGCATCGTGGAAGCTCCGGTAAACCGTGGAGCTGGAGGCCTTGCCTGTGAGGGTTGGTGAAAGCCTTTGCGGTCTGATTTCTACATCATGTAACTTGGTTTGAACTTCTATTCAGTTTATTTCTGCAGGTATGTTCTTTTAGTTGGTTTTGTTGCTGGTGGGTTTTAGTTTATTTGATTTAGCTTTCGTTTTGTTTTACCCACCAGTTTTCTATATTTTTCGGTTGCTTTCATATTTTTTGCGTTATGTTTATTTTTCGAAGGGATGCTTGCCAAACTTAACTGACTTCTGATAAAGCCTTCTGCTTAGTGATTTTGATCTTGGTTCATGCTTCACAGGATGTGTATTTTTAAGTTCTATTTTATAAGCACACTGTTTGAAGAGCCACCCCTTATATTGGAACATTGTTAAATTTACAATAAACTGGCATTGTTGAAATTATTATATTTATATTTGATGTGGAAACCCCTGATTCCTATTCACTGAATGCTTTCGTTTATCAACATTAGTTGTATATTGTATGGTCTCGGGTGTTTAGCCCTTGTAGCACGTTAAAAAGTAGTAGCAGAGCTCGTCGATCGTAAATTTTCAGTCATTTTGGCAGTTTTCTCTAGGTTTTTCAAAATTTTTCAATATTTCAAGTTTTCTATAATCCAGTTTTCGGGCTAGGTTAGTCGTCGAAAATTTTTCCCTGGCAGGTTAGTGGTGCCATTATTTTTCATGGCTGTATAGCCCCGGCGGTCTTACTGTGAGCGTTATGCTTTATTTTTCAGTATTTGTACCATGCCGTTTTCATTCATATTTATAAAATTTTCTTCTATTTCTGCTCTCTGCGTTCTGGTGAAATTTTCGTCAGTTACGTAGGGTATTTGCTTTCGTTCCGGCAGTCTCACTAGAGCAAGTCTCTGTGTTTTTTTTTTTTTGTTTTTTTTGCTGTCGGATTTTGTTGGCTTGAGGCAGGGTAGTAAGTTTTTTTTGAGCCGTTTCCGTGCTGTTTTTCCGTGATGTTTTGTGGCCGTAAGACTGTGTTCATCAGCATTGTCTGGTGTTTAAGTGGCCAGCCTTTTCGAGGCCTATTTTCCGGGGGGCGGTGCGTGTGGTTTGTGCTCTGTTTTCATATCTTTCATGCTTTAGCTGCCTGTTTTCTTTGGGGATATTTTCTGTCCAGCCCGTTTAGCTGTTTGATTCCGAATTCTTTTTTTTATATATTAGCCATAGGCACCACTCATCCGACGTTTTTCTGTTCCTGTTTTCTGAGTTAGGTTATTAGACTGGTAGGTTAGAGTATTTCCCGGATTCTTTTCCTATAGGCCTTTTCTAAGCTAACTTTCTTTTCGTTTAGGGTTACAAGCACTCAGGGGTCTTCATGTGAGGGCATGAAGATATGGGAGCCGACATTCCCAAGCTGCCCGAGTCAAGTTAGGCGGGGATTTTCTCTTCTTTCTTAGGGTTTTCCTTCTTTGGGGTTTTTCTCTGTCGTCTTTTTCTGTCCTACTCTGTCCTGTCTACTTTACTATCTTATATTTTGGGTTAGGTTCTAAATTCGTTTTGCTCTATATTTGTGTATATAAAAAAAAAGTTTTGGTCATTTTTCAAGGGGTATAAAATTTTCTGGGTTTTTTTAAATATATATTTTGCATAAGGTAGGGGTTTCTTTCCTTCTTTCTTCTCTGCTTTATTTCTTCTTTCCCTTATCTTTCTCTCTTCCTCCTATCTAGACCCTCTGTTTCTACTAAAACATGAATAAGCGAATCTTGACTAAAATGGCTTTTTTCAGTGCCCCGTTTTTAAGGGTGTTCATTTATAAAATAAATAAATATGTAGATATTGCTATTATTATATTCTTAGTATTTTTTTTACATTCGCGTATTCATGTTTGGTGTTTGTTGTTGAGAGTCGTCAGCTCGTTACATTTAAATTTTTCGGTTTTGTCTTGGATATGGGATTCTTCATTAGGGATAGATATATATAGCCTTTCGTTGGTTTCCCTTTAGGACATATAGCTATATTTATTTCCAAAGTTGCTTACACTATTCTCATTATTATACATATTTTCTTCTGATGTTCTTTTGCTTGTGGCTCTGAGCTGTTCTTGTCCCTTAGTTTTGTTTTGTTTGGCTGCATCTCTCCGTTTTGTTTTTTTTCTGCATACCTGCTGTTTTGTTTTCTTTCTGTAAATACAAAGTATAAAACTAAATCAGGTTAATTTTTTGTTTTGTTTTTTTCTATGTTATGATTTTTCATTTCCATTTTTTTTTTACTTTATTTTTATTTTTGCATATACTTAGTGGATTATTACATTTTATTATTATTATTGTGTTCTATTCATTGCAGTGTACTAATATCTAGTATCCAAAACCTTTATCTAACGCAAAGCATTGTCCGACCTGGCATTAAAAAATCTTGCCGCTTTCAAAGCCTGCTTTTGAACCTACTCTGGTTCGTTTTTTTTTTGCGGCTAATTAATACTTGTGCTGAAAAAAGGGGAAATGATCACTCAAAAAACTAGAAGATTTTAGAATCTGGTTAAGTCTAGTCAACTCAAAATAATTGAATTTAAGGTTTCATTGGTTTTGAAATTTACTTTAACTAATTTAATTAGTACTAAACTAATGCCAGTGTTGAAATCTAAATTATGTTATATTTTCAAATGGACTTGTTGATTATCAGTTCTTTTTATATCAACTGGTCTTTCCTTGTTCTTTCAATTTTCTCTTGCGTTCGTTGGCGGTGCCCTTTGACCGTTGTTTTGTCGGGTGTTTTTCGACTGCTCCATTGGAGGACGTGCCTGGTTTCGGTTCGCGGCTTCCAGGTACGTCTGCTAATTCCATGGAGGAGGTTGCTTTTTCCCTTCTTTGACCTCGGACGGCTGAGGAGTTACCGGGAATTCCTTTTCAGCGGGGCGTGGACAATGGTTTCCGTTGCCGGGGTATTGAACCCTGAGGTTTTGGTTTCTTTATTTTACAGACCCCCGTACGGCCCGAGAAAGACTGAAAGTGTGTGTGCTCGACTTCTAGAAGGCCCGGCCTAAGAGGCGGTCCCTTGCTCCGCCGAGATGTGGACGGCGTGGTAGCAGATTTGAAGTATCCCGCCCAACTTCCTTTCTCATATACTTACCTCTTTAGCTCCTGCCCGACGAATACGCTCCATTTTTCATATTTTCCTTTTCTTTCATCTTACTATTGTACTAGTACATTCATTTATTCCTTTTTACATCATTTACAATATTTACATCTTTCTTATCGTTTTTCATAGTCACCATACATTTCATTTTCATTCTGCTATATCATTTTCTCTCTTTCAATTGCATTTTCATTTTTATGTTTCATGTTTGACATTAAATTTCATCATTAATTCAAAACTACAAATGAAGATAATAAGAAAATTCAAATTGGCTCAATCTAGAAACCTGAAATGGAAAGGAATTTTCTATTTAAATTATTTGTTAATACAAATAATATTTATGAATTTAAATTATTCATTAAATTATTTATTAAATTAATTTATTATATTTGTATATATAAATTATTCTCTTTTATTCAATTCAAAGGAATTGTATACAAATCTAACTTATTCTAAATCAACTTCCATTTGGTGAAATTTGTTAACTGATTGATCTTTTTCCCTAAATTGTCTCTTCAAAAAAAAATAATAATTTGGACTTATTTCAAATCATTTTCTATGTAATGCTATTTTAAAAAGTTTAATGGTTCCATTGTTTGAAATCTTGTGGATATTTATAAAAAAAAACAGAAAGAAAATCTAGTAGTTATATTTACTGGCCTGGTTGCATTGTAAGAGTGTAACATTAATTATTATTACCCCTTCAGGGATTTATTTTCTAAGATATTTTCTAAAATATCTACATAGTTGTGTACAAAAATATATTGTATTTTAGATTTTGGGGTGTTCAGTCTGCAATAATAGACTTTTCTAGAGACATCTTTAAAAAAAAACATATAATAATTAATGATCTATTTTCAAAAGCCAATACTAAATTTGAATTTTGTGCTTGAATGGCTTTTTCCCCTTCAGGGACTATTTTCTCAGTTCTTAAAATGTGTACGTACCTGGTTTTCATATAAGTTTGTATTTTCAGATTGTTCTGTGCATTGGTGCGTGGCCCTCCTCAATGGCCCAATTAGTATGTTCCTGCCGAGCTTGTCGCCATTCTGTTTTGGGTCACCCTCTACTCTGCTGTTGAGTTGGCACGCTGGGGACGCCTAGCGCTGCTTCTTCTGAAACCAGAAATAGCCCAGCCATATATAAAAAACTAATGCTGAATTCTTCTCATCTGCTGCTCAACTCTACCAATCAAATTCTACTCACCAGTTTTCATCGACAACTACTACAACAAAAGATTACTCCGTCACCAACTACTGGATTAATATCACAATACAAACTACTGGTTATTACTACGTGTCTACGCTATCTCTACACGATGAAAAGACTACATTGTGTTTCTGTGCAGTGGTTATGGCTGTGCAAATTTCACAATCTGGTTACTCATATGAATCAATCCTGAATTATTTGAGTGGTGGAAACTATTAATTTTCATTTTGGTGAAGACATATATGCTCGTTCTGGCAGATATATATTCTCTAATGGACGAATTTTTGCAACAACAAAAAAAGAAAAACTTTTGCTCAAAAAAAAATTTTTGCAATTTTTTTTTTCTCCTGGGCCAGAGAGGATGTGCCGCTTATTGCCGGCACTATGTTTTTCTAGTATGTTTATATTGGTTTTACTCACGTGAGGTTATTGTCTTCTAACTTTAGGTTACTGTTTATATTATGTTACGTACACATTTTGCCGTGTTTTTGTTTGCGCAAGTCTCCCTTCTGTTGTTTTCCGGGTGTGTTTTCTATTTAGCCCTTCTGGCCTTTGGTTTTGTTCTCTGTTTCTCTTTGCCGGCAAAACGCTCTCTTTACGCAGTAGCTGGTACTATCTGAGGGGGCGTTTCCCGGGAGGGAGTTTTTTCTGGTTCCGATCGCGGTTCAGTTGGAAGTTGGCTTTGGATCGTCGAGCTAAGAAGTTGTGTACCGATCTCCGGGTGAGGAAGTGCTCTCCTGTCTCCATGCAAGTGACTAGGTGACATCGCCGCCTTGCATCGTGGAAGCTCCGGTAAACCGTGGAGCTGTAGGCCTTGCCTGTGAGGGTTGGTGAAAGCCTTTGCGGTCTGATTTCTACATCATGTAACTTGGTTTGAACTTCTATTCAGTTTATTTCTGCAGGTATGTTCTTTTAGTTGGTTTTGTTGCTGGTGGGTTTTAGTTTATTTGATTTAGCTTTCGTTTTGTTTTACCCACCAGTTTTCTATATTTTTCGGTTGCTTCCTTATTTTTTGCGATATGTTTATTTTTCGAAGGGATGCTTGCCAAACTTAACTGACTTCTGATAAAGCCTTCTGCTTAGTGATTTTGATCTTGGTTCATGCTTCACAGGATGTGTATTTTTCAATTCTACTTTATAAGCACACTGTTTGAAGAGCCACCCCTTATATTGGAACATTGTTAAATTTACAATAAACTGGCATTGTTGAAATTATTATATTTATATTTGATGTGGAAACCCCTGATTCCTATTCACTGAATGCTTTCATTTATCAACATTAGTTGTATATTGTACGGCCTCGGGTGTTTAGCCCTTGTAGCACGTTACAAGTGTTGTGTTTATTTCTGATTGATTGTCGCATAACACAGTTCTTGTAAACATTTTCCAGAGAAAGCTCATTGAATATATTAAGGATGAAAATTTTCAAAGTTTGAAGAAAATGTACTATTTCAGCGATGGTTCTGTGCTCAATACAAGAACTGTAAAAAATTTTCGAACTTATGTTTTCACATGGAAGATTTTGACGGAGTAGAAGCAGAGTGGCACTTTTATGCGACATCACATGGTAAAGGAGTGTGTGACGGTATTGATGGCACAATAAAAAGGCTTGCAGCTAAAGCTAGCTTACAAAATCCTCTGGATAATCATATCTTAACATCTCTTCAGTTGTTTGAGTGGAGTAAAGAACATATCTCAAAAATGATATTTTTTTTAATTTACCAAACCAACAGCCACAGTAATAGACAGTACTCAGATCTCATCTCAAGAGCGTATCGCCTGAGTAGCTCTCAAGTATGCATTCTCATCTTGAGATGAGGACAGAGTAATAGTCCCGTTTCAAGCTCTTCTCAGCTGGTAATTTACTCACGCGATAGGTACTCAGGTGATACACGATCTGATGCGCTGTTTTTCTATAAACCTTGAGCACGCGTGTTAAGAAGCTGAGAATAGAAGGCAGTGGAGGTAAGTAGCCTTCGCCAACAGATGGTGCTACAATAACCGCCCCCTAGGCTTGTTTGGTTGGTCTGTCGTCTGCAATTTCGCAACATTCGTTTGCAATAAGGTCTTTCCTTTTGTATCTTTGTACATAGAAACTAGTAAAATGGAAGATATAAAAAGAGATTAAATGGAATACATGTTAAGATTTTTCGCAAATATCGCCATATATTGTGATTCCAATTTTAAATTATTATGAATTTGAACAATTATATTTAGGCCTATACTATGGTCGGGACTGAAATATTAAGGAATTTAGGAACGGAAATATACTTAAATATAATAATATAATTAATTAAGGCACTTGAGTATAATAATAATATTACAAGAAACATAAATAAACATGGTTGTGAACTGTAATATAATTATAAGATATTTGTTTATTTAAACCAAATAATATAAACAATAAGTGAATTTGGTTTAAATTACACTTTGTTAACAATAATGTGTTTTTTACATATAAAACCTAATAAAAGATACAATTAATTTTAATAACTAATCTAATTACTATTTCTTAGGCTTAGACTTCTTAGGTTGTATTTAAATTATTCTGTTTTAACGGGGTTATAAGGTGGCGTTGTTTATATTTTAGCTAATTATTTTTGTGTATTCAACAAACGAGAATGACAAACATTAATAATAAATATAAACAGTTTGACAGTTGCTGATATTTACATCTGCAGTAGTTGGTAAATAAGCGGTTTAACATAGCCATTTCTAACTTTGAAAACATAGGCCTAACATATTTATTTAACAGTTCTAACTTATTTTTTCCTTAAACATTAGCTTTTCACATTGAATCATTCCTTTTTTAGAATGGCTTTACTCTCTAAATTATCCTGTTTTTTCAGTATGTAATGCAAATAAAACAGAAACAAACAAAAAAACTGACCCACTGACTCTATACAAACAATTATATTTTATTGATGTAAAATATGTGCACTAGTCGTATTAAACTTGTGTCAGAGTTTGATAGAATTAGGTTCATGTCTGCTGGTGAAACGGATTGTATTTTAAGCAAGGAAGCTATAATTCCAAGTAATCTTACTAAAAAATTTAGCTAAAACAGGAGTAAACCCACATATAACTTAAATAATATACACCTGATTTGCTTAATTTTTTTTTAATTGTTAAGGGATGCAGATTTCGAAAATGATACCCAAGAAAAAAAAATTCTTGCCGGTGAGTGTTTGAACTCAGGACCTTTGGAACATAAAGCCGGCACGCTACCACAGAGCTAAACTTTCTACCTACCAAGTCGCTGCGCTTGAACGTATTACCTGGACACAAAGGTTACTGTTAGGACGCTGCCTATGGCTGAAGCGCAGAATTTTCCTTAATTAAGAGGATTTCTTTGTTGTATGTTTCTGGTGTTGATTATTTTCTGAATCCTTACCCTAGTAGCACACTTCGTTGGCCTAACGGAGGGATTTGGTTGGCATGGTTGGGATATGTTGGGAAAACGTTCGTTGTAATTTCCTCGGTTAGCCCAATGTACGTTTCCGTTGCGTCATGCGCTAAGTCCTACCGTTGGGGTTATGACGTTGGCCCAATGCGGGCTCTCCCTACCGTTGGGGTTATGATTGCTGGCCCAACAATAAATTTCGTTGTAATGTGATCGCATTTATGTTAAAATTAAAAAGTGTTGAAATGACATTATAAGCGTTAAATTTTCATTTCCTATCAAATAAAACAGTTTTAATTCATTAATTATTCGAGCTCTTAGTGCGCGTTACATGCTAAATCACCACCTCTTCCTGCCAGTCTTCGGCAATTTCCGGCGTAGTTCGGGTCATCATGAAGACATGAAGATACAACAGTTATTCGCCATCTTGATATGTTGAAGAATCCGAATGGTGTTTTTACTTCTATTAATATTAGGGCTCTTTATTTGTTCTCTGAAAATAACGTGATCATATATTCACATCAAATATTCAAAATACGAGATGTATATCCTTCTTACTATTTATCATGTATTACACATCTCTGTATTAAATAGGCTAGAAGAATTCTCGATATTTATTTCAACGATCACTAATAGCATAGTGGTTAAAGCGATAGACTATAACGCTAGCGGTTCCGAGATCGAATCCCCATAGGTGCGAATTTTATACGATAGGAATAGGTAGGTAGGGTGAAGGAGAGAAGGGAGTTAATAGGGAAAAGAGGAGAAAAGGGATGAAAGGGAAAATAAAAAATTAAATTTTGTGTGCTTCTAGTATTTCCGCCAGATGTCTCTGCGCTGCGCTGCGTAGTAGTTCCACCATTACCTAATAGATGTCTCTCAACTGTTGGGATTTTGTTGTATATTGGTTGGCTACAGTTGGCAGTTGGTTGG
The DNA here is from genome assembly GCA_964059195.1 of Ectobius pallidus. Classification (NCBI taxonomy): domain Eukaryota; kingdom Metazoa; phylum Arthropoda; class Insecta; order Blattodea; family Ectobiidae; genus Ectobius; species Ectobius pallidus. The sequence continues at coordinate 134,733,181 of CAXKWD010000003.1, forward strand.
ATAAAACGCTCCTTGGCAACGGAACCCCGACGGACATTCATAACCGTTGACCAACGAAACATGGCGATCATTCCCCAACATTGGCCCAACGATCTGTGCTACTAGGGTATCGACCAATGCATCTAATGACTGCCCCCCACTGTAGATTAGGATTGTATATTGTGTACAATAAGGGTGATAAGCTAAATATGCTGTCAATAGAACGCGATCTTGAGTCGTCCCCTGACTGCACTTGCATGAAACGAGATTTTCCCTACTTCAAACGGCTCTCAAGTCTAGTTTCAGCGACTATTACTATGCACGCTGGGAATCTCGACTTGAGACTCGACTATTACTCTGCGTGATACTGGTCTCAGCTGATCAGCTCTCACGTGATACGTTCTGAAGCGAGAGGCTTCCGGCAGTACTCAAGATGCGTTTATTTCTCTGCACAGCGTCTCAAGTCTGATTTTACGTGAGTTTCTCAGGTGAAACAGGACTATTTCTATGGCCCCAAGACTATTTAGAAAACGAGAAATTCCTGGAAAAGAGATTCAATGATGCAATTGCAGTCGCTGGTATGCAAAAATACCATGCATATTTACCAGAATTGAAATTTACGATAAAAACCAAAGTAATTTCTAACAGTGAAAGCTATGATGTGCACAAGATTCAAGTAGGACCTGGTGCTGAAGATATGCCATTTGATCAAATATCAGGATTTGTAGCTTGTGGATATGACAACAAATGGTGGCTATCATGTGTAGGCCTATATTCAAGAAATGATATTGAACAAGAAGTCAACGTATCGTTGCTCTATCCTTCTGGACCTTTACTTATCAGAGAAGAGCAGATATTTTAAGTATATCAAAGAACTTCATAATTTGCAAAGTAAATCCAACAACAGCTACTGGGAGAACTTACAAACTAACTGAAGAAGTAATTACAATGGTGTCTTAGACTCTGTTAAAAAACAAGAACTTCTTTATCAATAGTTTACACAAAACAATAATATCGCTGAAGGTGTTAAATTTTATTATATAGGCTACAGGAAAGTAAGTTAGAATCACACATAGGCTAAGTTCTTAAAATTTGTTAGTCTTGTGCTTTTGGTTACACGTTTACATGACACTTTGCATTGAATATCAACATACAAAATATTATCTTATTCTGAGATATGAAGGTCCAGACCATTGGTTGATTTCACATGGATTGACCCCACCATGGTGGTTTAAGACGTCTAGTAGAGTGAGTTGGTTGTTTACTGGGGCAGTGTTCTCGTATGTAGGAATGAATAACGTGTAGTATGTCCGGAATGGTATATGGAGGGGCTGTTGATTAATGCGACTAGTGGTGTATCGGGTAATTTCTGTAGTGTAGTGTTGCCAGTCAGTGATTCGCGGTATGGAAGTTCTGGGGGCGCTTTGTAAAGGGTTGAAAGTAGTATTCAGTGCAATTTTGATTGGTAAGTGATCACTGTTGAGGTTGTCATGGGCAGTGGACCAGTGGGTATATGGGTATAGATAAGTAGAGATGAATGTTAAGTTGGGACTGGTGTGGTGTTGATTACTATTGCCAAGCCGTGTTGGATGATCAGTAGCAACAACCCAGATGTTTGTAAGGAGCGAATAAACATATGATTATGGGTGTAAGTGCGAATTTTTTGTGGGCTTAGAGGGAGATTGAAATCACCACAAATGAGCACATTCTGATGAGGGGGGATGGGAAACGTATTGGACCAGTAGGTGGAAGTTAGGTGATTGTTGTGAGTATTGTAAGCTGCAATGATGTCCAGGTGCGGGATTGTAATATGAATAGCCTGGAATGTATGATGTAATTGGTGACGTATCGCGTTTCGGTAATTTGAATATGAGGTTTAGTAAGTATGGTGATGCCACCCCATGTTGTAACCGGTCATGTCAAATGATTTGATAGGAAGGTATCTTGAATTTATGGGCCGGTTTTAACCATGTTTCAATGATGATGATAATGTCCATCGGAGTGTCGAGAAGGAAATGTTGAAGTTCGTGGGTCTTGTTTCTAATACTTTTGGTATTTTATTGAAGAAGCGTATCACGCTTCTAATGCGGAAGCCAGAAAGGAGTATTGGCTGGGGGGGGCTTTTTGGTGCAAGTTGGTGTTTGTTCTGGAAACTTTCTTTTGGAGGGTTGAGAAGGGGGAATGTAAGTCCGGGATACTGGAAGAATTGTATCTGATGGTGAAAGATCACTGGGTGGACCCAGGGCTTGGTTACTGGGTGTGAGAGTATGAAAGGGTTGCTGAGAGTGTGGTGAAGCCACCACTGAGGCATAAGATTTGCGGCCACGCAGTATCTGGATAGCCTCGTATCGTGAGGCACGAAGTTGGTTGATTTTAGCTTGTATGCTTTCCTCCATTTTGTAAGCTGAAATGTTTTTGAAGCGGGCATCATGCGCCTGTTGACAGTTGGTACACTTTGTTGACAGAGATTTGCATTCACTTGTACGGTGAGGTTCTGCACATTTGAGACATTTAGAGTCATTACGGCATATTTTAGTCGAATGACCAAATTTCCCACAGTTAAAGCACTGATTGATTTTTTCATGATAAGGTTCAATGGGGCAGTGATAGTAGTACAAAGTCAACAACTTTGGTAGCACTTGGGACTGAAAAGTGATGAGACACGTAGTAGTTGGGAGATATTTGACCTTTCCGTCTTGGTTGATTGTTTTACGACTAAATCGATAGACATTATGGATGGGGGTGTGTGATTCTGTTTTTGCATGTTCTTGAATTTCTTCGTTTGTGATTCTAAATCAATGTTCTTTAGAGTGAATAGCAGTAAAGGGCATATAAGAGGTGGTTCCAAATTTGCTGTCAAATGTTGAGTTCAGGAAGGCATTTGCTTCCGTATGGTATAAGAATTTTATCTCCAATTTGTAGCGTCCAATTTTTTGTATGTCTTGAATGTGAATGGTGGTGTTATTTTCATACAGAAGCTTGCCCAACTTCATAGGGTGAACTTGAAAAACTGAGTCGGCTTTTGTCTCCACCACTACTATATAAGGGCTTGAATCCCAATACGTGTACTGAAATTTGTCCTTTCGAGCAGAAGTAGGTAAGAGATGTGGAGTTTCGTCCTGGATAGACATATGTATGTCTTTTTTGAGGTATTGTGATTGGGTGTGGGGCTAGAGCTGGTTTCGGCAATTTCCTCATGCGTAGATTGCATTTCCATGGTAGTCATGTCGTAAAATCTTGTTGTAATTATAAAGTGAAGTTCGTGAAAGTTTGGATCCTAGCCGCCTTAAAGGGGGCAGAATTGAATTGGCACTGGAGAAAAACTGTGAGAAAGATGGAAAAGTCACACACCTAGCAGTAAAGGATAATAATTGCGTTCGTCGCACTTTTACTCGCACACAGGGTCCTCAGAAAATATCCGCACTGTGTAAGACACAAGAACAAACTGGAAACGTTCACTTAAACTCCGATAAAAACACGAATAATGCACATTGAAAAAGATAACAATGTTACTTCGGCACCATCTTTGTTTGAATCCCCAAGACTGGTCTCTTCCAGTTCACTTTACACAAGAAGAAGGCACTACTCCATTGCAGTGCAGCCAACCAGTACACCTAAAGAGAATAAAGAATAGAGTGCACAGTTTTCGATTGTATAGCATTGGCAACTATCAACAGTATACCATGCATCCCTGTAAACTGATTTACTGTATTTTACGGACCATAAGGCGCACTTTAATTTTAGGATGGAAATTTAAAGGAAAATAAATTTACTGTGATTCTAAACGAAATATTTTAAAGGGAATAATATACTTCATTACGTAAGCAATTTATTACCTTGTACAATGGAATCAGTGTAAATCACTTCTAACATAAAATCAGCATTGTACGAAAATCTCTTATGTACAGGTGGCATCGCGTAAATTTTAACAACTGAACTGATTTCTCATGAAAGACCGAAAATACTTTTACACCCTCAATTCAGCAAACGGTAAGTGTAATGGAACAAGGCTACTAGAGGTCAATGCATTCATTTAAACCACCAGTGTCTATACGCGAACAGCCACTGATGACAATAATAATAATATATATATTAATTACTGTTTCTGAACAGGAAAAAATATTGCAAATTCATTTGATAGTTTGGCCACAAACAGTTTTTCGTCATTCCTCAAAAATCATTATTTGTGGACTAAACACGTTTTGTATCGACGCTCTTCAAATAGCAAACTTAATACATTTCCTTTTCCCAAAAGTGAAACTAGCTTTAAAAACTCATCTCAACATTTTATTATGATTATTATTATTATTATTTATATATTTAAATGTATTGGGTACCGGTATGTCAAATCATTCTTTCCTTTTACATATTTTATTGATAGTTGAAGTTTCAAAAGTAACGGACTTAAACGCATTTTGACCCAACACTATAATACTAGAGTGACAGGGAGTGAATAAGTCAAAATTCCAAAGTTTCAGGAATGACAAAAAATAATTTATTTCCACAGCATTGTTACACTATTTAGTTCAGTCCACCAGATATATTTACACAGTAGGCTATCTTATACTATGTAAAATTATCTGGGTGGATTGATCTAAATATTATAAAAATGCTGTGAAAATAAATGGTTATTTGTCTCTCCTAAAACTTTGGTATTTTGACTTATTCACTTTTTCCCTATCACTCTAATAATAATCATTTAAAAAGTTGAAAGTTAGTATTTTATTTAAGAATTACAATCACATATGATCGCACTAATAAAAAGTGAACTATTGCAGAAGTACCAAATTGTTTAAATTTAAACAATTTGTTTTTTAAGCATGTTAAATCATGGTAAATCCATGCTCCTCTTCTTTTATTATTGACCGCTAATGACATCTGTTTTGGCGTCTGGTGAGTGTCGCTTTCATTAGAAGGACACCTGCAACAATAGACATCATAAAGTTCAATGCACCACCTGTTTCTCATGTGATCGTGTCTAAAATGTGGACCCAACGTAATTTGCACCGTACCAAGTTCTGGACTGAACGCATTTTGCATCGAACCCCATATTTCAGGCTCAATTTTAATGGGGAAAGGTTGCGATTTGAAACAAAAACATTATGTAGTATCATGCAGAACACCTCAGAGAATGCGAAACCGCAAAAAACTACATTACGATCGGAGGTGGACTTAACATGTTTTGAACTGACACTCCTCATTTATAATATACAACTCAATAATGGAAGGCTTTTATGAACAAATGTATTCATCTACTGTACATAAATTATACACTTAATTATACAATATAATTATCTCGCTGCTGTAGTACTAATAACTTTACAAGTAAAAATCATATAATATCACTAACAATACGAAATAATTAGCAGCACACTTTTCATATTTTGATATACAACTAAGTAAAAGTTATGACTATTAGGTAAATAATAACTATATCAGTAACTGAGTAGCAATAATGATAAAGGACTTTAGTAGGCTTAATTCATATGTACAGGCACATCTATCCATATAATCAATTCCTGTTTGAATAAATCTTCCTTATTAGATGGTAGCCTATGTAATTTCATAAGTAGGCTATCACTTTGGCATTAGCAGAGACTTACTTAACCTTCAACATGTTTTCAACAAAATTCAACAGAACTAAAATATCAGTTACAAATCTGATTCTGAATTAGTTAAAATTTCAAAAAGCATTTTTAATTTAAAAGCAGTTAGAGTAATGAATACCATGAACCATTTTCTTCTTTGTTTAACACTAAGGTATAGGCCCTAATCAACATGTTAGTTACCGCTATATAATTGTTTTTTTCCCGACCCTTGCCATAACTGTAAATCATTTACAAAAATACAACAGTGTAATTTATTACTTGTGCACATATTTATCTGAAATAAGCTACCATGGCATAGAAGTCCACTTGACTTTTTCATTACCATATTTCAGTGGACATGCAGTGTGTGGAGTAGCTAGCTAACAGGCTTAACAATCTGACTTATGTCCATATTGTCAATATTTTCTAATAAAAGTTTGAAATATTTGACTTGAGATTTTCCCTGTATTGAGTATGGGTAATGGTTTCTCGGGCTTCCAAAAGGATGAGTAGGAGGATTGATTATGAGTTCTCAGCTTTTGGTGCCATCTTCTGGGACAAGTGAGCTAACTGGGAAAAGGACTGTGTAAATTACGAGTATATTTATCAAAAACGTCTCTAACAATTTTCTTTAAATTTTGTACACATGGTGCTGAGAGCTGAAACTTTTATTTGAACATTGTTTTTGCAAAAATTCTCTGAGGGATAATTATAAGCCAGTCATCATTTTCTTACTGAGGCTTTAAGACTTGTGTGGCCTTTGCAAGAGACTGAGAAACTGAATACACGCTCTCTTATTCTATACCAGAATATGAAGTGAGAAAGTTATATTGCTCATAGACCTCTTTAGGGTAGAGAAAGTTATGAGTGTACCACATCAGGTTTTTACAGCACATACTTTTCTCTCTATGAAAGGTACTTCTTTCTTTAAATATTATTATTATAAATGTTTTTAATTTACCAAAGCAGTCTACTAAGCCGAAGTATAAAATATAGGCCAAATTCATACCTTATGCATTCTTTTCATCTGACTTCTCAGTTAATGATCAAGTTATATTGCCTTGGTCAAACAGATTTCACTTTAAACACAATAAAACTGGAAAACGAGGTATTGCACATCTAAAGCACTATACGAGGTACTGTATATATGTATTAAATACATAATTTGAAAGAAACACAACAATGAATATTTTATTTTACTTTATACAATATTTTTCCACAAAATTTCTTTCACTTAATTCTAATACAAAAATACTAAATGACTTCCTACACAAATCTGGAAGCACACATTTTAAGTTAATGCATATCAAACATATGCACCAATTTCACCTCTATTTAAAGATCAAAAAATATTTTTTGTGTGACTGTGTTAACTAGTGCTTGATACTTGATAAACATTTTATCTAAATGTAAACATTTCCTTACAGGGCCAAATATTATTGTCACAATAATTTAAACGATAGATGACTTTTTTCCATAAACATATAACAGAGCACCAGCACATAGATTTGCACAGAAGGCAATGAATAATGCATGTTACAACATCACAAAATTATTTGGATTCATGTGAAAACTTTGCACATCATTTAAGGCAAGGTAACTTCTACAAGGAATATTCTAAAGTGAATACCTGTGATACAAAATTTGATATCATTGTTTTATAAACAGAGGTCCTATTGTCAGTATTTGTAAAAATTATGGAATAATATGAGGTAAAAAACATTATTGTAATTGGTCAAATTCAAATCTCTACTTCATGAGTTTAGGAAGCATTGTCTTACTGAATAATTTTCAGCATTTGCAAGAACCATAGATGTATATCTAACTTCCTAGTAAACAAAAATATGACAATGTTTCTACATATTTGTATGGAGTTTTAAGCAATAAAACTCAATATGAATACGAACTTTATGTTATATCTAAAATTAAGTGGTATACTAGAATGCATGGAAGACTAGATTTGAACACACAGTTTAAAATTCATTTTATCTGTTCAGGTTAGAACTTGTACTGCAGGGCCGAAATAAGTATTTTGTACAGCTATGGAAAGCAGGCATTAACACTGAAACATAGAATAAGGCATTCAATATCCAAAGTGATCACGAAATATTATTTATCTGTATGGCTTTAATAGTTGCTGTTCTGAAAGACCTGCTGTACCGGTATGTAATAAACCTGTATCTAATAGCCTATATTAAATCATATTAGATTATATTTTTTGTATCAGTAACAATGATGATGATGATGATGATGATAATAATAATAATAATAATAATAATAATAATAATAATAGCAACAACAATAATACCAGTAATTAGGTGATACACTAGAATCCATGGAAGACTAGATTTGAACATACAGTTTAAAATTCATTTTATCTATTCAGGTTAGATCTTGTACTGCAGGGCCGAAATAAGTATTTTGTATACTTATATGATGATGATGATATTTAATAATAATAATAATAATAATAATAATAATAATAATATAGTAGACATCATTGAAGTCTCCTGATGCCTGATTAATTGCTCTAAAATATATAGCCCACTCTTGCCATAACTGAAAATCATGGACCTACTCTTTTTCTGTCCCTATATTTGTATATGGTTCAATAGTGGCCAAACGACTCAAAATATTTCCTGCTGTGGTCCAGTATTTTAATTTTGAGAAAGGAGTTGAAATAAATCTTACAAATGTGATAATGAAATGTTATTATATTATCAAAAATTATATAGGGTACTGTATCAGTTAGGCTATAAAGTAATTCTGAATTTGGTATTAGTATCAACTGCCAATTATGTGAATAATATCATGATTTTTCACTTTTGAATTATGGCAAAAATAATAACTGGTAATATAAACCAAATTGAAATTGTTAACAGTTTATTAAAATAAAAAATAATAATTTAAACTGTTTTATGCACAAGTTTTTTCCTTCTTCTAATAAAATGTAGCATTTTCCAATCTATCATCTGTCTATCATCAACAATGTCAAATCAGGATTAGTGAACAAAATGTCAGAGAAGAAGAAGGATGAAACAGGGATTTAGATAAGGAGATAAATCAAACAATTGGAAATAAAGGATAACATTGAAAACGTATGTTATTGAATTTCAAATGCAGGAAAGCTAACAACTAGAATGTTGGAGAGAAAAAGGGAAAATAACATTTTTCTCTCTGATTTAGAAATCTTATTATGCCAAATAGCATGTTAGGATTGTAAGATGATACACAGGTAATTTTTACTGAACTAAAACGATTATTGAAATAGATGTATATATATGCTAGAAATATAATACTAAAGTGCAATAATCATTTGAAAAACAATTTAGTCAATGGTTGTGAATAAGCGAGTTCCTAGATCTTAATAGTATACATTGTTTAATGTTGTAAGTCACACTTAAGTAGTAGAATTAGCTTCATTGCATGATAAAGAATAAATGTTAGGAACAGAAAGAAGAGAAGGTATTTTTATGAATGAACTCTAGATGCTTTGTCATATTTCATTGAATAAACCTTCCGTTGGCTGCTGGAGGCCTGAGAGATCATTAGATGTTATAATATTCAAATGAACACTCCTATTCAGTTGCTAGGACATCTAACATTTTACCTTACATGATTGTTTGCTGCAGCGGCAACCTTATCTGTTTATTCTTTTGGCTGCAAGAATGACTTTTCAGCAATTGTGTGTAACCCTGGTCAACCGGATCCCTAGCACCTACTCTTGTTATATTTATATTTTTTTGCCAAATGCATAACAATGCCGCTTCTCATTTCCAACTGACATACAACAACTGTGAATAGTAACACTTTTGGTATTTTTTCAAACCTATCCAGTGATTTTAAAGGCCTTCTGACGAAATATAAACCTGAAGAACACACAGCATGCGATTTGCCAAGTACACCACCATCCACACTGAAAAAGAAACAATGTGAACTGTGCAACAAAGACAGAAAGAACTACAAAAATAAATATGCATGTGGGAAATGCATCACTCCCCTCTGTTTGAGTAAATATGCCAAAATTATTTGCGATAGTTGCCTAGTCAGGGAAAACCCAGAAGCAGTAGTAGATCATTCTGAGTAACAGAACTGTGAAGAATGAGTCAGAGGAAAAATTTATTTTTCTAGCCTATTTTCATGGTTTGAATCATTATGTTTCTTTACTAATGTATATGCTATTTCTGAAAGTTTCAAAATACTAGCTGTATATCTGAAAACGGCAATGCATTTTCTTTACGTGCATTGTTTTCTATGCCAATGGTGTTCTACCAAAGCACGATAATGTTAATAAAACCAAGTATATTTAACCTAAATAAAGCTAAACATAGAAAAATTAAAAATTAAAAGAAAGAAAATTTAAATACAAGCATATAACTACAAAAATATAGCATGGGTCCAGTACGCCCCAAGCAGCAACCACATTCTACCAAAGCATGTGCCTAATGGAAGGATAATCTTAGAGCTTCACTTGTCAAATCATTTTCAAGCATCCTGAGAGAGTATCATATATTATATATATATAATGCATGCAATGCCTCATTGCATATGACTGTCTACAAATAATTTACAAAATCTCATTCAATTAAATAAAAATTACAATGTAAAGAAAATTGGCCAAGAAGAATTGAGGAGAATTTTTTCAAAACTTGATAAAGCACAAAATCATAATTTTATAGAAAACATGTAATTTTAATCTCTTGCATACAACTTTTTACTGTATGACTTTCTTATTCAGCATTATAAGTCTTCTCTTTGAGATAATTTGAGGGGGCACTGAATTGTCTGGGGGACGAAAAATGTTTTTCAAGATATTGGGCAGGTAAAATTGCAGGGTTTTTCAAAAGTCAATGAATATTAATTTGTTACTAAATTTAATTAGTTTCGTTTTGCTTTTTAGCATTGGATTTAATATATTTTTATTTTTTACATTACGCCCTTATTTTATGGTATGGTATAACATTCCATAAATTGTACATTATACATAAATGAAATATTTCAAACATAAAATTATTATAAAGCTAATAAAGCAACGCAACATATTATTGATTGTGTAAAATATAGGTTTAAGTTTAATTTTTCTGTCTTTTACGAGGGCTATTCAGAAAGTAGGGAACATTTTGGAATTAAGAAAGAACTAAGTACAAGAAAAACATTTTATTATATACATGTAAAAGATTGACTAAAATACTACTTTTCAACATAATCTCCATACAAATTCAGGCACTTAGCATAGCGGTGGACAAGCTTTGAAACTCCTGTGTCATAGATTTCTGCCGCCACGAGCGTGGTGCAACAATAAACTCTGAGCAGTACTGACAAACATTGCAAAACCTTAGGAGAGCTGTCCAAAACAAGCGCCGAGGAAAATTGTCATCCAAAATTTTGCTTTTGCATGACAATGCCCGACCTCACACGGCAAACCGTATGCAAGAACTCTTGAACTCGTTCAACTGGGAAGTTTTTCCTCATCCCCCCTACAGTCGTGATCTTGCTCCAAGTGATTTTCACATATTCCCGAAAATGAAGACCTGGCTAGCAACACAGCCTTTTGACGATGATGAGGAGCTCCAGCTATGCGTCACTGAGTGGCTGAGTTCACAGGCGGCAGAATTCTATGACACAGGAATTTCAAAGCTTCTCCACCGCTATGATAAGTGCCTGAATTTGTATGGTGATTATGTTGAAAAGTAATATTTTAGTCCCTCTTTCACTTGTATATAATAAAATGTTTTTCTTGTACTTGGTTCTTTTTTAATTCCAAAACATTCCTTACTTTCTGAATAGCCCTCGTAAATATTTTGTTATGTTTTAAATGAATGGGTACATTATAAATTAAAGAAAAATAATGAACAAAAATATTATGTATTATTATGTATTACGTATTATGTATTATTATAGAATTATTAAAGAAACACCAGAATGTTCTTAATTGCACAAAGTATCATTGCTTTCATCAATCTGAGGTTTTCACAGTGGGAATGCTAGACATTTTCTGGCCTTTAGGGTCAAGTTCAATGGCATATGTTTTTCCATTCATCATTCCCAGCTGCAGAGAACTTCTTTAGTAGCTGCTTTTAATTTTGCTCTGAAGTTTTAAACTGGCCCCAAAAGCAATAGTGTTAGTTTACCATAAAGTTGGGACACCATTCATTTATTTTTTCTGTTGACTTATTTTATAATGAAGGAGACTGTTGTATTTGCTGTGCCAATGGGAGCGTCTCTCATTGTAATGTGTCCTGTGCCAGTTATTAACGGTGGAATCTATGTCAATGTGAACAGAAAGAAAGAAGACCATAAACTTCCTACATTCCATACATGTCAAGCTTGTGAAAGGCATCCAACACCTGCATCACAGTTGTATTCAGATAAATAATTCCTACACAAATGTCTGCAATATCTGATGTAATGTGCCAACAAGAATGGATTGTTTTCTTAGCACTGCACTTCAGGGAATGCAATTTGACAAAGAAAACTCAGAGCTGGAAAGTAGTTACTACCGATGATGGCTGGGCTGAGAGTATAACCACAGTGTATTAATGTAATATTAATACAGTACAGAAACTCAGCCCGTTTTTCTGCCAGCCGAGCATGCGCGCGCATTTACTAGCGATCGTAGCGGCCATATAGTAAGACTACAGAAACTACTCCGGGAAGTATGTAAATAAATAGGAGTGTTGTATTTATTAGAACACGCTATATTCGAAAGGACCTTATTATTCTGCTGTAAATTTCAGTAATAATAAAAGACAAAATCCTGAATTGCATTTCTTCACTTTCTTGAAACATCCAGAAAGGTGAGAACGAAAATAAGTAATATTTATTGTAGGTCTACTGGCTTACTCGTGATTCTGGTGTGGTTATGTTTCAAGTTACTTTAATGTAATATTTTTATATTTTATTCTGTTGTAATGATTTCTGGTGTATAAAATAGGTCATTAATGGTCGACAAGAAAACCTAGTAACAAAATATGTAAAATATTTGAGTGAAAATTACCGTCTATGCTTGACACACGCCGAAAACAGGCAGTTTATGAATTCCTATAAAAACTCATTAATTAAAACTGCTGTACCGTCGGTGTCTTCAATTCCAAATGCTCCTGAATTTTTTGTTTTGTTTAATGAAGTCCATCCTGCAGTAATTGACGCTACATAGACCTACGATAAATTGAAGTCGTATATTGCCATATAAGGCAAAGAATCAAAATACACTGTCAACAATGACGTGCAGGATAGACAACGTGACAGACCTATAATATAATTTATGTAATTAATATGTAGGCTATTTATTATCATAATTTGAATTATAAATTATATTAAAATTTAAAGGAAAATTGCTAGTCTTAGGTACAGTCCTTAACAGTAGCCTATTTAGGTATTGTTTACCTCTTCTTAACTAGAATATAATACATTATCTGTTTTATTATTTCTTAAATTTAAAATTAGATTTGCATTAAATAAAAATATTCTGTATTTTTCTCTTTTTCTCTTTTGACATAACATATTTTGCGATGTGTTTATGTATTTTCCCAAGCCATTTCATATGATGAGAATGTAGCTTTACTCAATCTCCGCATGGAGCGCTAGTGTCGTCCAGTCAACATGTTGTCATAGGACTTTTAACACACAGTTTCTTTACTGTATTAATACTTATACTGTGGTATAACTTACTTATCGAGTTTTGAAAAGTCTCTCTTCCTGTGCTTTATCAAGATTTGAAAAACTACCAGGGAAATACCAGGTTATGTGAAACCTGACTTGATAGATGTATTGATAGCATAAAGAACATATCAATCTCATATTGAACTCCTTTTCTCAAAATGTTGGCTTTATCGAGTTTTGGAAAAATGCTCCTCAATTGGCCTATATATATTAACTTTTATTTAAACTGTAGAACTTATGAAAACATTAGCATCATCATTCATCACATAAAAATGTTGTTAAATATCAAGTATATACCTTTCCATTATCCCTAATCATAAGATTTATAAAACATTAATGGTATGATATCAATGAGCTTAAATAAAACGTTTACAATCTAAATTATGTTGCTGTTATTGAATTCCTATGACCATTTTAATGTCGAATTAATATTTTGTTCCTTGGGGGTTGTGTTCCAAACACATAAATCTTGAGAACTTTCAAGAATTTGAAAACTTTGCAATTTTAGTTCTTATTATAGTGTCAATATTTCCTTTCACACCACTAGAATACTGCAGTACTTTAACAATTCTAGCTGAAAAGTAATGCCTCCAAATTTTTTTCGTCTGTTTGCAGTATGGTAGAGGTTTCGCATGTCCTGCATATTACTCGGTTGTCCTTGCCACTGAGCTGATGCAAAGTACAACCCTCTGCCGCTAGAGAGCTAACCTCAACGTCTGTGACAGAGCACGGAGTGGACGACCGCGTACGGCAACAGACGAGACTCATCGGAATCAGGTTGATCAACTCATCAGGGAGAATCGTCGGATAACACAGACACAACTCTCACTTCAGTGTGGCATATCACGGGAGCGTGTACAGGCCCTGATTGCAGAACTGCGGTACAGAAAATTGTGTGCACGGTGGGTGCCTCGTATGCTCACCCCTGACATGAAACAAAGGAGATTGGACATCAGTCAACAATTTCTGTTGCATTTTGAGCATGAGGGTGATGGGTTCATTAACAACATTGTGACTGGTGATGAAAGCTGGGTGCACCATTTTGACCCCCTAAGCAAGCGAGCATCACAGGAGTACTGCCACCACGGATCACCACCCCCAAGAAAGTTCAAGACCATGCCGTCAGCAGGCAAGATCATGCTCACTGTTTTCTGGGATGTTCGAGGTGTCGTGCATATGGAGTTCATGCCTAGCAATATACACGAACAATGACATTCAATATAAACTGCAATTCAAACTAGACAAGAAATGTTCAAATAATCAGGCAGAACAGCTGGCGATCTCGAAGGCACTGGAAAAAATTAAAGACATGGAATTACAAGAAGGTATTCAAAGAAATCTAGCACTCTACACAGACAGTAAAGTCACCTTGGACTCACTCCATAACTCTAAAAACCACAACAGATTAATAGAAAAAATAAGGCAGCAAATAATTACACTAGAAAGGCAAAACTGGAATATAGAAATTGCATGGGTTAAAGCCCACGTAGGAATAAGAGGAAATGAAACGGCAGATCGACTTGCGAAAAAGGCTACAACAAACAACGAGGCAGAGAAGTACAATAAAATACCTCTAAGTGCATTACGGAAAACAATAAGAGAGAAAACTTTGGAACTATGGGAATGTGAATGGCAAAATACAACTAAAGGAGCAGAGACAAAACAATATTTCCCTACCGTAGCCCAGAGACTTAAACAAAGATTCCCCATAACAGCCAACATCACAGCAATGCTAACAGGACATGGAAGACTGAAAGCATATTATCACCGGTTCAACTTGACGGATGATCCAACCTGTCCCTGTAACGAAGAAAGTCAAACTACTGACCACTTACTGTACAGATGCAGCCAATTAAGCCAACAAAGAGAAAAATTAAGGATGGACATCACAAAAAAAGGAGGAGCATGGCCAGCCAGCAAAAAAGAATTAATATCAAGATTTACAAAAGAATATTGTACATTTGTAAATGCTATTGACTTACAAAGTATATAAGTACCCGAGTAAAAGCAATAATGATACAAGAAAAGAAAAAAAAAAAAAGAAAAAAAAAAAATATATATATATATATATATAGCTTACAGTATAGGAAAAAAAGGATAAAAAGTCATAAACATGCATAATATATATAAACATAATTTAAATAATAGGCAATGTAAGACAATAGCATAAGTTAAAAGTAAACCAAAGCATGTAGTATTACCCAAAGTGATGGAACATGTGGCACAATAAAATTAAAACAAAAAAAATATAAAAAAATATAAAAAAAATGCCTAAAGGCATAAACTCCGCAAGGTACAGCGAGACTCTCCACAAACTGAAAGCATGCATTCAAAGAACTTGTCCACACATGGAACACCCTCTCCTTCAGCATGACAATGCCAGACCGCACACGAGCGCTGCGACATCTGCAACGATCCGACGCCTTGGATTCACAGTCCCGACTTGTCTCCATCCGATTTTCACCTCTTTCCAAAGCTTAAAGAACACCTTCGCGGTGTCCACTTTACAACTGATGAAGCGGTGCAAGCGGAGGTGAGGCTGTTGTTCAGACAACAAGGTCCAAACTTCTACAGTGACGGGATCCACAAACTGGTCTCTCGGGAGAAATGTGTGCGTCGCCAGGGTGACTATGTTGAGAAATAAATATGTAGAAATGGAGAATAAAGATGTAGTATTGTAATACAGTTTGGTTTATGTCAAAAGCTTTAAGATGTTCCCGGAAAAAAAATCGGAGGCATTACTTTTCAGCATCCCCTCGTATATATTAATTTTATGCACTACTGTAGTATTTTTTTAGTTCTAAAAATTATCCAACAGACTGCTGAAGACTAAGAGCTTCTACTATCACCTCTCAATACATACCTTAAAGGTAGCTTAACTGGAAGATATCTTATACTACCATTGGAAAATTGCTCTCAGGAGGAATGCAGTAAAATTTTGTAGTTTGGACAATAGAACCATTAGCACCAAAGCGTGTTTCTTGTAGATTGAGTGGCCTTTGCTAAGTGCACTCAATCAGAGTGTGTTTTTCAATTGTACAACTGCAACGAAGTTAATTACTGGGAGGGGTGGTTTCTAATATTTATTTCTTATGAAAGATAGTTACTGTAAACAAACAAGAATCTAG
This sequence comes from Ectobius pallidus, assembly GCA_964059195.1. NCBI lineage: Eukaryota > Metazoa > Arthropoda > Insecta > Blattodea > Ectobiidae > Ectobius > Ectobius pallidus. The sequence goes on from CAXKWD010000003.1 coordinate 134,749,538, forward strand.
ATCTTTATTTTATAATTAATCGTTACCATCTTATTTTCTGTATTAAACTTGAATAAGTTATAATAAAATTTATGTTGCTAGTAATATTTAGAATTCTTGATAATGTTTAGTGATACTTATTTCTTTTCAGAAATGCATGGACTACAAAACAAAGTTCCAAGAAGCATGCGGACATGCCCAACAGAGTAGTAATATGATTGTTTGAAGTACTGAAGAGTTTTGATATGAACCACTAAATCTGAATTAAAAGGATAAGAACAATTGATTTACAAGTTTACTAAACAGGAACTGCTAAAGTTCCTAAAGATTCTCATTAAACGTAAGTGCTCAAAGCACCCAATAGATATATAAAATATTATTTACAACATGTACAATAAATATTAATAAATAGAAATTCCTTCATCATAAGTATTCTTAATAAAGAATCAATCCTTAACGTTATTCCCAAAATGTACTTAAGTACTGTCTGACTGTGAGCTGAAGGCCGAGCTGGTGGCATAGTCGGGGAAAGACATAGACAGTAAATGGAAGCGCATGGTAAGGTAGTGGGGGAACGCTAGCTCGGCCTTCAGCTCGCAGCCAGACAGTACAAATAGTAATTTGCAGAGTAACAACCTAACAGTTAGATAATACCTATGAAAATGGAGAATACTAATCTTGTTAAGTATAAATACGTAGGCAAATTCCCTAACAGAATGTACAATTTACTGGATCAGAAAATAACCAAACTGCTCATAATACAATAAATCCAAAAAGGGAAGAAGAATCCCTGAATAATAATTTGAATGAAAGATCAGCAGCAGGGAGAAATAACATTAAATGCAAAGTGAATGTGAAAGGCAAAATAAGAAAAGCAGAAAATAACTAAGATGAAACGAATTTGCCAAAATATTTAGAATATAAGTAATACCAAAAGTAATGGGACGGTAGCTCAAAATGACAGAGAAAAATTCTTAAGCAAATATGAAATGTAAATGTAACCAACTTTTACTTGAAACAGATAGAAAACTTTAGAATGGGGGGGGGGGGGAACCAGAACAAGTAATATTTAATAAGAAAGGAGAAAAAAGCAAATGAAATAATATTTTTCAAATGTATAAATATATATGACAGAAAATAACTCGGTGAAGCCTGACAGACAAATGTTTATATGTCAAGAAAATAATAAGTGAACTGACTATAATTTTTCTGAATATGAAGCTCAAGGAATGCAATAAGTTGATATTTAAATAGATCTATTATTCATTAAATATACAAAGTATATATTAACTTGAAAAATATGTATCTTAGTTACAAGCTTTAAGGAAGGAACAAAAAGAATAAACGGTCTGAAAATGACTTGTTTGAAAGCTAACAGGTGGATGAGACTGAAGTGAGGAATTTACAATATGCAGAAGTAACTTCCAACCTAACAGAAAGTATTTGGCCATGAACGAATTTAACTTGAATTAAATTGTAATAAGATTTCAAGCTTAACAAACCATACGTTAAATTGGGCATAATTTAAATTTTGCATTCATTAAAAAATTAAGCTAGGCAATATCATATGAAAATATGTTTAACGAAAATTAGAATATTAATACTGAAAATACATAATCAGAAGGGGAATAATAATATTATAGAACAAATTAGCTTCATAGAACAAAATATCACATAGGATAGAAACAATATCTAAATGGAAACGGTGAAACTATTTATAGCAGAGAAACTATCAAGATGGCTACCTCAAAACTTAAGGGAAACGCCCACTGAAGGTGGATAGTAAATCATAGTGCACAAAAATTAGCCTAACTCCAAAGACTAAGAAAAATACATTAAAGCTTGATTCACTAACTTGGTTTAAAAAAATAGCAGTAATTGGCTATAGGATTTACCAAGATCTGGGGGGTGTTGCCATACAATATTACAAAATATCGAAGTAGGCCTACATGAAATCCTGCATAATGAGTCTTACAAATTCTGGCAGGAAGTTACATAGCAATCTGTCAAGGTTAACTTGAATTTACATAGAAAAATGGTTACTTGATCCATAATAAATTTGACTTAGAAATTATAACCAACACTGTTCTTAAAACAGGGTATACTAACTGTAGTATATATATCCACCTACATTGTATTATTTAATGGGTTGCCCTTTCTCTAATTGAATTAACAGTAACTCTACATATGAAATGTAGTTATGTGCATAATGCACAGAATGAATTTGCTATAGTTTCATAGTAATGATAATAACAACTCACACGTAAAACCAAGGAAGTCCTCCGGCTCGATCCACACAACCACACACTTTTAGCTCCTCAGCTGATCTGATCATAGCGACCCAAGGACGGAACCACCTCGACTTCACGCTTGAGGGTGACACAAGCACTAGAAACGTCATCCATAGAGATCAGAGGAGGATAACCGCTGTATTTTTTAAACCAACGTCACACAACGAAATAACATCAGAACATATCACTTCAAGTACAGGTACATTAATAAATTGGTGCAGTTCAACATCATTCAAATATGAGTCTATATTCAAACTGCCTCCCAGCAGTAGTTCTGAAATTCAGATTGCTAAGGAGGTCTAATGGGCTTCCCATTTTGCTTCTACCAAGCCAGCCAATTTTGTTCTAAAAATTGATTTAAAACTACATGAGATCGTGCACTTTTCTAAAATAAGTCCAGTGGTTATCTAATATGACATACAATGTATGGGAGAATGTCTTGTTTCGGGGTATATCTTACAAAAGCAATGAGAATTGTTGTAACTGGTCTAGATTATTATTTAAGATATTTAGTGCACAGTAAGCTTATATGAAAACTAGAAAATAATATACTTTATGAGAAATTCATTCTTGTTCCAATGAGCTCTTAACCCTTCAAGCCAGGCATATAAATTGCAGAGGAACCACCTGTGGGTTTACTCCATGCCAGTATTTAAAGGCTACATGCAACTTTATATTATTTCAGCATCGTGAATTGTTAAATTTAAAAAAAATTAACTTCTAGTTTAAAATTATGAAATTTCCATAAAAATAATTTTAATATGTACTTGTATGTGGTTAGGTTAGGTAATATTCTGCCTTCTATTATTCTTTTGTCAAACTTTACAATGCATTTGTGGTCTTGGCTTCTTCTCCGGGTTGTGTGCTTGTGTGCTTAGACATCTAACCAGCTGTAAGGGTTAACTGAATCATGAGATAAGGCACTGCAAAGAATTACCACATACTGATATAATGCTTCAGGAGATTAACTAGGTTAATTATTCTAGTTAATTAAAAATAATTCTAAAACAGTTTTCTATTCAGATATCAAATCTTATCTTGACCCTTATTGCAAATGCTGTTGCTCCTTAATCTTATATTGTACTGGATATATATGATTATGTATTAAGAAGTGCAAAGTTCACACATTTATTACACAAAGCAATGTTTCTATAAAGTTTAGAATCATGGTAGTGACTAGCATTTGGTGGGTAGTGACAATGTCAGTAATGTTCACATAGCCACTTTGATTGTAGGATAAGTTTGATCTCTATCATGAATTAAAAACTAAATATTCAGAATGTTAAAAACCTAATATATCAATAAGTCCAAACTAATCAGATATTCTGTTTGTACCAGAATCCTAACATTTAACAAGGAAGTTATAAGCACCCGTAGCATATAACACTAAAGCTGAGCAGAGCATCCACTAATAGGTTTATGAGGGCCACTCAAATTGCAGGGAGCTGTTCATACTGTCACATTTTCTGTTATAGAATTTTCTATGGCATAATTTGATATCATGTTTGTACACTTATTTCCAGATACATGGGTATTCAGTATCTTATTTACAGTGAAAATATAATTAGTTCAACAAGGGACTTGCTTTTTATTTTATCAGCACATAGGCTACAGCTTGTAAGTTGCAATACCCAAATGAGTTGACAATAACGTTTAATAAAATAGGGTGCTGGTGAAGTACCAGTAACACATGAATCAAGAAGATACAGGCAACTTGTTCAGTAAAAGGTGCAAGTATCCTGAATTCTCTTCTCTTAAATTTTTTCTTAAGAGCAGTAAAGTCCTTTTAGACATACAATGCAAAAAAGTGGTTTGAAATTACTATATTGATAGCATGAACTAATACAAGTTCCTTATTTTTTAACTGTTAACATATGGCTAGAGCTGGGATTGCTATGTAATTGCATATTTTATTCTTTACCTTCAACTGTGGAAAGCTATAAATTAATGTCTTTGATGACTATTTTAGTGAAGTTTAATTTTACATATTTTTATCAGCATTTTATATATACTTGTAATATTACAAGGAATTACATATGGTATCTAACCATTTTGATATATGTGTAAATTGCATAGTAAATTAAGAATTAAAGCTCTGCCTATTGTCAATTGCCATAATAGGCAGATTAAGAAGGCTATGACTGACTGTTTTTGAAGAGGATGACCACAACAACAGCTGTAGAAACCAAAGATTCCAATTAACTCTAATATAAGTCTGACAACACATGACAATCTTGTCTCACATCACCACACAAGGGACGTTTAAGTTCAAAGCAGGTTTCACTGAATCTTTTCAATGTTATCGGTACATTCTTTGTTTACACAATATTTAGTCGTCAAATTCTAAAAGGATGTATCATTCATCCTTGAGAGGAGATTTCCTTAGAAAAGATTCCTTTCTTAAAATTTACCCTTGTTACATCATATTAAATTGAAAGGTAATTTTTCCATATAAGAACATTCTTTCTAGAGAATAAAAAAAATTGTGTAATTGTTCGCTATACTGAATATTTTAATACATGATTGTCTTTTAATCATCATAAATAAATGGTATTAAATATGCGATATTGCCAGTATATACTTTTATGATTTCAAATACTTAGTCACATATTTTCCAAATGATAGCCTACTACATAAAAATCCTAGCTCTAGTTAATGGCCAATATGACATGTTATGCTTTGTAAATATAACATGTTGTTTTAAGTTTCTATTCATGACATTATGCTTTGGAAGAGTCCTTTTATTCGTCTGTTTATATCTAACTAAATTGTGGTATGGTAAGTTATATAATTCTCTATTATGTATTGGATTTATTAAAATACCCATCCAAAAGTGATCAGTATTTTAATTTTATATTACAAAAGGAGCTTACAGGTATCACATATATGCCATTTACAGTTTAGGCCTCTAGCTATATTATTAAACATATATGTACTTCACGAGTGGACTTAATTTCCACATCATTTCTAGTCTTTGTACATTTATGACAGCATATTTTGTAAATCTATCAAACCCACAAAAAAGAAAGAAAGAAAAAAAAAACATGAAAATACCGTGCCATGTATGGTAAGGATTTCAATTTAAATTATAGGCCTAATATTTATGTATTAATTTTTGCTCAGTATATACAGGCAGATACACAACACTTCTGATTCTTGGCATCTATTTGCTAAAGGACTTATGGGTAGGTTAGAGCTTCAATAGTGTGTTTTTTTCTGTATACCAGTACTGGCAATACCAGTAATAATTATAAAAAAAAGATTCAGAATATTATGTTCCCAAAGCAAGAACCTAATAGAATTGGATGAAAAATATAGGAAGAAATTTTTGTGCAACAGCACTCATCAGTGTCACACGATCCAGTTTCATGATTTACAGTGATTTGGGCAAAAAATTGGATCGTGGGACATCAGCTTAAGACATGAGCATTGAAGATTCACATAATTTATAAAGATTTATTCACAGAATATAAATAAAATATTTATCCTTCAGTGAGGGTTAGGCCTACTAGTTGACCACAATGAAAATTAATGCCAGTATTAATTTATAATAAACAATTCTCTTAATTTGATGATTTGAACACCAAACTCTTATTCCTACATAAAATTTAAATGAAGGGCACTGTTAACAGCTGTTTATAAATTACTGAATATAGCCTACTTTTACAATAAGCTTTCTTGGAATGTTTTTACCTAAAACATATATGTGCACACTGGGTAGGCCTACTGTAAATGATAATTCTTATTTCTTACTATGGTATACACTTCACAATTAACTTATAAATAAATCATGAATATAATACATTATATTATGATATTATGTTAAAATTGATTAACAGAACATTCTCTGTATACGTAAAGTTCCATTTTACAGGCTGAGCCTGTTAAGGTTAAAGAAAAAGGAGCGATTATTGAAGATATCACCAGATGTCACTGTTGTTTTCTTCCCTTTCATACAAATAAACAGTTATCCATTTCCTTCCTTTTAACCACTGCAAATACTATTATTCCTACTACTACTATTATCATATGCCTATTAATCATTTACAATTCAAAATAATATAAACAACTATTCGGACAATACAAATTTGGTTCATAAACTAAATACTGTCATCATAGATAAATAATAAAGAAAATGTAAGTTATTTTGGTCTATCAATATTTACAGAACACTTTTTATCAGTAGGTTAAATGGATCTATTTTGTATTTAGTCTGAAGTTAGGAATAAGTCAATTCCTCTGGGAGTGGGGACAAAACCCTAAAACCCTCACTGAAATAAAGAGAACCAGGATTTGAAGTGACTTACCCAATGCGTGTCCAAGCCACCTCACTCATGAAGAAGAGTAGCATAATTATGTTTAATTTTTGAGGGTTGTACAATAATTCAGTTTTATAAATCTTCACAATGCTCATGTAATTCATTTGAATCTCTTTGTAATAATATTATTTACATACCAATATAGAAACCACAATTTTACTATATAAAATTACACAGAGTACAAGGGAACATTTGTTTTCATAATAAGGTAATTAATTTTTTTTTAAAGTACTGCTAATATAAGACTATGAATAGGAAGTTGTTGGCTGTAGAAATGTTTTTTTAAAAACATAAATGGACTTTAATATAGTACAGATAAATAATATACCTTCATACTGTATTTACCTACTGCTTGTGTATCCATTTCAAGTAATATTTATTTATTTATTTATTTATTTATTATGAAGCTTAAAATTTAGCCCAAGAAAATAGTACAATTCCTCAGAAGACACAAAGACAATTTTTTCAAGAGTCCAAGTAAATATCAATTATTTCAGTGATGTTACTCACATAAAGTTTTAATTAGTGGATGGAGAAGGCAATAATAATGATGGTGTGATTTTTATGTTACTGGTTACAACTGGTGTGATGTTACTGGTTACAATTGGTGTGATGGAACTGGTTACAACTTCATTCTAATAGATAAAACTAATGACTGAAGAACAAAATCAGATAAAGAATACCATTTCAGTAAACAATGCAATGACAATACGTTAAATAATGGTATCTGTAGGCATTATACCATTGGTATTAAAGTGAATTTAGATTATACTAGTGAATGAAATCAAAGGCATAAAATAATTTACAAGATTAACCCTGAAATAGTCGGGTAGTTCTCAGAGTCTTCAAATTTGTTTGTGCTGTATGGAAAAAGATTAACCCTTTCAGAACCATGCTGTTTGCTGGAGAACTGTTTCTAAAGTGATACCCACCAATTCACTTGGTCCCTGCTTCTTACTGTCTAAAATGCCAGTACCAATGAGAGCAGAATTCAGTTTTATGAAATAATATACATATTTTTGAGGCAGACTGTATCTTGGAATGTATAATAAATGATTGGGTTTCTTTACTCTTTCAAGGACATACTTTGTGAGGGCTTTGATTTTTAGAAAGGGACGTTTTTGTGAGAGAAACGTATTGTAGGTTTATTGAATTTCTTTGTTTGGTAGCAACCATGGGAGTATAATTGCAAGACATTTGTTGGTGGAAAAATGATTACTAGTTGTTATGGTATTTAGAACAATGTGATTTAAACACAGAAGATTTACCCTGTGACAGTGATAGTTACTTGTCTGATTACAATCATACCGATATTATATACGAGGGGGGTCCAGGAAATAACGACCGTTTTGTTATAGTAATTTAAAAAATCATATTTATTTGAAAAAAACAAAGTCTGTTACATAACTTACATTTACTTCTCTACATAATCACCACCCACATTTAAACATTTGTCGTGTCTGTTCACTAGCTTTAGAATTTCCGTGTTATACTCCTCTGCCGCCAGTTCATTAAGCCAGGTGTTCACTGTCTTCTTCAACTCTTCATCACTTCCAAAACGCGTACCACCCAGAAAGTCTTTCAGAAAATCGCTAGGAGCAAGGTCTGGACTATAGGGCGGATGGTCAAAGATTGATCCAGCAATTCTCGAGTGAAGCACAACTCCTCTCGAAAGCATTCCTCGCCTCCTGTTTTGGATGGCTCGCCGTAGTTTTCGTAAAGTCTCACAATAACGATTTGCATTGATTGTAGTGCCTTTTGGCATGAAATCCAGCAAAAGAACACCTTTGTGATCCCAAAAGACAGTGAACACCTGGCTTAATGAACTGGCGGCAGAGGAGTATAACACTGGAATTCTAAAGCTAGTGAACAGATACGACAAATGTTTAAATGTGGGTGGTGATTATGTAGAGAAGTAAAGGAAGCTTCAGTTATGTAAAAGACTTTGTTTTTTCAAATAAATATGATTTTTTTAATTACTACAACAAAACGGTCGTTATTTCCTGGATCCCCCTCGTACCAATAAATATAGTAGAAACATAACATATTATTATCATACCTGAATTACGCATATCTCTGTTGTCATAATTAAAAAATTATCCCCCAGGGAGCAAAAATCCATCATTTATATATAGTTTGACTTCTCTTAGGTAGACTCATCTTTCCCAGGATCTACAATCAATGATGACAGAGCTGGTGATGAAGACTTTTGTTCAAAAGATGTTTCTATTGTCGGCGTAGCTATTATCATCAGAAGTATATCTTCAGTTTTAGAATCAGAATCAGAGTTTGAAGTTTCACTTTTTCCATAAGAGTAACTAACATTAGGACGTTCACTACACTGGGGTTTTTCTTTTTCACTAAGAGAAGAAGTCCTGGGTGAATTAATTCACAGCAATTTTCACTTTCAGGGTGATTGCTTATGTGTGGTAATCTCCTGGCGAAGTTCCTCCAACATGCGTGGCTTACGTCGATAGACTTGATCTTTCACGGTTCCCCATAAGTAAAAGTCCATAGGTGAAAATTCTGGCGACCGTGGAGGGAACTCAATGGGCCCTCTTTGTCCAATCAGGATCGTCATCATTAATCACATGCAGTAATCGTGGAATGTAAGGTTTCCACTTAGCACTTTTTAGAATTCGTCGTACACTTGTACTGCTAATCCCCACTTCACATGCACATTGCGTAGCAGACTTTTGTGGAGAAGTAACAAACTTTTCCAACGCGAGATCCAACGAAGCAGGACTTGTAGCTGTACGCGGTCTTCCTGATCTTCCTTTATGAATATCACAAATCGTTCCATGTGCCTTAAACTTGTCAATAATGCGTTTAATTGTTAGGCGGGTTGGGGGTTCTGTTTCAAACTCCCGCCTCCACTGACGCTGCACTTCAACGGCATTATCAAACCTGATAAACCACTTCAGAATGCATTTTTGCTGCTCAAACATTACTCGAGCTCCAGCCATTTTGTTTTTTTCACTATCGTGTTGAAAGTAACAACATGCGTTGAGTATAAGACCATACTACAACATACTGGTAATATACTGGTAATATCCCGTTACAATATCCTGATACAGTCTGACAAAGAGTGTATACATTTTTCTGGCGGACTCTGTATATATTTCAACTATCACTAATTGGGCGATTTTCCTATGAAACGATCAATTTTTGGCGGCATTTGACAATATATTTTTTTTGTTTTGTTTATTGTCGTGATTTTACTGTACAGAAAGGTGATAGAATTTTTTTAAACATTAGTAGCACGAAAATATTGAAATAATGTGCGGCTTGAAAATTAAAGATTTTAAATGTTCGATTTCAATAGCCAACCCGCTACATTGATGCAAGTTCAATAGCTGCCGAACCACCTGCAGTTGATCAACAATACAGTAAGGGTTACGAGTTTTATTATCAAGTGTTCCAGTGCGGGCGCACTTTGAACTGTCTACAGCATACGCCTTTCCCTACCTTTCAAAGACAAAGAATAAAATTAACTTGAAAAGAGATATAATAATATTGACAACATTAAAAACAGTTTTACTGTACTCTTATTTGTTGTATGGGGTAATTTAGTCACAGATACCGATAAATACCATAATTTATCGGGTCATAAGGGGTCAGGGGCAGAATGGGCACTTCAGGCGAAGGGCGCAGGGGGACATGTCCCCCTGTCCTCCCTGGCCAGCACAGCCCTGAAGCTATGACACTTGAGCAGAGAGAACAAGACATACATAGGCTGGCACTTGGCAGAAAGTGAGGGTGATATTGATCATATCGGCATATAGCACCAAAAAGGTAAAAACATTTTGGAGCTGTGTACTCTTATCAGTGTGATATTTTGAAACAGATGCTGTTAGTCAATTTCCAGCAAGTTTTTACATGGTATTTTATAAAGCTAACATAAATATTTATGTCTTAAAAGCTCAAAAATGTTGACACTACCGTACAGAAAAGAAATTGAAAGAAAGTGTTTAACAGAAACAAATGTTTCAAGATGTTCTCTATAACAAAGCATCTATTTTAAGCTAAAGTGACAACATTATGTAATGTTCTGATTTGTAACATAAATAAGATTTAAAATTAAATGCTATTGGCATCTTACAAAATTACAAGAAACCTATATTTAATATATTAGGTTATATATTTTTTTAAGTCTTTGAATCAATTTACTTTATTTAAATTCAACTACTTTTTCCATTCAGTTGGTTGTCAATTTAAAGTAGATGGATTCCCTGTAGTTGTTCCCTGACATAATGTGGATTGTTTCATGTTACCTAGGGTTAGTCTACTATCCCTAAAATGCGTCCCACTGTCCCAAAAGAAATCTTCGAGATACAGTTTTGTCCCGTATTTTAAAATTGTTATTGTATACTTAATTTTTATTCTATACGGATAATACAGAAAAAAATTGGGAAGGCAACACTGGTAAACAGTAGCCAGCTTCATCACGATTTGCAAGAAAATTCAGGATAATTACTATGGTATGACTATGCTTGGTCGTGTTGGTTGGCTTTGTTGTATTTAAGAACCCATGCTGTAATTTTATCTTTGTTACTGAATCCTGTTGCTCCACTGATTGATTTAGAAAATGCCAAAATGGAAATGTACATTTACTGATGGATTAAAAGCTAAGTTTCCATTTTTGAAAGATAAAAATGGAAAAGTTGAATGTTCAGTTTGTGGTCAGGGCCGGTTCGTCCATATAGGTAAACTAGTCAGCTGTCTAGGGCGGGATATTTTAAAAACATTTAGAGGTGGCTACATTAACATTTTTTTAAAAAGCTGAAATTTCCATCCTGACATTAAAATTAAAAAAAAAAAGTACAGTGAGTAAAAAGGACAGCACAGTATAAAGATAAATTCAGTACAGTATGTCAATACTATTTAGACTGCAAGCCCTTCTCAATTAGGCGAATTAAAATAAATTTTATTTAACCACTTATGAACACCAGGCTAGAGAACGTGAAACTTCATGCTTAATGAAATGGTAAAAAAAAATGGAATAATTGAGGTGGCAATTTAGGGGTTACCAAAATTATTTCTTGCCTTGGGCGCCAAAATACATAGAGCCAGCCCTGTTTGTGGTGTGTTCTTAATTTCAAGCATGGAGGGAAAACTGACATTACTCAGCATGTTGCCACAAAGGACACAAATCTGAGTCTCAAGCTGATATAAGTACACAGTAACACAAGATGTGATTTCTTAAGAAAGAAAGGGATTGGTGGACTGGAGAAGAATCTAGCTGCATACAAAAGTACATTTCCTATCACACGTGCTTTGACAACCATAGTTTCCGGTTGAAGGACTGCACATCCAAAGTAATACGTAAGATACCGGTATATGAAAAAAAAATTACAGATCTAAGTGTCCCGTATTTATAGATCTATGTGCCCCGTTTTTTCTCTCATATTTCTGGGAACCATATGAGCTTCTTTATTGACCACGGTAACTTTGTATGGTGCAATATTAAAATGTTACTAGAATTTAAATGATGGTATTTCTAAAGTGTGATTTGTTTTAGAACATTTAAACATTTAGAAGCAAAGCTCTATTGGCTGTGATAAAAACTTAACTGTTGAGGGGCAGAAAGTACCGTACCTATTCACTACTTAATCAACATCCTACAAGTTTTGAATGTGCCTACAGATGTTGTGCACCAGTTCCATATTTTATTTAATCTATTTAAATTGATATAAAACTCTGATATTTGTACCTTGTTTGGGTTTAATGAAAATAACATATTACTATGATTGCCATATTGCATGAATTTCATGGACAATCTGTGATTTTGTACTAAGAACACGTCCAGGCTAAGAAGACTAAAGATATTACAATTCTGTTTTGATGTTGCAAATTTTGAAAATTTTGCCAATTTAAATAATTTGGTGCCAGTTAACAACACTCTTGCAATTAAAGAAAGTTGTTCTCTTTTCTGTTTCAAGTTTTATAGATGGAAAAATAGGGACCAAACAACTCAAAGAGCTATTAATATTTTAAAATATTTCTTTTCTAGTCCAGCATTTTGAGATTTAAGAAAGAAATGTAAGTAGGGCCTAAACTGAAATCTGTAGTGAATGTGACAATGACAATAAATCTTTTGCATTGTATCAGACAGTCCAGTGTTTCAGAATATGGTATTATTATCAATTACTTACTAGATGAATGATGCCCTGTTTTTTTCACTCCTGAATTATGGCAACCCTAAGATGCCTGATCAACACTACTAGTAGGATACATGAAGAAAACAAGCCCAATAGTAAAAAAAATAACATTCTATAGGTAAAAGATTGTCCTGGGCGGTATAATATATTAAGGGTAGAGTTTAAAGGTATTGTATAATAGCAATTTTATATCATAACATCAGTCATAATTCACTTTCACTCTATGAACAAATGTTTCCATCGACATTAATTTAATCTTAATAGTACTGTACTTAATATTTTATTTTCAACTTATTTATATTGGTATTTATGATACTAGAATAGGACTGCCACCTATAATACACAAACAACAACAAAAGTGTCACTGATGATGATGATGATTATAATAATAATGATAATAATAATACTAATATTAATAATAATAATAATAATAACAATTTTGATATTAACAATAACAACAGTTGTGTCGAGTGTATTATTTATATAACTTTTTTGTTGCTTCTCTCCTTTCTTTCTCAAAAACATGTTATTTATGATTATCATGACGCTTAGTTTCCCTGCAGTTCACCATATACAACAACCACAGCCATTATGTTTAGAATGCAATTTAACTATTATCGGGCATTTAGTTCAATACATCCTTATCGCTTATATATGCTTACATATATTCAAAACTGCTTGAAAGTTCATTTTAAATTCAACATTACACACCCTAATACTAGTTTGTAAACAGATTTAGGTTCAAAATAATTTGACAGTTCTTTCTAAATTCCATGTCACACATATGAAAATTAGCTGTAAATAGATTTATGGTTCAATCTTGTTTGACCATTCATTCTAAATTCACCCTTATATAAACATGTAGCACTCACTATGCCCTCCCTCCACATAGACACTTGACAGTGAAAAACAAAGTAAATATTTCTTTCTCTAGAACGAATCAATTATCTGTGAGCTTACGACCTGGAAAACAACTTGACAAAAAAAAAAAACTTGGACATTATTATTTTACAGGAAAACTAGAACAATAGATGCAAGTCCTAAGAAAATCCTACTAATCCTGGAAAGGTGGTAATCCTGTAGGCCTACTAGAATATGTGGATAAACGTCTGATTATGAAAATTCTTCATAAGTAAGATTAAATTTCCAATTAAAATATAGGTTTTGATTGACTATGAATAAATTATTAATTGCATTCACACCTCATCTACTAGCATTACAAGACAGAAAATCAACAGACCGTTATTTGTTTAGGCCTACTACAACTGCTGGCCTACTCTGAAAAGAAGTGTTTATTTAAACACATCTAGTGATTAATTTTTAATAAAAAAAATTATTCATTTATTTGATGCTTGGGTAATTGGAGTTTTACAGAAACTGCAATATTATTTAACATAAAACCTGTTGGATTTGGTTTTGAATAAAAGCTTATAAACTCCACACCAAATCTACCAGATGGAACTTTAATATTGTAATTTAGCTTTCATTTTAAAATTTTTAATGTTTTAATTTTTGAAATGTAATTGAAAATCTATGTATTTAGACACTTTATAAGTTCATATTTTATAAAGTAACATAATATATCTAATCAATATTATATATAATCACATATTTTTTGTAAGTAAAAACTTACTGATATCCTCATTGATTATATATAATATACACTTCACAATGTTTTCCCGATTAATTTAATCAAAAGTAACGTAATATATATTTTTTAATGTTAGAATTGTTCATTAGAACATCTTGTTCTTACTGTGTAAATTTCATCTGCCTGGTATTCAATAGTAACTGAGTTATTTCACCTTGAACACCGAAAAACGGTGGGAAAAATTTATTTAAGAGAATAATGTAGAAAGAAATTCAGTCATGTCTGAATTTTCTATATGCATGGCTATATTTAATTCCTGCTCATCAGCTCTTCGTCTCATTAAGATACAGTTTTTAAAATCAAGATTACATTGTTTAGGTAACCTTTTGCTATGACAAATAAAAATTTCATTTTGGTCCATCATTTTACTGATCTTATATGACATCTGGAAGTATTTTTAACAGGTGGGGGATGAATTGTTGCAGTTTTTGTTCTTAGATAGCAGTAACCTACTTTACATGTTGTAAACTTACTACTTTAAAATGTTAGGTCCTGCTTCTCATACCTGTTCACAACCTTTATTCATATTTTCAAATATTATTATAGTTTTTGGTAGATACTCTAAAAAGTTTAATAGTTAAACTATCAAAACTGGTATTATTTCATTTGTTCATGTCATGAAAGTGAATCTGTGCTTACAAGATCAATAAATTACTGATAGCCATTTGTAGGTTTACTAATACTATAGATTGTTTCTGATACAGCATATCTACAGAAATTATATATAGGCTATATATATATCAACAAAATATATTTTTGGTGATAGATATGGTAGTGATATGCAGATTCCATTAAACCAAACAGCCTACTAGATCTTGGGAATATTAATGCAAGAGATACTATAATAAAATAAGGCAGAGTTTTAATAATAATAAAACAAGACAGGTATTCAACATTGGTGCTACTGTAATATGTATACTTTCTTATTGTATTTTCTCTTTGCTAAATGTGTATAGAAACATTTTATTTAAATTTCAAGATCTCTATTGCCAGCACTTCATTGCTATAAGTTAGACTAGTAAGAGAAACATGGCCTATGGTTTATAGATAAATAAAGAAATAGGTAATTTCATAACTTGCATTCAGATATTAAATATAATAAAAACATATTTTGTAACTGCAACATAAAGTTGAAGAATTTTAAAAGACTGAATAGAAGTAACCAAGTTTCTTTTGATGGCTTAGAAATAAATAAATATTACAGTAACAATAGACATAGATCTGAATACATCTATGCAAGGAACATGGAAAAGCTCTAAATACCCTTTATCTGAATGAAGATCTTGTGAAGCATTTTCTTGAAATATGGTACTGACAAAAACTAAATTTACCACTATTTGTTGCCAATTTCAGTTATATTTATGGAAGGCAGTACCTAGTTGAATATTAAATTGTCTGATCTCAGAGACCAGCAGCATTCTCTTTACCACCTATGACATTTCTGTGCCTTTTTAAAATGCATTATCCTTTGTAACAGGGTAATTAAAGGGTACAAATAATAATACCGTAACTTATCCGCTTACCTATATTTATCTAATAAATAAAATGCTTTTCCAAAGACCATAGGTTTGTGTTTAAGATCTGTGTTGGCAGAGGCTAAAGCTAGGGTCAACTATGTGGGTACTTCTTATTGTCCCCTGCCAGGCAGAATAACTTATTCAACTTTAATAACAAATATTCCAACAATACCAAATATTTGCAGAGTCACATTTATAATTCACATACATTGACATATTTGCGTTGTTTATTTATTATTAAAAATTTAAAAAGGCATGATACTAAGAAACTGAAATTTATTTAACAAAATAAGAAATTAGAACAAAATGCCTGAAAAAGGATAGGAGGAATAAGTCAAACCATAATATTTATAGGGGTATTTCATTACTATCAACTTTAGAAAAAATGCATACGTGGGAATTTTGGCAACAAGATTAAAAAACTGCTGATTAAGCATAACATGATTTCAAAATTCCAAGCAGGTTTCAGAAGTGGAAAACGAACAAGTGAAAATTTATTGGTGATTTGAACAATAATAGATAAATATATGAAATTTAAAAGAGGTAAAATGTACTGTTGTTCATTGATTTCGGAAAGGCCTTTGATTCTATTTTAATGGAGCAATTGTGGTATAAAATGAGAAAATTGAGTCTAAATACCAAGTTTAAAGAATGTGTGAAAGAAATTTATCAAAATTTGGGTTTCAGAATAAAATTGCAGGATCGTAACTGTTCCAGGCTGATCAAAAACAAAATAGGTTTGAGGTAGGGATGCAAATTAAGCCTGTATTTATTTAACATGTTTAACAATATTTTAGATAATATTAAAATAATGAGTACCACAGCTCAGATATCCTAGACACAAAAATACTAAGAATTTTATTTGCAGATGATTACACTTTCATGTCATCTTCGGTCATAAGATTGCAAAGCTATGTGAAAAATGGAATCTAAAAGTGAATACAAAGAGAACAAAAATATTAATATGCAAAAAAAGGATTGGTTAGAAGTAAAAAAGAAAGATGGTTTTGAAATGGACGAAAGCTTGAAATTGTAAATAAGTTTAAATATTTAGAGGTTACTTTGATGGAAGAGATAATTGGAAAGATCACATTGAACTAGAAGAAAATCAAGGAAATGCAGCATTAGTGGCACTTGACAGATATTTATTTAAATTAGCAATATTAAGATAGGAAATTTCAATAATATTTATAGGGTGTTAGTTACACCATGTAAAATGCTGTATGCAGAATGGAAATATGGGGAGAAGATGATGCTTGGGTAAATGTAGATAAAGATCAAGACATATTGTAATAAGATCCTAGGTATAGGCCTACCAAGAAATTCCTCGAACCTAGCTGCGAGATACAAGATGGGTATGTATTGGTATGTATTGTCTTGTGATAGTCTTCTTTATTTCTGGTATTGTATTAATGAATTTCATTATTTTTTATTGGTTGTCTTTCAGTAATAAACATAATTACATGATATACATATAATGAGTATATAGTTAGCATATGGTTCAGGATAAATACATCCCTACAAGATTCTCTAGGTGCAAGGTTATATATTATTCTTACACACTTCTTTTGTTGAATATATAATCTTTGTGTATATGTCTTTGCTGCACCACCCCACAGTTCTATGCCATATATTATATGTGGGTATATGACTCCATAATATATCAGTTTCAAACATTTTTTGTCAACTATTGATTTAAAGTAAATTAGCAAGTATATTGATTTACTAACATTATTACACAATTTGTCTATGTGCTCAGCCCAAGTTAATCTACTATCAACATTGATTCCTAAAATTTTATATTCGTATACTTTTTCAATTTTGGAACTCTCAATCTGAATATCTAGTTTCTCTTGTAATGTTTTGCTTCCCTGAAAAAAACTGTATTACTTTTGTTTTATTCATATTACATTTTAGGTTGTTTTGCTTAAAAAAATCTAGTAAATATTCAACTGCATGTAAGAAATTTATTTTTAAACTATTGATATCTTCCTCCCAGCATAAGAAATTATTTGTGTTTCATGTGTTTGGCACATGTCATTTACATACAGAATGAATAATATGGGACCTAAAACAGTTCCCTGTGGAACTCCATATTTTACTATTTCATATTTTGATTGTACTTTATTAATTAAATTATCACACTTGTAATATATTTGTGTTGACTGTTTTCTTCCTACCAGATAAGTTTTTATAAGATTATTACCTACACCACGTATTCCATATTTTGCTAATTTGTGTAATAAGATGTTATGATCTACACTGTCAAAGGCCTTAGATAGGTCAAATATTACAGTACCAATCTTTACGTTACTTTCCATTTTTGAGATTGTTTCATAGATAAACTCATTTAGAGCTGTTATGGTAAACAGACCCTTCCTAAAACCATGTTGTTGCTTATTTATTATATGTTTCTGATTCAGAAAATGTAATAGTCTAGCACATATTATTCTTTCAAATATCTTAGCTAGTTCTGATGTCAGTGTGATAGGACGATAATTATTTATATCCATTTCATTTCCTTTTTTATGCAGGGGCCGAACTAAACTTAATTTTAAACATTCTGGAAAGATCCCATTTACAATAGAAAAGTTTATTAAGTGTTCTAATGGCTTACAGTGTTTTAGCATAAAAGGACTGATGTTATCCCAACCACTGCTATGTTTATGTGACAAGGAGTTTATTATTTTTATGATTTCAGTTTCTGAGGTAGGGCTTATAAAGAATGTATCATCATTATCCTTAATGTTACACTTATTCTCTAAATTGGTTCTAGTAGGTTTAGCAACTTCCACAAAAAAAGTATTAATTTTTTCAGTCAGTATAGCTGGGTCTGTCTCTAACTTCCCATTTAGATTTAATTCTAAATTTTTATGAATCTGTTTTCCCTTTCGAGCATCATTTATAATGTTCCAAGCAGTTTTACTAATATTATCAGAGTCATTTAATTTCTCCTTTATCTCATTACATTTTAAATTATTTAAGGCTTTTAGATACAGTTGTTTTGCTTGCTTATATTTATTTTTGTAATACTCAGTATTTGTTGATTTATAAAGTTCATACATGTCCTTCATATATTCCCTTAAGTTAGTCGTACTACTATCAAGCCGTAATTTATTGGCCTTGTGTTTAGTGTTAAAAGCTATAGTTTTAATAGGGCATGCTATGTCAAAGTGATACTTAAAAGTTTTATAGAATATATCCCATTTTTCATCAACGAAAGTTGTAGTAAAGATATCTTCCCAGGTTTCTTGTTTTAGTCGGTGTGATAGTTCAGCTATAGAGTCTTTGTTTATTACACGTTTAATTTGTACTTCTTTTTATAATCTACAACATATAGGCATAGCAAAGTCAACACTCTGAGCCAAATGATCTGAAATATGTGTGTTAATGACTAATGTCTATGGTAGAGGAGGTTGAAGATGTGACTCGTGTTGGCTGTTTAATTACATCTTATATATTGTATATATTAAACATATAGTTAAGCTGTTTATAATTTATATAATGGGAATGGACAGTTCAATGGACTTAGTCTTAGACAAATTAAATATAAAGGAAATATCTTAAAAAATGAGCAATGTATTATTGAAAGAGATTGCTTAAAATTCCTACAAGCTACCTACTAATTTAAAAAAAAAGAAATTGGTAGTCTAATATAGAAAATAATATAAAAATATTGGGGAGCAGAAGCTTACTTACTAGACAACAATAAGGACGTAAGAATTGGGTTGGCATGGTGGTGCCTTGGGATATGGAAATTGAAAAACAGAAGGGGTAACATTGGTAAAGGAATCTCTGTTATGTTATAATAAAGATGATGCATTGCATATTGCATTGGAATGTGATGTAACTAATTATTGGAGGGAAATTTTTTGTAGACAAGACAATTTTGAAGTTAAACAAATTAATAGCATACAAGTATATTTGTGGTTCAAAGAATCAGCCCTTTTAAAAAGGCCAGATCAATTTTTATTCATTTTAGAAAAAAATGGGAAGCAGTTGTCGGGGATTAAAAAATAAAAAAATCACATACAGTTCAGATATACAGTGCGTGCCACTTCTTGTGATCACTTCAGGACGCAACTAGTCTGATAATATAAACCGATTGATAACAGTAGCTGAAGGAATTAAATGAAGGTCGACATATCATGAACACATGCATTTTACCAACACTGCTATATGGCTCGCAAACCTGGAGCACTACAAAGAGGGATAGAACAAGGCTAAAAGTGTGCCAAAACAAAATGGAAAGAAAGATACTGGGAGTCACGTGGCGAGACAGAATGCGGAATGAGGCCATAAGGAAAAAAACAAAAATAATAGATGCAGTAGTCACCAGCACAACCCAGAAATGGAGTTGGGCGGGCCACATCATGAGACTCAACCCCATCAGATGATCATACAGGGCTACAATCTGGGATCCAAGATGCGGTCAAAGGGATGTAGGACGCCAAAAGACACGATGGGCCGATGAACTCAGGAAAACCTTCGGGAACCGCTGGACAACGGTGGCCAAGGAGAGGAAGACATGGAAGAAATGTTTAAAGGAAGCAGCCCAAACCATCGGAGGTTAGAGAAATGCTCAATAACAGACTGATAACAAGGGACCAACCAAAGCACCAAGGCACTAAACAGGGAGCAAATTGCTCCTAGGGGGATCGTTCCCGGCATGGCTACCCGGGATCGCCTTACCAAGCCACCTTCCTTCAAAAGAAGAGGCCCGTGCCCCGAGGGGACAAAAAAAAGGGCTATACATATACATATATTGATTCATATATAGGATAATATATCACAAAACAGAATTAAAAATATTTATTCATAAAATAATACGTAACTGTGAATCATTCAACAACTCATAGCCTAATACAGTAATAGACTGTAAGTAACTATTTTATCAACCAGTAACAAAGTTTTTAATTGTTTTTACTTTCCTTTAGGAGTCCATTGTCGGCCGCGGTGGTCTAGAGGTAGCGTGCCCGCCTCTGGATCCGCAGGGCGCAGGATCAAACCCGGCCGCGGTCGATGGATTTTTCAGGACGTAAAAATCCTGGGCACGGAGTCCTCCGGGAGGGACTTTAAGCTGGGGGTCCCGTGTCGTAGATTTACGGCACGTAAAAGAACTCCAAGCCTAAATTAGAGCCTCTGGACAAAATTTCTCGGCCCTTTCACGTCCAAGAAATACTTAGTTTCCAGAGGGGGGTTACGAGGCGATGGGCTTACCACCTGTCCCTCTACCCTCTCTCGGAAAATAAGCATATCAAAATTAGTATAGGTAATGAAACCTCCATTGGAGGCCCCTTCGCCCCACCTGGGGATCATAGGGTACCAGATTTAGGAGTCCATTAACCATTACTCCATACTCAGTTACGAGTTATGAGTGTTTTTGGAAGTCCTTCTAACGCCTGTTTGTTCAAGTCTTTTCATTTTACACTAGCCATTGCTGAATGTCAACACTATCTTCATAAATCAAAAGCTGCATTTTAACTGTGGGGTGAAACATGTTTTATTGCTTAAAAGAGACAGCTAAGTAATGACACCCCCTCGACCTGGTCATCGTATCAGCTGTAATAGAATTGCTATCTACAGTACAACACAATACAGTTGAATTATAAATTAAACCCCAAAAACTTAAATTTTGAATGATGTACAGGTAGGAAAGAAAAGCGGACCGGCTCTTATAGCTGATTTCAGAGCCTTGTGATACATAAATAAATGTAAGAGATGTGACGGAAACGTTTTCACAAGCAATGCAAATTACATGAAATTATTTCTCAATTCAAGCAATTTATCGGCTGTAGAACAAATTTCAATACATTTCCTGCTATCCTGTGAATGCCACTAGGCATGGGCAGTGGCTCATATCAGCAACTTAGTTATTTTAGTCGGTCCGCTTTTTTTCCCTATCTGTACATTACTTGGAAATAAAGCTGTAAAAAGGAAAATGAGATAACATAAACTGAATCCTTGATCACAATAAACAGCATTTTTTCAATATATCTGTATTAAACCATATGGGGCTTCATAAAAGTGATAACATTACCTGATTGATAACATTATCTGTGATTACATTAAGTGGTGTTCACTGTATAACTTTTGTGTTAATTGTGTTTAGTTAGTATTATAATAATTAAGGAATCGCGCACAATGTGCATTTCTTAACCTAAGACTTAACCTACCCAGTACTGAAAAATCCCTGACCCGGCCGGGAATCGAACCCGGGCCGCCGGAGTGGAAGGCAGGCGTGCTACCGACTCGCCCACAGCGACGGACTTAGTTAGTAGGCTTTGTTTTAAGGTAGTTGTCCATCTGCAAAACAGAGATGTAACAGAGGGGCATCATTGATGTATTTATTGTTTTCATCAGTGGCGGCACTGTGGAACTGCAGCACCATCTATTGCCACTTGATATTATCGATAACATTTAATATACAAGTCCTTTTTTTCTTTAATTCTTTCTTTATACTTGTACAATATATATAATCCTTAAGCCATCCCCCAGTTTATTAAATAGATCAAAGAAAATCTTCATATGGAATTGTGTGCTTCACAGTTCCAGTGTCCGGCGGCATGGTTTTTGAATATTGTGTGCATGTGGACATAGGAAGAACAGAAAAAATGAATCAAATAGAATAGGTGGAAACAAGATAATAATCTAATTCTACACTTTATCACATTCAAGAATATGGTACATGGTTTTTAAGCACAACACACATGGAGCAAAAAAATAAAAAATTATAATAATAATAATAATAATAATAATAAAAATAATTTTTAAAAAGAAAGTTAAAATTTAAGAAAGAAAGAAAGACGCGACATTGCCGACCCTGATGAATTGATAGAAGGTAGTGTTTTTTCTTCTTTCTTTCTTTCTTTCTTTTTTCTTTCTTTCTTTTTCTTCCTTCTTTTCTTTCTTTCTTTCTTTTTTATTTCTTTCTTTCTTTCTTCGATTTTAACTTTGTTTTTAATTATTATTATTACTATTATTATTATTTTTTTGTTTTGCTCCATGTGTGTTGTGCTTATAAACCATGTACCATATTCTTGAATGTGATAAAGTGTAGAATTAGATTATTATCTTGTTTCCAGCTATTCTATTTGATTCATTTTTTCAGTTCTTTTATTTAACAGAAAACTTGAACCATGCCAGATCAAGGAGAATTATTTATCTTTTCACGGAAATCAAAACAAGAAGAATGGATTTCATTTTTAAATGAATAGATATAGCCAAATACTGTAAAGGACAATACAGGACACTTTGCGATATATAGAGGGACAATATCTTGAGCACCAACTAGCAGCCCAACCTGCTACTACTGAATACAGATGCAGTAACTAGATACAAAGATATCAACCAATTTCCATTAGAGGAGCCGAAGTAGCCAACCTTGGCATATTATGTATAAGGAATATGATTTTTCTATCTATCAATGGTCCAGAAAAAATGCTGGTTTGGAAATAAATTACCTAAAAAGCTAAAACAAAAAAGCAACATTGAAAAAAAGAGAAAGTTGTTGTTAGCAACCGCTAAGTTGAAATATTTGCGTTTTCATTGATATTTTGATAACTATTTCGGAAGTTCTTTGTTTTGTTTGCTCATTATTATTCTTATAATTACTTAAACAGTGTTTTGGTCCTTAGTGTTTGGTGAAACAATAAAACATTGCAGTTTATTATGTGATTTGAATATTTTAATTTTCCCCCAAGTTTGCAGGTTGTGTCACCAGGAGTGCTGAAAAATCTGTCCCCCATTTTTCCATTGCCAAAGCAGTAAGTGTCTGGCATTATCCTCTATAGTATTTGATATAGCTTAAACTGTAACAATTTAGATTAAGGTAAGTAAAATATTTTTATTTTGTTGTTTTAGGGTTTTATCAAGTTTCTGAATAAATTTTATTTTTATATGTTTGTTTCCTTTTACACAATTTTAAAACAAAGGCTGAAAATTTTTTGGAGCAGCACCCCACTAAGTTTAGCTATGAGCCGCCACTGGTTTTCATGACAAAATAAATAAATATAATAACTAAAGAAACTCAAACTATAACACTAGAATGAACCAACCAATAAAAATATATTGGCTGCTAACTCCAAAAATTAAAATTTTCTGGTAACAGTTGAATATTACAGTATATGGGATTTTCATCATTGGGTGATATGATGATTTAAAAAACTCGACCTAATCTCATAGTAATCTTTAAAATTTTGTCGTACCAAAACCGGCCAATTTGAAACAATTTTATTTTATTTCTATGAAACTATTGCACTATTTTTGAAGCCTTAAATCCTCCTATTACTGCTACATAAACCACATAAAGAAAAAAATTGAAACAAGACAGATGCAGCAGATTGTTATTTCTCAAAACTGATTATGATGGAATTGGCCAGTTCTGCTATAATGCTGCTCAAGCATATGGCAATATCATCAATGATTTCATCTTTGTTTGTATGAAAATAATATTATGGTCTTATATGTGGATTTAGTGAAGTAAGTGTTAAATGGTATAAAGACTTTTAAAAATAATGTAGTTTAAAACTGAACTTTCAAAATGATAACTTTTAAACATTTATTATGATAAAATAATGTCAATCATTTTAAATATTGTATGATGACTACACCTTATTTTTCTTTGAAGTTCTTTGGATGCTTGACTCTTACTGTACAAAATTTACATGATGGTAGTGAAGGTTAAGCTGTTTCTGTGGCTAGTAAATAGATCTATATAATACTAAAAAAATAATTAATTTCTTTTGAAGAAACCAGAGATCTTGTAACATTATATTGTCTTGTGAGATGATCGGCAAAGATGATCAGATATAAGTTACTGCTTTGTCATTATGCATGTGTATCAAACAAAATACTGTAACAAGGGCTCGTTGGGGTTCGAAATCAGAACACGTAGTTCCTAATTGAAGAATGGAAGTTCCTTTTTTTCTGATAACAATGATCTATACAGCCAGAAAACTTCTGAATGTTCTCCAGTTCACTCTTCTGTTCAGTGCTCTCTTCCACGTCACAGCACTGTCCCAGTCCAGTCTAGATCAGCTCACCAGCTCTTCCGTTCACTAGCTCCTTCGTCACTAGTCCCGTCGGTCACTAGTTTCCCGTTGACTAGGTCTTCCGTTCGCTAGCTTCTCCGTTGATTAGTCCCTCCGGTCACTGGCTCCTCAGCTCCTCAAGTCACAGTTACTTGAGGCCGCGCTGATCGGTTCACTCCGTCCAGGTCCTCAGCTCCTCAAGTCACACTTACTTGAGGTCGCGCTGATCAGTCCTCTCCGTCCAGTTCACACCCTGACGCTGACTCTCTCTCGCTGTTACTGACTGACTGTTCTCTCATTGACTGACTCTCGATGTTCGCTGACGAGCTGATATAGTCCCGACGAATATTCTGGAGCCGATGTCTCGAAATCTCTGTCCGCGTATAATCTAGAATGCCTGCGCGGTGCGCGGTCACACCCCTTAGCGCGCAGCTCCTCCCTACAGGCCTTCCCCCACGGAGCGTGGCCCAATCGTTTCTAGTAAATTCTAGGCAATCAGCATAGTGACATTGCCCCCTCTTTAAGGGCATTCGTCCTGACGTTCCCCATGGTATGCCGCCAGACGGTCCAGGTGAACTACCAGCATCTTCCATCTTGGCTGTCGCTGGATGCGGTAGACTACGTCGGTAATTCGCTTGATGACCCTGTAGGGGCCATCCCAGGACTGCTGCAGCTTCGGCGACTTCCCTCTAGTCCTGGTAGGGCGGTACAGTCACACTTGTTCTCCCTCATAGAACCCAGCTGAGTTAGTCAGCCTGTCGTACCTCGCCTTCATCCGGTCACTAGCCAATTGGAGATTCTCTCGGGCGAGTTGGTGGGTTTCCCGGTACTCGGGGGGCAAGGGAGGGCACAAAAAAAAGCATCTTGGTCAGGTTCTACACATAGTCGGTAACTGGCTGTTTCTCGTCAGGTGGGGTGCCAACCAGTAGGTCGCATGGTAGACGGAGCTCTCTCCCGAAGACCATGTTGGCTGGTGTCATTCCGGTGGTGTTCATGGATCGAGGATCTATATGCCAGGAGGAAGGGTGGCACCCGGACGTCCCAGTCTCGTTGGTGGCTTGAGACTACCTTCCGTAGGTGCTCTTCCAGGGTCTTGATGTAGCGCTCCACCATTCCGTCTAATTGCGGGTGAAGGGGGGTCGTGAGGGTCTTGTGTACCCCCAGCGGTTGGAGCAGCTCTTTCATGATGTTAGATTCGAAGTTCCTTCCCTGGTCGCTTTGTAATTCCATCGGCACTCCATACCGGCAGATCAGGTTCTCCACCAGCACCCGTGCCACTGTTGCCGCTTCCTGGTTCGGGATGGCGTAGACTTCTGGCCATTTGGTGAAATAATCCATGGTCAACAACAGGTACCGGTTCCCATCAATAAGTAACCGGGAATGGGCCTGCCACGTCGATGGCGATTCTTTCAAATGGAGCCCCACGTTGTACTGCTTCTTGGCCCCACGACTGCGAGATCTAGGCCCTCTGCTGGCAGCGCAGGTGGCGCATTGTTGACACCACCTCTCGACCTCACTGCGTTGGTGCAACCAGTAGAACCTTTTTCGTAGTTTGTCGAGGGTCCGGTTCACTCCTAAGTGACCACCTGTTGCTCCTACGTGGACTTCTTCCAGGACCTCCTTGACTCTGGCTCTCGGTAGAACTAGTTGCTCCACAGACTTCTTCCCATCCGCAGACTCACAGATTCTCTTCAGGACCCCGTAGCTTTTGTAGATGGTGCTGCGACTAGCTACCTCGTCCCACGTTGATCTCGTGCCTGACATGATGTCCCGCAGTATCTGTCCTACGTCCACGTCATCCTGCTGTTGGTCACTTAGGGCATGATCTTCCCATTCTGGAGCTGGTTGTACGTGGATTTACTTTTCTTCCACCTTGGTGCAATGGCTGCAGCT
Organism: Ectobius pallidus; assembly: GCA_964059195.1. Lineage (NCBI taxonomy): Eukaryota > Metazoa > Arthropoda > Insecta > Blattodea > Ectobiidae > Ectobius > Ectobius pallidus. The sequence goes on from CAXKWD010000003.1 coordinate 134,776,381, forward strand.
CTCTGGGCAGGGACGCCGTGAAAGGGCGTCGGCGTTGGAGTGCCTCTTCCCCTGTCGGTGCTCCGAAGTAAAGTTGTATTCCTGTAGCTTCTGGACCCACCGGGCGATCTGGCCTTCCAGGTTCTGGAAACTCAGGAGCCAAGTCAGGGCTGCGTGGTCAGTCCTCAGATGGAACTCTTGGCCGTACAGGTCTCAATACTTCCCGACGTGTCACACAGTAGATCCGTTGGGGCTTCGATAAAGTCCTGCTGAAGTACGCTATCACCTTCTCCTGTCCATCTTGCACCTGCGACAGTACTGCCCCAATCCCCACGTTGCTCGTGTCCGTGTCCACGATGAACATTGCCCCAGGAATGGGGTAGGCCTACCCGAGGATGGGAGATGTGCACAAGGCGTCCTTCAGCCTTCTGAAAGCCTCTTCCGTCTCTTCGGACCACTCGAAATTTATATTCTCTTCGGTAAGCTGGGTGAGTGGCTTGGCGATATTGGCGTAGCCGGCCACGAACCTCCGGTAGTACGTGCACAGGCCTAGGAATCTCCTCAGTTCGTATTTGTCTCTAGGCCGGGGCCATTCCCTGACAGCGTGGACCTTCTCGGGATCGGTGGCCACCCCGTCAGTACTCACGATGTGTCCCAAGTAAAAAACCTTCTAATGGAATAGGGTTGAGTTTAAGTCGTGCCTGTCCCAGTCGGGGAAACACCTTCCTCAGGTTTTCGAGCTCTTCCTTGAATGTCTTCCCGATGATATGATGTCGTCGAGGTAGAGGAGGCAGGCGTCTTAAGTCAGGCCCTCATTACTGCTTCCATCAAGCGCTGGAACGTGGCCGGCGCGTTGCAGAGGCCAAAGGGCATAACTGTAAACTACCACAGCCCATGGCCTGCCGAAAATGCAGTCTTCTCCTTATCTTTGGGGTGTAGGGCCACTTGCCAGTCTCCTGACTTCAGGTCTAGGGTTGAGCCAAGGTGTCCAAGGTGTCGTCTATTCTGGATAGAGGAAAACAGTCTTTCTTAGTGACGTCATTCAGTCGTCGGTAGTCCGCGCAGAACCGGAGATCTCCGTTCTTCTTCTTCACCAGCACTACCGGCGATGACCAGGGGCTCTCGGATTCTTCGATAATGCCCCGTGCCTTCATCTCCTCCAATCGGTTGTTTATCTCTTTCTCCTTGGCGAGCGGGACCCGTCGGGGTTGCTGTCGAATCGGTCGGGCGTTTCCGGTGTCGATGCGATGGAGCACTCTCTCGGTTCAGCCGTAGTCATCCTCGGATAGGCTGAATACGTACTGGTACTCGCAGACTAAGCTGCAGACCCTCGATCGTTCGCGGCCGCTGAGATGCTCTCCAGCTTCCTTCACGAGGTCCTGCAGCGTCTTGTCCAGGTCTCCGGTTGTGGGTTCACGCTCTCCATGCTCATCCAGGATTGTTATTGAGCTGGCAGGTTCGCAGGTACCCAATACCGTCCCGTCCTGCATCTCCCTGTCTTGATTCGACACGTTAATCATTCTCACAGGCACCAATCGACAAGAGGGAAGTAGGGCTCTCGCGATGTACAGTCCCTCCGGGTCCAGCAGAATGTTCTGTTCGGGCCTGCCATCTACCCGCGCCGTCACCACCATCTCGCTTCCGGCAGGGATCAACTGGTCCTCTGCCAGGACGAACCTGCAGGCCCTCGCGCCGTTCCGGTGGTCGCTAAGCGTTACCTCTTCTTGGCCAAACTTCAGTATGCGACGCCTGATGTCTACTGTCGCATCGAACTGTCGTAGGGCGTCTAACCACAAGATGACGTCTTCAATAATATTGGCCACGAACACCCACAGCTGGAGTGTCTTGTTCCCCAGCGTCAGCTCCAAGTAGACCTCTCAGGTTGGGGAGCTCTTCGCCCGACGATGTACTTAGGCTGTAGGTTCGTAGAGGTGCTCTCTCGGGTAAGCCTCGCACCATGTCAGGTCTGGCGTTGGTCAGCGACGCTCCAGTGTCCACCCGGACTCTGCAGGGACGTCCTCGTATCCAGCCTGTGGCGAACAGTCCGTCGTCACTCCGCTCACTCACTGTTTTCAAGATCAGGCGAGGGGATGAGGATGACGACGCCGGCGTCCCCTTCTCCACGGCGGCCTCTAGTAGTTTTCCTGCTGCTCCGATGATCCTACCCTGCAGTCTCGTCTCAGATGCCCCGGTTTCCCGCAGTTCCAGCAGATCACTTTCCGACGTCGGTCTCGGTGGGGCGTTGCTGGGCGACGATCCCCCTTGGAGTACATGGAGACGCTCCTTATGCTCCCCGATGCCGCCGCACTGGCTGTAGCTTTCGCGGCCTGCATCCTCCGCGCAGCTCCAGAGCATCGTTGATGGTTCTGTGCTCCGAGAGCAGTAGGTGCTGTTTTAGCTCTCGGTCGCGGACCCCACATATGAAAGTATTTGCCGCTTCTCCGGCAACAAATTCCTTTGGTAGGCCTACCAGGACTTGATTGGCGAGTTGGTCTATCGCCATTGCGAACTCCTGGAGGATCACTTTTCGTCCCTGTACACTCGTCCTCAGATGTGCCCTGTAGGCCCCAGCCAGCTGATGGTCCCCATAGCGGTCTTCCAAGGCGTCAAAGATTTCGTGCGCCGTCGCCTCCGTCGGAACGCTTCGCAGAATCTCCGCGGCCTGCCCCCGTAGCGCCGCGATTAACTGCGTGGTTCTCTCCCTCGGCGTCCATCTGTTGTGTTCGGCCGTAGCTTCAAACTGGCGCCTGAAGACAACCCAAGATGTCGTCCCGTCGAGTTTGGGGGCCTTCACCTATGACCTCTGCGTCCCGTTATCGGTTTGGTGCTGATCTTCTTGCCCCACTCTTCCTCCGAGTGCATGCTGTACTTCTAGTTTAATTAGGGCGTGGCACTCCTTGGTCTGCCTCTCTAGTGCGCTTTTCACTGCCACTAGCTCGTCGTCGAGTTCTTTTAGCCTTCCCTTAACCGGTGTCACTTCCTGCTCGAGTTCTTTCTTCAGGCTCAACTGCAGGTTCATCACTTCATTTTTCATTTCTCTGCTCAGGGCCTCTCTCGTTTCGGCCAGGGCATCTCTCGCCTCGGTGCTCTGTTGCTTTTACTCGGTGTTCTGTTGCTTTAACTCGGTGTTCTGTTGCTTTAACTCGGCGGTCTGTTCTTTTATTTAGTTCACGGCGTGGAGTAGGGATTTTAACATCTCCTCCATTTTGCGTTATCTCAATTATATCCCACTTCTTACACCAGTGTAACAAGGGATCGTCGGGGTTCGAAATCAGAACTCGTAGTTTCTAATTGAAGAATGGAGGTTCCTTTTTTTCGATAACAATTATCTATAAGGCCAGAAAACTCCTGAATGTTCTCCAGTTCACTCTTCTGTTCGGTGCTCTCTTCCACGTCACAGCACATTCCCAGTCGAGTCTAGATCAGCTCACCAGCTCTTCCGTTCACTAGCTCCTTCGTCACTAGTCCCTCCGGTCACTAGTTCCCCGTTGACTAGATCTTCCGATCGCTTGCTTCTCCGCTGACTATTCCCTCTGGTCACTGGCTCCTTAGCTCCTCAAGTCACAGTTAAATGAGGCCGCGCTAATCGGTTCACTCCGTCCAGGTCCATAACTCCTCAAGTCACACTTACTTGAGGTCGCGCTGATCAGTCCTCTCCGTCCAGTTCACACTCTGACGCTGACTCTCTCTCGCTGTTACTGACTGACTGTTCTCTCATTGACTGACTCTCGCTATCCGCTGACGAGCTTATATAGTCCCGACGAATATTCTGGATCCGATGTCTCGAAATCTCTGTCCGCGTATAATCTAGAATGCCTGCGTGGTGCGCGGTCACACCCCTCAGCGCGCAGTTATTACCTACAGGCCATCCCCCACGGAGCGTGGCCCAATCGTTGCGGCGTGTCACGCCCACTAGCTCTCGTCTCCCGTCTGAACAATAGGGGGGCCGCGACCTTTCCAGACTCTGTCGTTTCTCGTAAATTCTAGGCAATTAGCATTGTGACAATACTTTGTTTGCATTAGGACTACAGTGCACACTGCTTATTATGATCGCTTTGGGATGCAGCTAATCTGATAATATTAACCAATCGATAACAGTAGCTGAAATTTTTTTTGGTAGGTTATTTATTCACCCATATAATGATACTTAACTGTGAATCATTGAACTACTCGTAAAATGCAGTATTAGACTGCAAGCAACTATATTTTCAATCAGTGAATTAGATTTTCTGCTTTTTTCCGTAGAATTCTATTAACCAATATTTCTTCCTCATAATGTTTTTGAAGTTTTTGAAGTATGTTTAAATTTGTTGTTTTACACTAGCTATTACTGCACCTCAACACTGTCATCTTCATAATTCAAAAGCAATAATTATACTGAGGGACAAAACATGTTTTATTGCTTAAAAGAAAATTTAGGGAATGCCATCCCCTCGAACAGGTCATCCTGCGAGCTGGGAACAGTACCATTACACATAGTTGAATTGGAAACAAATCACTCAAAAACAAAACTTAATACCATATAGTACTTAGAAGTAATGCCACACAAAGGAAAATGTGATAACATAAACCAAACCTTTGATCACAATAAACAGCATTGTCTTAATGTATCAGTATTCATCCAAACGGGACTTCATAAAAGTGATAACATTACCAGAATGATAAATTAAACTAAACTCTGTGGCGCTACATCCATGGAGGAACGTGGCCTACCACCCGACCGCGTCATCTACCACAGGCAGACGGCAGGATTGGGGGCATGTGGTAAGCATGCCGACACCCACGGCCGTTAATGGTGGTTTTCATGACCGGAGCCACTACTTCTCTATCAAGTAGCTCCTCAATTTGAATCATGAGGCTGAGTGCACCCCTGCCAGGCCTCCCTACCTCAGAAAAATCCGAGGAGGTACCAGGGATCGAACCTGGGCCAACGGATCTGTCAGGGAACCAGACTGATGATACTAAGGCATTATCCACGATTACATTAAGCACTGCATTCTTTTTCCATTAGGACTATTCTTTTTTATACGAGTAGTACTGATAACTTAAAGAAATTCTAAATAAATTGGGATGTGAATTGTATCAGAAAGAAGGGAAGAGAAAAAATTATACAGAGTGACCCATGAACTATGAACTGGATGCATGATGTTTTGCCAGTTTGCAATGGCAGCACGCCTTGCTGCCTGCGGCTATCATAGAGTGGTATTAATGCAACCATACAAAAATTTCCTCAAATATATTTTAATATATTTGAATTTAAATATTACCGACATTATGAAAGGAGGGGCTGAAACTGGCTGCCGTCATTGTCTACACATTTCTGGCACCTTTGTAAGAAATCATCCAAAACTCGCCACAGTTCACATTGAAAAATGTTGGCAATTTCCTGGCAGATATTTTGTTTTAATTATTCCAGGGTTTATGGGCTTGTCTTGCATACTTTATATTTTAATTTATCCCAGAGATAAAAGTCCCTAAGCTGTATGTTAGGTTTCTTAGGCTGACACCAGCTCTGGGCTGAAATTTATTATACAGATTATGGAATGTTGCATAGCGTAGAACCTTTATACCCGAGAATATTTCGGCAAATCATATTTGCACTTGACAAGCTGATTGCATTAACAGATGCAAGTCAAAATAAAGAAATAAATGCTGTGCAGTGTTAAACATATACTGATCCATAATTTTCACTAAATACAGGACACAATAATAAATTACTCATAACAGCAGAGCAAAGCCAGTGTGAACTAGTATCAGCTGGACAGTCAATGCAATACTACAAAGTAGAACAAAGTGAGAGTGACCTTGATTGCAACAGCGCACAGTGGTCCAAAAAGCGAAACCAGCGGGACAAAACTCATTTTGGCCACCCTTGTAAAATTAAGCAACAACAATCTGGTAATACTGAAAACATATCCCTTCATCAGGAATAACCCTTTAAATAAGGGTGCTTTGATTTATGACAGCATGACACATCCCCAAAGTTGAATGAAGGTTTGCCGATTTTGCGTCAGGTATCAGACGGTTTATTTCTCAGTGAGGTTTGTTAGTGGCTGGAAGCAAGTGTGAACTAGTGGAGGAATTTATTACTACTGGATAACGTAATCCAAGGAATGTGGAACTTTTTGGTATAACAAGTATACATATATACATATTTGTATGTCCGTCATATTAGTTTGTATTCTTTAAAGATAAGAAAGTTAATTTATTTTTTCCAAAAACTTTAAATTGACTTATAAAAAATATATATCTGAATAGCACCTTGAAAATTCACCAGATCATAGTTAAATTATGGGCTCTAAGTTGCTTTGAACCGCAAAGTGCGCAAGTTGCGCCTTTTTCTGAAAAATCTATTTCTTTCCAAGAATCCAAGATATAAAATTGCTTCTTGCAGAATATGTTTATTAGTAACATATGGGATTTCGATCAGTAGGCTGCACTGAATCAATAGAACCAGCAATAAATAATACCAAAAGGTTAATAAGATATTTATTTGAGTAATTTTAAATAAATAAAAGTATTCAATTAATTTTAACAAATTAAAAATATTCCAAAAATATGTAATTAGTTAATTTTCATAAAACTTATGAAAATATTCTACAGTCTTTTCAGATATATTTTATTTTTATATTTTAGGGAAAACAAGGGATCCAAAAAAGTAGAATGTCACACACTAGAAGTAAATTACGTGTTATGACCTGCATGGAATTATGCAAATTATTCAGGAAGAACAAATTCATTACGCAAGATTTGTGTAATCACGTGAAAGAAAATGTTGAATTGCGGGACTGCAATACTGTTGCCTTAAATGAAATTTAAAAAGTGCTGTTATTGTTTAAATCTGATTTCCGGAAACGCTGGAAACAACGTGGTAGAAAGCATGATAGATTTGTGGTTAAATATACAAAATGGTTAAATTCTGAACTAATATTCCCGGAAAGTGTTATGAATTTTCATTCACTGAATGCTTCATCTTCATCAAATGTTGGAAGACCGAGAAAATTATTGTCTGAAGGTACTGTTCTTAATCTATTGCTCATCACTTTGGATCCTTTAGTATCAAATATATACGCCCCCTTGCCCCAGAAGAAGAAATACAGTCTACCCTTGGAAGTTCGACAGCTCTTAAAAGAACCATACCTAATCAAAAGCCACAGAAATGATGAACAGAAGAAAATTTCCTCAGTTGATGAAGATGATGATGAAGAAGAAGAAGAAGAAGATGAAGAAGAAGAAGAAGAAGAAGAAGAAGAAGAAGAAGATGATGATGATGAAGGTGGTGATGACGATTATGAAGGAAATGGCGAAGAAAAAGATGATGATGATGATTACGATTAAAATTTTGAAAACAGAATTGTAATCTTATAATATGGTATCATAGCACATTGTATTCATATGTATATATATATATGTATGTGTGTAGGCCTATACATGTATGCAGGCCTATGTGTGTATGTGTGTCTTTTATCTAAAGTAGATGATTTTTCCTTTACCAACGTTTTCTTCAAACGAATACATTAGCATTGTTCCCCAATCCGCAAACAGTTTCTTTGTGCTGTAACTGCAATAGGGCAAATGTTTGCTCGAACTGAGGAAGTAAAGATCTGTCTGTGTACAGTTAATTGAGTTTCTGTCCACTGATTGACATAATAAATTAGTATGTACAAATGTGGTACATTCTGTGTTCTGTTTATGTGTATATATATATTCAAGATGCAAATAATTCTGTCCCGTTAGATTCTCCAGACATACAAAATAAAGAAGAAAATGATTATGATGACTAGAATTTTGAAAAGAGAACTTAAACTGTATGAACATTATATTATGTACATATGTGCGCGTTTAGTTATGTATGTATGCTTGTATATATGTGTATTTGATGTATTTATATAGGTGTGTAATGTGTGCGTGTATATATAGGTATAAATGTATATTAATATATTTATAAAGCAAATTTAAATGTTTAAGTGCATTTGTTTGCATTGTATGTGTATATTACATGTAAGGGTATAGTTTCAAAACATAATATAATTTTGTCCTGCTAGATTCGCGTTTTAGACCACTGTGCAGCGGAGGGAAACACGCCCAGTGGATAAACACCGCATGGCTGGTTGATAGTTCATTGGGTCACTCTGAACAATTTTCTTCTGTTTTGGTATTCCTAGTAAAGTTCAATTCCATGAAGATTAAGATCAGTTGTAAAGAAAATGTCGCATAACAAAAAATAATCTCTATATTGCAGTAACATTGTCTATAGAACCAAAGGAAAGAAATGGTACTGGCACTCAAATAGTAGTACTGTACAGGAAAGGTCTATTATTAATACTTTAAGGAAATAAGTTTCTGAGACATTACACACTACAACTCATGTAGTTTTAATGTGCTATTTCCACTAATGTAGCACAAATGATGAAATTACCTATAGGCCTAAGCTATGTGGTAGATTGACAAGTGACCCGGCTATCCTTTAGAAAATCAAATCAAACAGTTACAAGCAACTAACTACTTACATAACTTACACATATATGAGCATTTTGGCTAAGTAGATTAAATATATAGTAGGTTCTTAATATAATTTGTTATTTAACTTGTAAGTTCCTACAGTATATGACAGTTTATAGTAGACTATAGTTCGCCGAAGTTTCATTTTCCATCACGGTGTGCTATCAATATGAATTATTTGTGCGTTTTTTCATAATTTTCCTTGAAAACAAAGTATTAATAGTATTGATAAATTTCATTCTTTTCCGTTTGTGGTAAATTTTTATTATAAAGAGAATTGTCCACCTGACCACAAATAATTTAACCAAAAGTTCAATGTATGCAATGTTTACTTAGCCCTTCATTCTACAGTAGTGTAATATTAATTGAATACTTACATATATAGCACTCATGTGTACATTTTCCATACATCCTGTTACAATTTTCTTCAATAATGTTATGGAGCTGATAAAACTGACTATTTAATGTGTACCTATTAAAGAAATGGAAAACAGACTGCAATATATTGAAAACAGGGAGAAGAGGAGAGAGAGGATGGAGAGGAAGAATAATATAATAATAAAAAATGCAGATTCCGAAGATGAAAACGCAGAAGTGCAAGGTGATGTGCAAGCAATATTTCACAAACTAGAAGTAGACATTGGTTTTGAGCTAGCTCGATACATAGGGAAAGATTGGAAAGGTAGAAAACTAACTTGGGTAAAGCTGAAAAGCTACGAAGACAAGATCGCGGTAATGAAAAATAAAAATAAACTCACAGGAACAGACTGTTACATAGAAGACGACATGACGAGAGAAGAGAGACAAATTCAAGTTGTGATACGTCAACAGGCGAAGTTCATAGAATTTAACAAGTTAACCAAAAGAGAAATCAGAAAAGACCTACGCGAATACAACTCTAACATAGCCAAGCACATCGCAACCACATCTAGATCGGTCAAGAAAATAAAAAGAGAAATAAATGAAGGGAAACACTGGATGTTGGGCGTTAAAGGGGACAGAGGAAAAAGAATAGCTAACAGAAAGGACATTAACTCAGCAGCCACTGACTACTATAAGGAACTTTACAAGAGTACCGCGCAACTAAGAAACGATGAACTCCCTCTAATCGGAAATGAGACGGCGCCACCAATACTCAAAGAAGAAGTAACACAAGCTATAAAAGAACTAAAATCTGGGAAATCCCCCGGTGAGGACGGGATTCTAAATGAATTCCTGAAATGGGGAGGAGAACCCCTAGTAACTGCAACGACCTCGCTATTCAATCACATATTACAAACTGAGGAATTACCACAACAATGTCAGCAGAGTACAGTAATTCTGTTGCATAAGAAAGGAAACAGGGACGACCTGAACAACTATCGGCCCATCAGTTTATTATCCAATTTGTATAAAGTATTCACTAAGATTCTCACCAAAAGGCTTACTAAAATCTTTGATGAAAACCAACCTCCGGAACAAACTGGATTTCGCACGAACTACAGTACAATTGATCACCTCCAATCAGTTAATCAAATTCTAGAAAAAGCAGAAGAATACAACATACAGATACACATTGCTTTTGTGGAATACAGAAAAGCATTTGATACAGTGGAACACACGAGAGTTTTGAGCTCCTTGAAAGCTATAGGCGTAAATAACAAGTACACAAGACTTATAGGAAAATTATACACAAACAGCACCGCCAAAATTAGAACAGAGATTGAAGGCACGCCATTCAAGATAGAAAGAGGCGTTAAACAAGGTGACCCGATCTCACCAAAATTGTTCACATGCCTGTTAGAACAAGTTTTCAGAAAACTGGATTGGGAAAAGAAAAGATATGGCTTAAACATAAACGGGAAAAGACTCACAAACTTACGCTTCGCAGACGACTTTGTGTTATTCGCAAAAACTGGGAAAGAGATGGAATACATGCTGAAAGACGTAAGTGGGAAGAGCGAACAAGTGGGACTAAAAATGAACCCCGAAAAAACCAAGTTAATGTCACTTTCAGGCCAAGCAGCAATAACATTGAATGGAACAAAAATTGATTACACCGACGAATACACCTATCTAGGTCAGTCAATATCATTGACAAAGAGAGGAGAGAAGGAAATTAGAAGAAGAGTGGCCATGGCATGGGGTAAATTCTGGAGTCTGAAGTTTATATTCCAAGACATCTCTCAACCAGAAGACAAAAATAGAAATACTAGAAAGTTGTGTCATACCAGTGCTAATCTACGGATGGCAGACATGGGCATATACACAAAGAGAGACAGAACTACTACAGAAATGTCAACGGAAGATGGAAAGGCGGATCCTCAACATCAAGTTGTGCAATAGAGTGACCAATGAAGAACTCAGAAGGAAGACGAAAATGCAGGATGTGGCGAGTCAGGCATGGTCACTGAAGTGGAAGTGGGGAGGTCATGCAGCAAGACTCCACCAGGACAGATGGGCGTATGTCACAACAATGTGGGACCCCCGAATAGGGAAAAGGAGCAGAGGACGTCCAAGGCGAAGATGGTCCGACGACTTCACGAGAACACTAGGCGCAACATGGAGCAGGACGGCTAGAGACAGAATAAAGTGGAGAAACATAATGAAAGACTTAGCAAACCCAAAGTGAACAGTGATCAGTGATAAGTGATGATACCTATCAAACGCAGCACTTGAGCTCGCACGGACCGGCTCACCGAGCGAGCAAACTTAGAGCCAGCCCTACGATCGGTAGGAGGCCCTTGCCCTAAAGGGATGCCAATGGGCTTATTTTATTATTATATTTTATTTATTGTCCTAAAATATATGGTAGCACATTTATACCTGAACTAGTAGCTTGCTGAATGCATCCAATTTAAAAATATAAAACCATGAAAATTATATTGTCTTATATGTTGCATAAACTTAAGGAATTTTAAAATGTGTTGTCAAATCATTGTTTATTTCCTGACGTTTAATCTTAAGTGAATTTGCCGAATTATTCAGCAAATAGTCAATGATATAAAATTAGTGTTATACACACTGGGGCTACGTAATTGTAGTTTAATTGTAAAACAATTGTCTGTTCCTAGTTGTTAAATATAAGTAAATTTGCCGAATATCTTAGCAAATAGTCATTAATTTAAAATTTTTCTTTAGTACACTGAATCTATGTAGTCAGGGGTGCCCACCCACCCAAACTTCACGACTCACCCCCCAAACTTCATGACTCACCCCCAAACTTCATGACTCACCCCCCAAACTTCATGACTCACCCCCAACCTAATTGTCTGTCGACAAGGGCGCCAATATGGTATTTTCTAGGAAGAGGCAATTTTTTAAATTAATTTATTTTTTGTCGCTTTAACTTCTTGGGCCACTTTGTAACATTATATTAATAATATAATAAGTGCAACAATGACGTAGCCAGAAAATAATGGCAGGGAGGGTCGAAAGTGCTGGGGGTATGGGGGTTGGGGTTCCAACCCAGAAAATTTTTAAATATTGAACTAATGAAAATCACATTTTATGCTATTTTAGCACAGAAAAACTAGTTAAGAAAGTTGTTTACCATACTCGAAGACATGTCAATGTAAATAAGAAATCATTACCTAAGTGGGGGTTCAATTTTTCTCCTATAATATTCTCATGTAATGTCCAACAGAGACAATAATCTGTGGTTCATGAAAGCTTACATATCTATCTTGTATGTTAACTGTACATTAACAGTGGGAGCCCAGTCACAAAAATCACTAATTAGTGTGCCTCACAGTACTGCATATGACATAACTTGTCTGTCTGTGAGGTAGACCATTAGGGCAATTAGTCATAGGAGAGAAGTTCCATCTGGCGCTGTGAATTGATTTCCGGCTTAGCTCAGTTGGTAGAGCATTGGCACGAACAGCCAAAGGTCCTGGGTTCAAGTCCCAGTGTCGGAGGAATTTTTCTCCTATAATATTCTCATGTAATGTCCAACAGAGACAATAATCTGTGGTTCATGAAAGCTTACATATCTATTAAAAAGTCAGTTTTATCAGCTCCATAACATTATTGAAGAAAATTGTAACAGAATGTATGGAAAATGTACCCATGAGTGCTATATATGTAAGTATTCAATTAATATTACACTACTGTAGAATGAAGGGCTAAGTAAACATTGCATACATTGAACTTTTGGTTAAATTATTTGTGGTCAGGTGGACAATTCTCTTTATAATAAAGTATTAATAAATAAAAGTTAAATAGTAACAAAAACAAGCCAGCATTAGCTTTCATCTTTATATATAGGCCTACTTTTTCATCTTTTTTTTCCTGGTAGTCATCCATGTAATAAAAAAGCTCTCACATTAGACACAGACATCACACATAATTATATTCCATGTATAAAATGCTACCAGATAGGTTTTCCCAAATACATAAAGACTACATTTTGCGCAGTTCTTTCAAAGTAACAAAAACTACCACTAATTCCACACCACTGGACATGCATACAAATCTATTTTGAACTATCTTGAAGCAATTACATTCGGTAATGATAATTTAAATAAAAAAAACTTTTTACAGATGAAAAATAAAATGCTTATCTATAGAATAAGCTTACATTTTATTATATTTCATTGCCTTGGCACAAAAGTTTATCAGAATGCAGTAATGGCCTTCAGCTGGAAGTATTGTTATCAGGTTAATCATTATTGTCACATTTTTATATGTTACCAATTTCTCATTTACCTGTGTATATAGCCAATAGCCTATAACTGCATATATTATTCATTAACAATTGCATTCCATTGAACAAGTAATGAATATGCTGTGACATGTATGAAGCATTACAACGATTTTGACTGACATTTTAACACCACATGAAATAATTCATAACAGCATTCATTTTTACACAGTTTGTGTTATTGTCTTTTAAATCATAATAAAATTATCACATCATAAAGATAAATACTACATTTGAAAAAATAAACCCACTTTCTTAAAGGTCATGTTACAAAGATTCTATACAAATTCAAATATCATGCACGATGGTAATCCTATTACGGTATATCATTCTATATCATTGGAAGCATTGTTGGTACATCTGAAATTCTTAAATACTGATTAGTGATCTTTAAAGAATTAAGTACCAGTACATTTTTATTCTATATGTCTTGAAGTATTTTATACAATTATTAATCAGAAATTTATAAACACTGTATCCCAATTTCATCTTGTACATCTTTTTACATTTTCAGCTTCTACTTCGTAATGAGTAATGGCCATAGTAATTTCAGTTCATTATTCCAAGATGATGGTATACGTAAAGAACACTGCCTTCGATACAAAGTACAATACAGGGAAGTAAATGTATTTCTATGAAGGTATTAACCATCCACAGCCCTGATTTACATATCTAGTAGACTAATTGAGCAAATAGCTTACTGTTGATTGATTACTTGAAAATACAGGAGATGATTAAACATACTGTGTTCTATCACACAGATGTCACTCCCATACAAAGGAAGTGTCTTATTTAGTTAAAGCACTGTCCTCGTCTCACATTTATCAGCTAGAAGAGTACAAACATTATAATAGGAACTTACATATACTTGTTGTAAAAACTCTATTATCAAGACTAAACAGGTACCCATCATCCTGGGACAATGAGTTGAGGTAATTAATACATTAGTCTCAAATACTTTCCTGTTGGTGTACTTAAGTCTTTAAGATGCTGTAATCGTATTGTCTTGTTTTCAGTTTATTGTCAATAATCAGTTTTCATTTTTACCATATCTATAATAATTGATCTTAGTGGCTACTGGTACCTATTGTCTTATTATCACTAAAGTTCTTAATTTCATTTTATGAATATCAGTACCATGCAAACTATTTTCTTAGTAAAATTACTGTACAAATATAATTTTTGACTTAGCTTGTTTTTTATTTGTGTTTATTGTAGTTTATGTAGCAATATTATGTCATTAGCCATGAAATATAACATACTTATTCCTTTTCTTATAAGCTAAAATTGTCACTAATCCTTCCTTCATAAAAAATGTCCAAAGTATGTAGTACAATCATTCCAAAATTATTTGGAATGTTTAAACATCTCAGGAAAATAAAAAGTTTTGACCATCACAGATTCCACTCACATGAGCAAGTACAAAAGCTCATCTACAAATCCTCTTATATTGTCATGTGTTTTTCTTCTTTTTGAAAGTGGTTCTGTTATCACAGCGTACACTAAACATAGTAATAGTACAATGTGGTAATTCCAAGGGGCTCGGGCAAAGAGAGTTAAGTCCACTTGCTTGTTACTGAAAATTAGAGTGACTTAACACACTATACCAGCCCAACATAGCTTTAGAGATGGATAAACCCATGAGGCACACATCCATAACTACCGTACAATTTTGAATATGACTTACTGGACTTAACACAAATGTAGAGAACATTTTTATCTATAACTCTATGGACATATCTCAATTTTTTAGGATGGTGGACTTAACTCTCTTTGCCCGCGCACCCCGGAATTGTAATGTAGCCTATAGATATAGACCTTACTCCAAATATAATTGGAGAACACAACATACCGTGCAATTCTCCATTCAGAATTAATAATATGTTATTATTTCAGAAATTGAGAATGTTTTCATAATGAAATGCCAAGCTAAGTTAAAGAACAATGCTTAAATTAAAATTAAATTACTTTTGGTACCATCTACAATTAATAGATTTCCAACAGAGGGCGACAGTAGCAAAGGAGCTACAATGAGGTGAATTTAAATCAGGCCAAAATTGATAATACTTTGAACCAAATCAAAGCCTCGACTAAAAAGTGTAAGTGAAGTAGGTTAAAAATATGTTTTAAATCATTTTATTAGCAACTTCACACTTTATACAACTACAGGAAGATCTTACATTCTCAAGTTTAATTTAGCATTGGTCAATTTAGCCTAGCTTTCTATGTGTGGTAGCCCTAAGTTAATATCAGTATAACTTATGCAGAGAGATATAATAGTTTCAAAAGTATATTCTAGGTGGTAAAAGCAGATATCTTTAAAATTATTCTTAACTGGTTGAGTTTTTTCTTCACACTGTGAACATGTCCAATAATGAAAATGTGAACTATTTCTGGAAGATGTTAAGGCTCTGTACAATTGAACATTTACAAAATACTGTAAGTAAATGATTAAGGAAGTGGTATTTGGAAAAATTTCAGAAATATGAAATATAGTGAATATATGATCAGATGGTCAGACCATTTAAAGAGAATGACTAGATGACCATACACCTACACACACGGTAAAAGAGAAACTCATTAAATTGGAGTCAGGACAGAGATTTTCAGAATTTTTAAATAGAAGATGGTTTTAAGTATCATTCTAATGGAATTTTTTGGGAAGACAGTATTAGGTAGGAATTATGTACATTGCTGTTTTAGTTCTATAATTATGTCAATTAGACACAAAATAACCTAAATGCTTTACCTTGTGGTTCAGTCCTATATACTCAAATTGTAACTTATTTATTATAAAAAAAAACTGTGATCAATTCATGAACATTTATAATGTTCACTGCTCACAGTTCTTTAGTCCTAATGAGCACAATATATCCCTACATTATAAACTGCAGTGCCTTCCACTCCGGCGGCCCGGGTTCGATTCCCGGCCGGGTCGGGGATTTTTCAGTAGTGAAAAATCCCTTTCCCGGGTTCAGGACTGGGTAGGTTAAGTCTTAGATTAAGATAATGCACATTGTGCGCGATTCCTTAATTATAAACTGCAGAATTGTGAATGAAAGAGTTGTATCTCATAGTGGTTTCTTAAAATTCATGTTTGCGTAAGATAGTTAATTGACCAGCTATTATTAATAGGCCTGTCATATTAACTTAAGCAAAAGTTTTGGAGAGATACATTGCACCTGCTCATTTACCTCATTATTTTGAATTGTATATATACTGAATGTCATTTAGCTGTTTACAGGATGGCAAACAAATGTATAGTACCATACGACGTTATCACTTATAATCTTAATTGTTCACGCAAGCTAAGTGTTTTTTCCAGCATATTTATTATGTGCAGTAAATAGTTTTAATTCAAATCATCCGCCAGGTGTTCTTGCGCCAAGCATTAAGTTGAGTAGGCGTATATTTCATCATATCCTGATCACGAGTTCTTTGTGTCGGGTATTCCCTCTTTAAAGACGCCTTAAAGAGCGTCAGGAAGCCTCATCAGTATTAAGCCTGCAGTTACACGATCAAGTCACGGTCTGACACTGCTCCGGTTCTAGTAACAAAAGCCAGTTCGCGCTCTTTGTATTTTCACTAGAAATCATTAGAATAAAACTTCCTTATAAGTTTTATTAATTTCAAGTAAATTACTTATACATAATTTACTTATTCGCCGTATTATAAGTTCATTAGATTCACTTATTAGTTCCAAGTAATTAAATAGCGTGTGACGTCATCACTCACCAAGAAGCTATAAAACGTGAACAATCAAGTGTTAATAACTTAAAATACATACATTCTACTGCAAATTTTATTACCGTTAAATTGAGATATAATTCATTAGTAAATTACAAAATTTACTAAATTACTTCTAGTGGTGCAATCTGGTTCGCGCCAAATTCCAATTCATTGTTTCAAGTGTTTATTCAATTAATATTCAGTGTTCAACTATTATTTCTTCGAGTGGTTACAAGTATTAATAAAATTTAAGTATTTCATTACATTCTAGATTGTTTAACCAATATGTTTCCTTTGATCTCTGTACCAAGTGACCTCGTGATATAGTCCCTTCTTGCTCTAAATGGTCCTCCGAAATCTTATACTTCTCACATGTGCATTGTTTCATACTTACTTGAAGCTACCTTATTAAGCTATCCTGCATTTATCCATCTCACGTATATCATCGTCCAATCCCTAACATTGGTCCTCTCACGAGCCTAGTCCCAAACATTGGTCCTTTACCGGGCAGGATCATATTGGTACAATCTTATTTATTGCATACTTGTATTCGCAAATACCGTTTCTCGAGTTCGTCTCATTCATATGTGCTTCCGCGTCGGTCAGTTCGTGAGTTCCAGCAACCCTGAACTTCGCATCGAAGACAGCATCATGCAGCAGTGATTCGACTCATCGTGGGATTCCGGTCATCAGTGAACATCAAGAAGACAGTGAACAGTTAATACATGCATTATCGTGCAGCAGTGGTAGAATTTCAAATCTTCAAGAACAAGTAATTTCCACATTTCGCATTCAAGATGGAAAGTGAATTGAAGGAATTAACGAAAAAACGTGCTTTTCTTAAAAGAAAACTTACGTACATTCAGAAGTACAGTGACAATATTACTGAAGAAGTTGATATATTTCGATTAAAAGTTGAATATGACACTCTTAACGAAGTGTGGCAAAATTATGAAGTGGTACAAACTCAAATTGAAGCTATTATCGAAGCTGAAAGTGAACTTGACATGCACGCACAGTATGACGAAGAGATGAATAACAAGTACAAGGTGCTAAAGGCTAAGCTTAGTGAATTGTTATTTCTACACGACCAACCAGTGCGTAGTGTAGGCTCTCATCACAGTCATCAATCTAATCACAGTGGTAATTCGCATCACAGGTGTCAATCTTCTACTTCACAATGCAACAATAGAAATATACAACTTCCAAGGATTCAAATTCCAGTGTTTAGTGGGGATGTGACTAACTTTAAACACTATCACGACACTTTCAGTAGCTTAGTGGTAAACAATGAATCGTTGGATTCCATCCAGAAATATCATTATTTGCTGAGTTCTCTGAAGGGGCAGGCTCACGCGCTCATTCAGAATCTTCCAGTCACGAATGAGAATTTTACTATAGCATGGAACTTGGTGTGCTCTAGATATGATAATACTCGAGTTATTGCCACAGCTCACATCAAAAATCTACTTTCATTACCAATAATGAAAGATGAAAATGTTACAGACTTGCGAAACTTATTAAATCAGTTTCAAAGCAATCTTAACGCCATCGAAGCTCTCAACATTGAAATCCCATTACACGAAGTCATGTTCATTCAATTAATATTGGATCATCTTGGTGAAACTACACGCAAGGAATGGGAGAGCAAAATTGACTCACAAAGGTTCACACCGCTTCAAGAGTTGATGAACTTCCTAGAAGCCAAGGCTCATTCTTTAGAAGTGCTATCCAATTCTAACAATGTGCCAAGCCCATCCAAGGAAAAAAGTGAAAGACATACACAAAAGAAATCTGTAAAAACGACTCGTCAATCTTATGTTGCCATCAAAGGTGATACATGTCCTTGTTGCAAGGAAAGTCACAATTTATATAAGTGCGACAAGTTTTCACAGTTGAGTGTAGATCAACGTTGGGATTTTGTGAAAAGCAAAGGTTTATGTGCAAACTGTTTCTCCAACGGTCACAAAAGAGACAATTGCAAAATCAAGTCATTCTGTAATTGTGGAAAGGCTTCACACAGCAAACTGTTACATAATAACACACGAGACAGTAAAAAGGCTCCTCGACAACCACATCAACCGTCTGAATCTACAGATAATGTACCTGCTAGTTATTGTTCGATAAAAGAAAATTCCAACCAAAGGGAGATTTTATTAGCAACAGCAGCAGTGCATCTTGAAGATAGACAAGGAAATTTAGTGTTATGCAGAGCGTTACTGGACTCAGGAAGCCAATTGAACTTCATAACTGAAGGTTTAGCCAAGAAGTTGCAGCTGCCAACCACAGATGTCGACACTCAGATACGAGGTATTAATGGCACCTCTTCTTGCAATCACAGTGTTAAGGTTAATCTGCGATCCAGAATCCAGAATTTCCAGGCTGAAATGAGTTGTCTAGTAATCCCTCACATTGCAAACAAACTTCCTTCAGTCCGTATAGATCCCAAACATTTCAATATTCCTAGTGAAATAACATTAGCGGATCCTAAATTCTACATCCCTGGTGATGTCCAAATCCTCATTGGTGCTAGCTTGTTTTACCAACTATTCACTAATGAAAGAATAGTCATTCCTAATAACCCTATTCTTAGTAACACGGAACTAGGTTGGATACTTAGTGGAACTATTCCCAAGAAAGCAATTAAATCCAAGAAGGTCACATTCGCTCAACACAATTTATTTGTGACTGTTGATAATGTTGATACACAGTTAAGACGATTCTGGGAACTAGAAGACTTTCCTAAACCAGTGTTTACTAAAGAAGAAAGGGAATGTGAAGAGCACTTCGTACAAAACACTATTCGTGCAGAGGACGGTGCTTTTGTAGTGAAATTACCCAAGAATCGATCTCAGGACTCCTTGGGCGAATCCAGACCACAAGCCGTAAAACGCTTAGAGCATCTGGAGCGAAAATTCCAAACCAATTCTGTCTTGCAGGAAGATTACAAAAAATTCATGCAAGAATATGAAGAATTGGGACACATGAAGAAGGTTTCACTTCCACAGCCAGGTGAAAAATGCTTCTATTTACCACATCATGCAGTAATCAAGCCCTCGTCTACTACAACCAAGACTAGAGTTGTGTTTGACGCTTCTGCAAAAACATCTTCAGGCAAGTCCCTAAATGACATTCTGAAATTAGGGCCTACAGTGCAAGATGACCTATCATCAATTATAATTCGTTTTCGAACATATAAGTATGCGTTCTCAGCTGACATCTCTAAAATGTACAGACGCATTAAAATGAACGAGATTGATCAAAATCTTCAAAGGATTGTGTGGCGTTCCAGCACAGATGAACCCATACAAGATTATGCCTTAACTACCGTGACTTATGGTACTAAATCAGCTTCATTTTTAGCCATAAGATCCCTGCACCAGCTGTCAATAGAAGAAGAAGCTAAATACCCTCTCGCTTCACAAGCAGTCAGGACTTCCTTCTATGTAGATGACTGCCTGGCAGGACATAATAATCTTCAAGAAGCGCTACGCCTTCAAGAAGAATTAATCCTCATGCTTGACAGTGGCGGATTTCCCTTGCGAAAGTGGTGTTCCAACCATGAAGCATTGCTGGAATCTGTACCATCATCTTATCGAGAGACCCAGTTGCCTCTGTCTCTTGACAACATTGAAAATGCACATGCCCTTGGTTTACTATGGCATCCTGCAACTGATAACTTCCAGATTCAATCCCATCCTTCTCTCCAAACTCATACTCGAGTTAAACTTACCAAGCGTACTATCCTATCAGTCATATCATCCATTTTTGATCCTTTAGGCCTTGTCAGTCCTATGGTTATCAATGCCAAAATCTTCATGCAATCATTATGGATTGAAAAACTTGACTGGGACGAGGAGGTAGCTTCACACATAGCAGAGAAATGGATTGAGATCTGCGACATTTTAGGTACAATACACACGATGCGTATTCCACGATTTGTTCTCACACATGGTACCCTTCAAGATATACAGATCCATGGCTTCTGTGACTCTTCAGAAAAGGCCTACGGTGCATGCATATATCTCCGTTCTGTGAACATTGAAGGTGAAGTTACAATTAACTTGCTATGTTCCAAGTCTAAGGTTGCCCCTCTTAAAAGGCAAACCATTCCACGTCTTGAACTTTGTGGAGCATTGCTGTTATCTAAACTGTACAACAAGGTGTTGAATGACCTTAACATTCAAACCTCACAAAATTATCTATGGTCAGACTCAGTTATTGTTCTGTCGTGGATAAAATCAGATTCACGAACATGGAAAACATTTGTGTCCAACCGTGTGTCGCAAATACAAGAGCTTTCTGAAACAGCAGCCTGGCGACATGTTTCTACAGACAACAACCCAGCTGATCTCGTTTCAAGAGGTGTATATTCTGAACAATTGTCTGATATTGATTTGTGGTGGCACGGTCCTAAGTGGTTGGCTCATAACACAACATTATGGCCGGAACAGCCAAAACAATTAAGCCCTCCAGATTCCTCAGAGCAACTTACTTCCATCTGCATGGCAGCTACTGTAGTAGAAGATAGTTTTATTACAAGATTCTCTAATCTCAAGCGCTTGCAGAGAGTTACTTGTTATATGTATAGATTTATTTCTGCCTGCCGCCATGAAAACAAATATCATGGACCTCTCGCAGCAGAAGAATTACAAAATGCTCTACAAGTTTGTGTTAAAATTGCTCAGAAAGAAGCTTTCTCTCAAGAGCTGAAAGATCTTAGCAACAACAAACAAGTTTCAGTGAAAAGCTCTATCCATGCATTAGTTCCATTCCTAGATCAGAACAACGTTATAAGAGTGGGTGGACGGTTGGAGAAATCAGATCTTACACATGATGCAAGACATCAGGTTATATTGCCATCCCGACATCATTTAACAGTTCTGATTGTAGAATATGAGCATCGCAAGCTATTACATGCTTCGCATCAGCTGCTTACAGCTTCATTACGACAAGCCTACTGGATACCTAGTATTCGCAGAGTAGTAAAATCTATTTTGCATAGATGTCTCACGTGTTACAAGCTAAAAGCAGAAAGTTCTCAACAGTTAATGGGAAATCTTCCTAGCTATAGAATAACTCCTGCTAGACCTTTTCTCCGCACCGCAGTCGATTACGCTGGACCCTTCAACATAAGATATGGGGCTCCACGCAGTAAAACTACTGTAAAGGCTTACATCGCTATTTTTGTCTGCTTGGTAACAAAGGCCATTCACATTGAGTTAGTTTCTGATCTAACATCAGATGCCTTCATAGCAGCCCTACGAAGATTTACAGCACGACGAGGACTCTGTAAAGAAATCTTCAGTGACAATGGCACTAACTTTGTTGGAGCAAACAACAAGTTAAGGGAGCTCAGATTGCTATTGCAGTCAAGAGATTTTCAAACTACAATTCAAAATTTCACTGCAAACCACGATTATTGCTGGTCGTTCATTCCTCCAAATTCTCCCCATTTCGGTGGTCTGCATGAAGCAGCAGTGAAATCTATGAAGTTTCATCTCAGGCGAGTTATGGGAGCTCAAATTCTCACATATGAACAGCTTTCTACGCTTCTATCTCAAATCGAAGCTTGCTTGAATTCTAGACCACTTGTTCGTCTAAATGATGATCCAGCTGACTTGTCATACCTTTCTCCTGGTCACTTCTTAATTGGAGAACCTCTCATATCTCTACCTTCACAGCCTCCTACGGAAGATAAGAAGTACTTAGAAAAATGGCAGCTGTTACAAAATCATTTGCAACACATATGGAAACGCTGGTCATCCGAATATCTTCACTCACTACAACAAAGGCAGAAATGGACCTGTTCCAGTGACAACATTCAAGTTGGTACTGTCGTCATCTTGAAGGAAGACAACATTCCTCCTCTTCAATGGAAGTTAGGCGTGATCACCGCTACTCATCCGGGAGAAGACGGCTTGGTTCGAGTGATTACTGTGCGCACTTCCAGTGGCGAATATAAGCGGCCCATAGTCAAAGTGTGTCCTCTACCCCAAGACGAGTAGCATATGACACTTTCTATGATCTTATATTCAAGATTCTCCACTTGAAGTCCATTTCTCATCTATCTCTGTAACAAATCGTACTCTTGCGAGATGTGTTACATGCATTTTTCTTTCTATCAATCTTGCTATTTGAAAGACCTCTCTCTGGTTTTCAGTTCAAGAGTTTTGACCTACGCTAGCTTGAATTTCTTCATGTTGACATTCAGTTCAAGGGGATCAAATGCTTTGTCGATGATCAGCTCCTTGTCTGTTGTGCATTTACTCCTTTATAGCATTTTCCTTTTGCTGCATAGGCTAGTTTCTCCTTTGAAACACTGGCCTGTTGCTACGAAGATGTATTACTCCTTATATACCAACAACATTCAATAAGCAACACGTCCCATCTCTCCCTTGTGCTTGTATTATTGGTGTTTTGGTTTCCCTTATCTACATTAGTCCTCGGTCATAGGATCGCAATCCTAGCCACAACTACTACATGGTTTATAGTCTTTGATCTTGACGTATGATGTCTGACTCCTAATCCTCATACATTAGATTACTAGGCGAGCCACTACTTACTACATGGGTTTATGTGCTTTGAGCATACTGTATGACTGATCATAATAATTGTCATACTTATCTTTGAAGTTCTACTACACTTCCATTTTCTACATTCTATGGTTACTTATGAATTATCGTTATCATTCATTGGAATTCTCTATCACCATGTTCTTGATAATTGCCTACATTCTTTCATAATTATCATGTATCTTTTCCTTATTCCAATGCATACTCCGATAGCAATGTTCAATCCTATTTATCTGTTGAAGCTTTTCTTTGTGTCGCTGCTCGTCTTGGGTCACACTTGGCTACCTTCAAGACGTCTTCAGCTTCACTTGAACTCACATGTCTACGTATCTCCTCTGATGTATATTGTGTGTCGTGTGCTTATACGTAAATAGTGAAATCAGTGCTTTTTATTCAATATCATATTCTTTCAATATATGTAAGAAGTAATTTTCCAATACATATCACATGTATACATCCAATTAGAGTCAGTGCTTGTTTGTGTACATACAAGTGTCTCTCTATTATAGCTTGCCTTCCTGTTATGTTTTTATTGACGTTAATAGTCAATGGCGCGGAGTATGTTCACGCAAGCTAAGTGTTTTTTCCAGCATATTTATTATGTGCAGTAAATAGTTTTAATTCAAATCATCCGCCAGGTGTTCTTGCGCCAAGCATTAAGTTGAGTAGGCGTATATTTCATCATATCCTGATCACGAGTTCTTTGTGTCGGGTATTCCCTCTTTAAAGACGCCTTAAAGAGCGTCAGGAAGCCTCATCAGTATTAAGCCTGCAGTTACACGATCAAGTCACGGTCTGACACTGCTCCGGTTCTAGTAACAAAAGCCAGTTCGCGCTCTTTGTATTTTCACTAGAAATCATTAGAATAAAACTTCCTTATAAGTTTTATTAATTTCAAGTAAATTACTTATACATAATTTACTTATTCGCCGTATTATAAGTTCATTAGATTCACTTATTAGTTCCAAGTAATTAAATAGCGTGTGACGTCATCACTCACCAAGAAGCTATAAAACGTGAACAATCAAGTGTTAATAACTTAAAATACATACATTCTACTGCAAATTTTATTACCGTTAAATTGAGATATAATTCATTAGTAAATTACAAAATTTACTAAATTACTTCTAGTGGTGCAATCTGGTTCGCGCCAAATTCCAATTCATTGTTTCAAGTGTTTATTCAATTAATATTCAGTGTTCAACTATTATTTCTTCGAGTGGTTACAAGTATTAATAAAATTTAAGTATTTCATTACATTCTAGATTGTTTAACCAATATGTTTCCTTTGATCTCTGTACCAAGTGACCTCGTGATATAGTCCCTTCTTGCTCTAAATGGTCCTCCGAAATCTTATACTTCTCACATGTGCATTGTTTCATACTTACTTGAAGCTACCTTATTAAGCTATCCTGCATTTATCCATCTCACGTATATCATCGTCCAATCCCTAACATTGGTCCTCTCACGAGCCTAGTCCCAAACATTAATTATCCCAGGAATATACAATTGGCCAAAGAAAAATCCTAGCAACTTTTAAAGTTGGACTTTATATATAGGCCTATCTATTGAGAAGTTGGCTTTGCTTACAAGAGAATGCTTGTAAAATCAATAAAGTTATTGATGTTGAGGGATTTCTCAAATTAAATTATATTTTTTATGTTATTTTTCTAAAGAATTGAATTTGTTTTTGTTTTGTAATGGGATTTTTTATTATCATTTATCTGGTGGAAGATAACAGTACTGTATATTAGTTTTTAAGTTAATTGAGACTACCTTTAGATTATGCTGTTTTTGTAGGCTACATTAAAAAATGTATAAATATTTTTAAAAAATATAAAAAACCGAGTTCCAAACTTAGTCTGAAACCATAGTATTATTCAACACTACAGGACATCATCACCTGAGTATTGGAGACCACCGTGTTCATCAAAGTTGGTTTTGAGAAAATGAAGGTAGAAGGTATAAGTAGGCTACTGAGGAGTCTCAAATTTAATGTTAAAACATAACTTAACAACATATTGTTTTTAAAGGTGGAAAAAAGTTCCATAGTATATGCATGCAATGCATACCTAAACTAAGAGTCTAAATATGAATCAGTATACCCATTTTTTTTTTTCTTTCAAAATTGATTACAACCCGTGTTTCGCCATAGGGCATATCACGGGGAATTTACAGTGATATGTTCAGTCTAAGTATGATTATTCTTGCAGTGTGCAGAAGATGTGTCTCAGGAAGGCAGCGATCTCCACGTTGTGGAAGTGGTGTTTGAGAACCATTGGGCCGGTATTCATAGTCGCAATAAGTCGTACTTATATCCAAGTCGAACTTTAATCTTGTCTTAAGTTGAGTTTCTGACACAAACAAGTCGTAATTATGATGTAGTTACTTTATAAAGTGAGGCTTGATAAAGTCGAGCTTATTGCTATTCATAGTCACTAAAATATGACTTATTTGTCGAAATAAGTCGTACTTTATCAAGTCAAGGGTCCCCCTGACTTATTTCAATTTAAGCCAGAACCATGGATAGTAATTTTAAGGATCTAGATGAGGTATTAGAAGAAACTCGCACCCCAAAGCGTTATTTGAGAAAGATGATGAATCCTTTCAAATTCTACAGTGACAATGAATTAAAAAGAGATTTCGTTTCAAGAAGACAATATTTTGCAAATATCAATCGCCTATCTTTCATCAGCATTTCTCTCTGCTGGCATTTCATATCGCTTCAAACTTCCTAAGCTGTTTTGAATCTCTCTAAAACAATAACTGATATCGAAATAAATACATAAGCTTACCGATATTAATTCTGAACAATGTCCAAGTTAATTTATACACAAAATATTCTCAAGAAACTATGGATCAATTTACTTACAATATGACTGGATGAATTGAATACTTTGTTTACAATGCACAGCGCCTCCTGTATTTTTATATCACGATAGCAAAATACGTGCCCAGATGGCTTTGCATTACACAAAATCTGAAAAAAATCTTGAATGCGATTGGCTAATCCAATTGTTATGGCAGTGAACGTGCGATTTTTCATATTATCATGTTCGACTTCAATATGTAGAATAAGCAGAGCTTTATGAAGTCAGACTTAATAAAGTACAACTTTATAGAAGACTATGAATACGAAAAACATATTAGTCGACTTGTCAAATAAGTTCAGCTTTATAAAGTCGGTTCTTAAGTCGCCGACTATGAATACCGGCCTTGGTCGACTTCTTGCGAATTGTGAGCATTCAGTTAACAAGTGTAGGGCTGTTTGAGGAGGTTTTTCGGGACAGTTGCAGAGTGGTGAAGGACATTTGTTCATTTTATACAGGTATGATTTGAAGAAGCCGTGATTGGTCAGGAATTGAGTAGTTATGTAGTTAGGACCTAGAGCTAAGGAATGCCTGTGGTGTATATTGGGTATGAAGATCTTGGTGTGGATTCCTTGCTCAGAATTTTTATAGGTTGAATTCCAAATTTTTATGTAGTGATCTGTCAGTAGCTGCTTGCTCCGGGTGAATGGGATTCCAATGTAGTCGGTAGTGGTTCTTTGGCTGGCTGCAATCCTTGCAAGGTAGTCCGCTCTTTCATTCCCTTGGAGACCTGTGTGATCCTTAACCCAGTGGAGGCTGATGGGTGTTGACTTCTTGTTGATTATTTTGTTTCTTAAGTCAACTGCTATTGGATGGGTTGTCCTTTTGTTTGCGATTGCGAAGAGTGCTGCTGTAGAGTCCACGTGTATTGCATATGATGTGTTTTCTGTCCGTTGGTGGCTTATCCAATTTACTGCCAGACTGATCCCGGTAAGTTCAGCTTGGAAGACGGAGCAGTCGAGACCAAGTTTTCTTGTATCAGAATAAATTTCTTTGGTATTTTTCATCACTACCATCCCAGCACCGACATGTTTTTCTGTTTTGGATCCGTCAGTGAATATCTGAAAGTCTGCATTTCCCAATGTTCCTGTTATATCGATATTGATGTCATTGTGTTTGGGGTGGATAATCTTGGATCTAGTTTTGGTTTCGGCCAGTTTTAGAATGGGGATGACTGCGTTTGTGGGTTTACCTGATGAGATGGCTTTAATGTCATTGTTTAGGAGTATGGCTTGGTCAATGGGCATTGTGCCTGCTATTGCTTAGTATACCCAATACTCAGCTGACAACCACTGTGTCGAAGAAATACTGGAACCTTGCTACATTCTTACTACAGTTTTCAAATAATTGTCATTAAAGGAACCTATTCCCATGGATATTTACTAGACTATCTGTTGAAATTTTTTTTCTAGTTCCCAAATTAAACTTCAATTATTATTTCACAATGAATAAAGGCTAGTTATTTGTGAATACCCATACACTTTCAATCTAGAGCTCACAAGTATGTAAACGCATCTTGTCATGGACTTTCTTGAACGTGTCAGATCTTAACCTAACCTGAAAGAGGATTACAAAGTACCTTTTGCTGGTGTACTGGTAGGGCCTACTCAGTATTGAAAACATTCTGGGCTAAAATTGTTTATATGAAACCATTTGTAGGACATCTATACTGTAGATCATTTTAACTGAAAAAAATAAATAATAAAAAGAATAATAATAATAATAATAATAAAATTAAGCAAGAATAAAACTCCCTTTTCATTTCCTAATATCAATCTTAGTCCATCCATTTTTATTAAAAGGCATTAACATAGATCAATTCAATATCAATCATGTACTTTTCCGAAATACAGAAATGTCTAATATTAATGCGAGATGATCAAAGGATTTTCAGTCAAGAAAGTCAATACCGGTATCTCTAGTATCCATCAGAAAAATTAAACCCAGATAACAGCAGGCCCATGCTGGACCGTCCCCGAGGGCGGTGGAAGTAAGACATAAGAGGGCACCATACCAGGGGGGGGTCTGGCAATGGGTTGTAAAACATCCTAGGATAACGTGGATAAAGCTTTAATGGTAGGCCTACTTAATATTTCTGTACAAAAATTATGAAATGTTCATTAACCAACAAACGAAACTATTAACAATAACTATTTACTGTCTGTTTCTACTGAATGACTGACCGTCAGTTTGTTTGATGGAAAAGATTGGTTTTTTCCCCTGAAAAAGGTAAATCTTCTTCTTTGGGTTGGTTGGAATGAAAAGAAGTCAGATAAATAATTTCTCTAGGGTTTTCAAAATAATCTGTTGACTTCTCTGAGGTAGACTCATCATTCACAAGATCTGCAATCAATGATGACAGAGCTGGTGAGTAAGAGTTTCGTTCAAAAGACGTTTCTATTGTCGGCGTAGCTTTTATCATCAGAAGTATATCTTCAGTTTTAGAATCAGAATCAGTGTTTGAAGTTTCACTTTTGCCATAAGAGTAACTAACATTAGGACGTTCACTACACTGGGATTTTTATTTTTTACTAAGAGAAGAATTTGAGAACGAGGTCGTTCCTGGGCGGATTAATTTTCAGCAATTTTCACTTTCAGGGTGATTGCTTGTGTGTGGTTTTGCATAAAAGTTAGTTATTTTGGAACAAACTTTAGCCGCTTCTTGCAACTCTTTCAGTTTTTATCTTTTCTGAATTCATTACCATTCTTCTTCCTTTTATTGGCCTCCATGTCCTATGAAGCTCACGGCAAATTTTTAAAGCCCCAAAATATAAAAGTACAACTGGTACGTGTAAAAAACTTTTCACTGACAACTCACAATATAATTAATTACAACAGTTCAGGTAAACAATCTGCAACTGCACTGACAAAGGAATTAAGAGATGACTGTTTTGAGTCCCCTCTCCTCACTCCACAAGGAAAACTAGGATTTAAAAAATAATATATATTTCAACTATTACTAATTGGGCGATTTTCCTATGAAACGATCAATTTTTTGGCGGCAATTGACAATATATTTTTTTTGTTTTGTTTATTGTCGCGATTTTACTGTACGGAAAGGTGATAGAATTTTTTTAAACATTAGTAGCACGAAAATACTGAAATAATGTGCGGCTTGAAAATTAAAGATTTTAAATGTTCGATTTCAATAGCCAACCCGCTACATTGATGCAAGTTCAATAGCTGCCGAACCACCTGCATTTGATCAACAATACAGTAAGGGTTACAAGCAACGAGCTAGAAGGTTACGAGTTTTATTATCAGTGTTCCAGTGCGGGCGCACTTTGAACTGTCTACAGCGTACACCTTTCCCTACCTTTCAAAGACAAAGAATAAAATTAACTTGAAAAGAGATATTATAATATTGACAACATCAAAAACAGTTTTACTGTACTCTTATTTTTTGTATGGAGGAATTTAGTTACAGATACCGATAAATACCATAATTTTTCCGGATCATAAGGGGTCAGGGGCGGAATGGAACTTCAGGGGAAGGGTGCAGGGGGACATGTCCCCTGTACCCCCTGGCCAGCACAGCCCTGGATAACAGTAGGCATTGCACTTGATGGAGTTGTTGATGGATCTATCCAAGTAACAAACATGAAAATGGTTCCTTTTTGGCCCAGGAATAGATTAAAACATGAAAATAGTAACCAAATGAGCCACTGAATGGAAATCACTGTTAAGGTTAGATTTAGGTGCCAGAACACATGCCAACACGTTTTTCTCCCTTTTCAAACTTACGCCCCTGTAAAAATCACAAGTTTCGATTTTTGAAAGCTTGTGATTAAAGTTACAATGAGAAATACTTTTCTAAACTTCAGGTTTTTAAAATGTTATTTCTTATCTACTCTTATACAATTCAACGGCCCTAAATAGCGTGCTTGCTCCCTCACTTCGTGTGACATCGGGTATACTCGGCGATGTTCATCTCTCTCAGCCTAAAATTTCACAAAGAGTACAAAATTAGGAAAACTCTTTCTTTATTATACTGTATAAGGCCTAAGTGAAATGAACACAATGAACAAATATTATAATTGTAAGTTTCTTAAAAACCCTGGAGTGAATTTATAACGGCAGGCGAAGCCACGGGCACCAACTATAATATATTGATAGTTTAACCCTGGAAGTATCGCGGACATTAAAAAATCCAAACAAACCGCTCCTTCCCTTGAAAAATGATATAATTTCTGAAAATTACACTGAATTTATCAAATTAGATTCACATCATATTCATCTGTCAACAAACAGTTGAGAAACAATACGTATTATCAGTGTTCACAGTTAGCTTTGGAACTCATAATCAAACCTGAGATCGTTTTCCCAGGTGGCGCTTTCTAATCGTGGAATGTACTATAAAGCTGGAATTTTAGCGGTTTCATTAATTATTTATTAATGGTTTAGTTTATGAAATATAGTGTTAATAAATATAATGCTTTAATAATTATTATACTCTTAATTTTCAACTTTTCAATTAATTATCTTGGGTGAAGTCGTGGGCACCTGCTAGTAATCAAAACAATAAAGCCATAAGATTTATAAACAACAGGTGCTATGTAAAATTCTTATATATTCTGTACCCTATATTTATTGTTAATGAATACATTTTTTAAACATATTGAATTTTAACTGAGCTCAGGTTATAGAAACTGAGTTCATACGGTACTTCAGTAGCTAAAAAAGAAAGGAAAAAACTGTGAAATTACTTCAAATACAATCAATCAAAAACAAGCAGTCTAAGTTGCATTAAGAAAAACATTTCCACAAAACAATACTGTCTTCTTTATACATCTTCTCACTTCGATTTTTTTTGTTTTTTTTGCCTGTATGTCAAGTGCAGAATGAGCCAAGACTTTATGTGATGCTCAGATTCTTATCTAGCCACAGGAGGTCCCAGAAGTCTGATGCACAATAAATCACTGAGTGCCAGCACAGTGGCCAATTATAGTTACAGTTACGTTACGATTTAATACACATGTACTATTTAAATCTCCAGTGAAGTCTATGTTCCATTGAGTTATGGTAACCGAAACTCTTTTTGGGCACAGTTTCATTAAAAACACTGTGCAAAAAGAAAGAAGAAAAAGAAAGAAGAAAAAGAATAATTAAAATTTTTTTTAAATATAATAATAATAATAATAATAGAATAAAAAAAATCCCTGAGAGTAGCAGGAACCCATTCCGCCACATTTCGGCCGAAATTAAGCACTGGGTTAGAGATGTTTTGGATGAAGCTTAATGAAATGTAGGCTACATCAGATTGTTAACTACAATTTCTATTGGTACTAGTTCAAAAGCCTAACTCTTAAAACTCCTTTTTGTACATTTTAAGCAGTCCTGGATTTGTCAATAGGCCATATAGGCCGCAGCCTAGGGGCGGCAGATTTCAGAGGGCACTTCCTCGCTTTGGTAAGCTGTTATTTTTGTGCGCAATTATTTTTGTGCGCAATTATAAATGTTAATCAAGTCACTTGTAGATAGATAGTTCTCTATCTATTAAAATATGAGTATTGGGCCTTACAAAATTAGATTTTTTACAACAAATAAAGTGGCCTATACTTATGAAAAGTATAAATCCGGCACTGATTTTAAGGTGCTAGAGTTTTTATTGTCAATGGTAATGGATTGAAGCTATTGAGTCAGCAATTATTTTATAACAATAGTCATTCAGAAATTATAAGAAATTCTAAAAGTCTCCTAAAACCAAAATATTTTTCTGTGAACGAATTGTTCCCTTAAATTTCACACTACTTAGGTAATTATCTATGATAGGACCAGAAGATTACCTAATTCAGTCTAAAACTAGTAGAGTCATAAAACCAGTGGTCACTTACAACCAACTCTACCTAGTATAGACGTAAGATTGATGTTTCTTATGTATTATTTCAATCTTATATCTATATGTCTAATGTAGACATAAGACTGAAAGAACACCCAAGAAAAATTAGGTATTGGCAAATAGAAAAATCAGCAGTGGCAGCTCACTGTTGGAATAAGAATCATAACATATTATGTAAGGAGGCCAAATTATTGAAGTCAGTAAATAAACAAAGATCTGGAAGTTTGGGAAAAGATCTATATAAAAAATGCAAAAATAATTGGCTCATAACCAATACATGTTCAACATACAGAACCATGAAGATCTTTACGATTAACCAGTATTGTTACAAGGTCCTAAGACATTTGAGTGTCAATATTTATTTATAAAAGTAATTTCATAATTCTTTTACCACTTAGAAATGTTTTTAAACAGTAAAATATCCATACCAGCTTACAATTTAGTATGCATTAAATTTCTATTGAACAAGTGCTTTACTGATGGAAGCCCTCAATTGTTTACTTCTTTGCACTTGAATGCAGATACATATTTAAGTACAAACATTAGTACTAGGTATCTTGCAAGTTATCACTTGTAAAGTTGTAAGCCATTAAGTAAAGTACACCATACAGGTATTTAAAACTCCACTATTTAAATTTCAAATTAATGACTATGAAGTTGACATTGATCCATGCTAGAATGAGCAGCTATATTGTTGCAGCAATCATAATGAGAAGTAAGAATATACATAAAATAGGGCTACAGAAAAGAAAACTTGATAGATGAGTATTCCAAATCTCAATGCTGCTTCTACTACTCTGATGATCTTATGAGTAGCCTATAGTTACAAAGCCTTGGCTATGATAATTCAAAATATCAATTAACAATGCTAAGCTCTAGAAGAATGTTAATTTATGAATCCAAAAATGAGTTATATCCCTCAGTTGGGCACAAGAAATCAGAGATTTTCTCCTGTATTTTTATCCACAGAATCATAATTACCATTAGTCAAACAGTTACACATGAGAGCAGCTTCTTAAAATCCATCATATGGTTGGTTTTATTACTGAGTAGCCTTATTAATATGATATTAAGCAACATTAAATGAGAGACATAAGCACTGACTTGTAAACTTTATTGGGGGTGCTCAGTCAGAAAAGAAAAATCACATTCAAGTTTAGTGGGGTCAGTATTGGAAGGCCTTCATTACAACAAATGACTTTATTGATATACACAGTGAGGGAAGTGAGGAGGTATGCACCGGTATGGAATACCGTCACTGTTTTTAAAGGTCCAATGGCATACCGGCACTGGTTTCAATGGTGAAATAGCATACCATCACTGAAAATCAATGGCTATTTAATACAAACTGTTAATGCTCCTTTGAGTCGTAATATAATAATTAATTTTCATGATTATTCACCAACTCGTACGCTTTCATCGGTGGCCATTGTCACTATAACTTGTGATGGTCTTTGTTGCCATCTTAATGACTACACCACTAGATTCTATTTTTGAAAAATATTTCTCGGTAACAAAATGTTGTGACTTTTATATTGTTTAAATAGGTCTTAAATATTTTTAAAATATCTTTATTGAAGTAAATAAATAAAACTCAATGGCTCTACATCCCTGGCCTACCACCCGATCGCTACTCATTTACCATAGATGGCAGGATTGGGGGCATGTGGTCAGCATGCTGACACCCACTGCTGTTATTGATGGTTTCCGTGATGTGAAATAAATAAAGGCCTGTCAATCGACAATACATGATGTTCTAATCTTGTGCTGTGCTCCTACTTGGCAATCAGCTATAAAGCAGGGTTGGTTACTCATGAAGGAAGGTAATTAAAAACATCACCAAGTGGATATCACATATCCTGCATACCAGATATTATCTTGTAAAGGAGGGAATGTGCTTTTTTAAATTGAGGTATGTTAGGAAAAAAATTTGGGATAGCATACCGCCTCTGGATTTTTCTCACTTCCTTCACTGGATATACATAAACACCCTGTTTACTGTCTGTTTAATCAATAATTAAATATTGCACTATTAACTGCTCTGCCACTTTTCTTGAGCATTATTAAAATCTTAACATGGTTTGTGAATTATGTATCCATTGCAAATGTCTGCATGCAAATTTAATTTCTAGTGATGAATTCATTTTATATTTCATCCAAAGCTAAATACATAGCTTCTTTCCTGTAGGAATGAATGATTGCTAGATCATTGAGCCATTGTAGACCTAATGTAAGAAATAAGTCTATGGAGAGAGGAGATTGCTCAGCATTAGAGGTTCATGCTGGTATTATAAGAACTAGTCTCATAAACTTAACAAGTTCTGGTCACAAAGCGAAGCTTCTTGCCGAAGGAAATAAAACAGTCTGAAAATCTGTGATGTGGTGCAGTTTCGATCGTGCAGTATCTAATAACATGTTATTGTGTAAATGTAGCCTATCCTTATCCAAGTAATCTCCATAAAACGACAGAATTTCTTCCAATTCCTTATCACCATCAACATTTAGAATATTTTCAATCTTGACTGGGAATCATGTAAATATTACTGGGTGTGCTAGGCACCCTCAGTAATTATTTTGGGAGTGCTGAAAACGCAAAGCACCCCCCTCAAATTCTGAGAGATACGTTGCACCTGGTTGAATACCTCAGTATACAGGCCTTCTGCCTGAATGTTTAATGAACAGGAGACATAGATAAACATAACACAATAGCGGTCACAATTACATTGTCAGTAAAAATTGTTTACCTATCTAGAAATATACACAAAGAATTTTAAAAACGCATATTTATTTTGGGATTTGGATTGTATATTGAACTAAAAACCATTAAAACACACAAAATAATCTCCAAAACAATAAGAAAAACACACATTGTTCACTTTCCAAAATTTTCTGTCCAAGGAGAAACATTAATTTCCCTAGTTATCTCACAGATATGTTATGCACAATAACTGCAGACATTTTACTAGACATTCTACCAAACATAGCCATCTTTAAGGAACATGGTTTAAAATCTGAAGAAATGGAAGTGAACAAATATAATGACTATCAGCTAGCTTCAAATTGGGGTTGCTATATACCCAGGTAATATGTGAATAGTGATGTAAAATGGAAAGAAATAAGTTGTTAGGAATTCTGTTTAGAGTTATGCTGTGAGCTTGCAATTACAGAAAAAAAAAAAAAAATAATAACATTACATACAGGGTACGGACCACCAAGTGGAAGTAAAAAAATATCCTGAAAATCTTTGAAAATTGTTTAAATTCCATAAATAAAAATAATATTATTATAATAGCAGGTGACATAAACACAGATTTAATAAGAGAAAATAACTGTAAAAATTATTAATAGCTATATTCGATAGAGCCTTTCCGAACAAGTAAGAAAAATCATAGCTACACTTCAAAACGAATGGACAATACATTCATGTGGGTTAAGGCTCATGCTGGAAATTTTGGGAATGGAAAAGCAGACTGATAGGCTAAAGAAGCGTTAAAGAGTAAAGATCTTCCACATCAAATGCACCATAGTAAGAAACAAAGAGATAAAAAATTCATGGAAAATTGTGTACAACAATGGGAAAAAGAATGGCAGACAAAAAGCAATGTAGGAACCACAAAAATATTCTTCAGAACAGTACAGGAGAGATTGAAGGTGAAACTATCATTATGTCACAACTTAAAAACATAATACATGAAACATAAAGTAATTTAAGACTCGGAATATTCTGAAATGTTGAAAATACGAGGAAATTGTTACAAATTACTAGAAATAGGTTAATACAAATGAATGTAGTATTGCACACTACCAGTGCAATGGAGCATGCATATATGTTATAGAGTAATAATAATAATAATAATAATAATAATAATAATAATAATAATAAACTTGTATGTGGAAGTGTTCAAATAAAGAGAGGAATTTTCCAGGGGGACAGTCTTAGCCCATTGTGGTTCTGTATGGCACTCAACCCTTTGTCATCTATGTTGAATGCATCAGGATATGGATACCAGATAAAGGGAACGGGTAATTTGCATTGCACGCTGTCTCATCTTATGTATATAGATGATATAAAATTATATGGAGCCAATGACAGGCAAATGAAGAACCTGCTTCTGCTCACAGAAAAGTTCTCCACTGAGGTGCAAATGTCATTCGGAATGAGCAAATGCAGGACCCTCAGTGTTGTACGAGGAAAGGTCCAGCTAATGAATTTCACACTAGAAGCTACGGAGACATTTGAAGCCACGGATGAAGAGGACACATATAAATACTTAGGCCTGCTTCAGGCGAAGCGGATAGACTATAAAGAAGTCCGTAAACGGGTTAGGCCTACAG
The DNA here is from genome assembly GCA_964059195.1 of Ectobius pallidus. NCBI lineage: Eukaryota > Metazoa > Arthropoda > Insecta > Blattodea > Ectobiidae > Ectobius > Ectobius pallidus. Next base: position 134,812,894 of record CAXKWD010000003.1, read on the forward strand.
GTGTCTTTTTTCAGAGATTGAAAGCAATTTAAAATTCTAGCCTAAATGGAAAGAACACCTTTAAGGCAATCAACACCTTTGCCATTCCTGTCTTGATGTATACATTTGGTATCGTTAAGTGGTCTGAAACAGAACTGGAAAATATAATGAGATCTACACGTAAGCTGCTGACAAAACATCGTGCGCATCATCCAAGGTCGGCAGTGGAAAGATTGATTCTGCCATGTAATAAAGGAGGACGAGGTCTCATAGACATACCATGGATATGTCAGAAGCAAATGCAAAGCCTCCGTAATTATTTCCTTAGCCAGAAATCTCTTCTACATCAGGCAGTTAATGAAGCTGACAAACGGTTTACACCTTTGGATCTCAATGCCAATATTGTTGATTTAGAAACAGATGCAGCCCATGTTGCAGCTATTATACAGCAATGGACACAGAAACCACTGCATGGTCGCCATGCACATGATCTGGAGCGCCCGCATATTGATCGAGAGGCTTCCAATGCTTGGCTTGGTCGAGCAGATATCTTCACGGAGACTGAGGGTTTTTTATTGGCAATTCAGGATCAGACTGTTGCCATAGAAAACTACCTGAAATACATAGTAAAAGCAAACCTGGAGAACGATACATGCCGGCGCTGCAATCAAGCCCCAGAGACAATCCAGCATATTACAGGTGCTTGCCAGGCGCTTGTGGCGAAAGAATATTTGACACGGCACAATCAAGTTGCAAAAATTGTACACCAGACTCTGGCACATCAACACAACTTGGTGCTGAATACTGTTCCCTATTATCAATATATTCCCGATGTGGTTCTGGAAAACGACTCACATATATTATATTGGGACAGATCCATACTTACTGACAGATCAATAAGTCACAATAGACCAGACATAATGTTGATAGATAAAAACAACCGGACCACATATCTTATAGACATTGGCATACCAAATACTCACAATTTAGAGCAGTGTGAAAATGAAAAAGTAACCAAATATTTACCCCTGGCTGAAGAGGTTCGACAACTCTGGAGGCAAGAAAAAGTCATTGTGCTGCCTTTAACCATCTCCTCAACAGGACTTGTACCGAAGACCCTAATGAAGAGACTGAAAGACTTGAAGATCACAGAGTACGTGAGGGATTGTATGCAAAAAGCGGTCATCTTGAGTACTACATCCATTGTCTGCAGTATACTAAACATTTCTGTTTAAATTTAACGGTGTCATCTTGCTAAAAGCCGATGACATCGTTTTAATACCTGTAAAAGCAGTGGAATTAATAAATAATAATAATAATAATAAAGTTAATTTTATTTTGCAAAATTGGTGTAATGTCACAGCAATAAGATTTTCAATTGATTAATGCAGTTTTGAAGCATTTATAGGAGAACATAACATCTGTAATTCATACATATATTACTTCTAACAACTGGAATGAAAAAAGTAGGCTATTAATTTAGATGCCACGAAATCGTCGAAACATGAATATGACCAGAGTAGAGTTAAAATCACCAGAGGTTTGTTTAGTTATTATTGTTCCCAAATAGGCCTACTATATAGATTAGACAGTACTTAATTTCTCATGAAATACTACATATATTTTTTATTCTATTTTCAGTCATTTTTATCTTATATTATTATAGCTGTAAACGAAGGTATTCCAATGCACTTTAAAATGAAGCAGAGTATTTTCTAAAACTCGTATGTGTAACCCTTGACTTAAGTAGGTGGGCATTCTTTATGGTCCATCTTAAAGAATGGCCTTTTAAGACATGTTACTAATGGTAGTATCGTTGCGAGTTTGTGTTAAAACCAATGTCACATTAGAAAATTACCCCAATCCTTTGACAACAATGCTCACAAAAATGCAGGTATGTGTGCTGTTTATATTAGTGGTTGTTTAGGATAAAATATAAGAGAGATTTAAAACAAGTAGCCTATCACACATTCATTTGACAGTTCAACATAGTTAAAAAAGTGGCGAGTGAAGAACCTCCTTTACCTGTAAGTATTACTAGAAGAATGAAAGAGAATACAGTTCTCTTGCAAGCAGTAGCCATTTTCCAAAATTATTTTTGGGAGCCCTTACATTTTTGCTAATAGCATGATTGTTCAAGACAAAACTAAAATACCGTATATACAATCTTGCATTAAAGCTGAAATTGATGGCTGATATGTATGAATTCAAAATGATATACCCTATTATGCAAGAAAATATCCTAACTTGAAACAAAACCGAAATAGTACTTAGTACTTAGTACTTTTGAAAGCTATGTCAGAGAGCTTCTTCCAATTATCCCAATTGCTGTTATAAATAATTTTTCCAAAGAATGTCCTGTAAAGATCAAACAACTACGTAATTCCATTCTCTATGAAATTACTCAGTGGAGTTTTAAATATAGCCTATATATGGTGTAATGATAGCAAATTGATGTTTAACCAAGAAATGTATTCTAATATGGTATTAGATAATTGGTATTACTGATAGGCCTATTCATTTCATTTCCAAGGCAAAAAAATATCGTAAATAGCTGCACTACTAGGGAAAAAAATTCCCAATGGAAACAAAAAATTACATAAAGACCATAAATAAATAGACTGACATATTCTTTTGTTGTTCCAATACAGGCTCTGGAGAGCACTGACATCTCTGGTGATTGACAGTCACGGCCTGAGTGTGCTGCAATGGCTCCATCTAGGAAGGTTACATTAAGGCTTCCTACATACTGTTCATCAGTTCTGTGTGGGTGCTGCTGTAGTCAAGTGGATATTCTCTCTTCATGATCTGAGTTCATTGTCGTTATTTGAATGAAGTGCCATTTGTTGCTTTATCCATGGGACATATTTTGGGACATATGCATATACACCAGGCAAATGTGGGTGAGCACATTTAATTCCCCAGCTAACTATACCACCAACAAACCAACGATCACGATGAAGACATAGGAGAGGACCTCCAGAATCACCCTGTGAAAAATGAGAAGCCATCAACCCACAAGCATTACAAGTATTTTGCTTACAAAAAAATTTAATTTTTTTGTTTATAAAGATTTTATGGAAAGGATGGGCTTAGCCAGTCCTTTTTTTCACTTTTAAAATACCATCTGGCTGTAAAGATTCAAATTCAAAATTCATACTTCACTCTATATACATTGAATGTTATTGATATGTTCCGCCTATATACCACTATATATTACAACACTCAGCTGAAGTCTACATGAGGTAAGGAGCAATTAATTAACAACACGTGTTATTGAATTTGATTTTTGTTGTGTTCTTATAAACGTATTTTTATTATATTAGATTTAGTCTATCATGTAATCATATGAAATATTAAAATAACATTGAGCTCAATGTGTTGTCAAATTAGCTATTTACAATAATTAGTAATAAAATTATGACGTTAACCTTGTCACAATATTTAAAATATAAATTAAAATTAACATATATGAAATTTAAACTGATAAAATATTCTAATACTTGTGAATTGTTTAAAAATATCACACAGATGTCTGTATATGTCAAAAAATAATAATTGTCTTCTTGGATAAAATGCACTTAGCATTCTTCTTGTATTTGTGTTGTGTGACTATTATTATTATTAGAGAGTCAATTATAACAATATCATATTGTGAATAACTGTAATTTTGTGCTCCTTCTTCTTGGAATAGCTTAATGGATCATGAGTAGTGTAGTGAACTTATCTCTAGTAATCTTCAGCTTTCTTTGTTTTTCAATATATTGAGATGCATTTCGACGTCATATGCGTCATCATCAGTCACGCCTATAATATAAATATTTTGGATATCAAAAGAATCTCAAGTAAAATTAATTAAAGGATAAGACACTTCGTTAATAAAATAAATTTAAAAATGTGACTAATTTAAATGGGTTAAATATAGAACTGTAATGAAGAAAATGGTTGTATGCTAGCCAGTAGAAATTTAAAATATATAAGAGAAGCTATTGATTAAGAAACTGTACTTAAAGGTTTAAGTTGACATAAGTATTGTAGAAGAATATCTATTAACTTTTTAATAATTACAATATGTGACTTACCGATAGTCTTGAGAGCTGAACATTCTACAGTGAATGTTTGAGTGCTACTGAATATTGTGAGAGTTTACTCCTATAGACCGTCCCAACCTTAAAAAACAGTATTGGTCTTATGCAGCGCACTGATGCCAGATCTACTCACATTACAAGGCCCGGCACATGATGTGAAAAAGCTCTTAAACCTCGTGAAAACCTCAAAATTTGTTTCTTGTACATAATAATTAATGTAAATCATGCCCTGCAGATAGAACGACGGCACACCCTCCTTCCCTTATTTTCAACCCCATGAGTAATATTTTCTCTATAGGCCCACAAATCTACATTTTCTGACCAATGTCTACAAAATGTTACACATGTACCCTGTGGAATCAAGTAAAAATTCTGAGACAATCATTCACGAAAAAAACACCCCTTGCGAAATTTTAAATCCCTACTTTGTGATCTTTTTACTAGTCTGCATTCTTTGAACGATTTTTACCAAACTTTACACACAGACCCTATAAAAACAAGAGAAAAATTAGGCGAAGTTAATTTTGGAAGAAGCTACCCCTTAAATGTTTCTACCCCTATTACACCACCAAAATTTAGATCTACATTCTGGACGTGTTTTTAACAGACTTTGTACACAGAACGTATAGAATCAGGAGAAAATGGTAGGAAAACTAACTTTGGAACAAACCACATTTTAGATCTTTCACCCCTATTTTGTGATATATATTTATCTACATCCTTTGACCAATTTTATCAGACTTTATACCAAGAACCTATTGAATCAAGAGAAATTTTTAACCAAAGTTTATTTGGATGAAACCACTCCTTAAATGTTGCAACCCCTATTATATAAATGTTATTTAATCTAAATTCTCTGATCAATTTTTACCAGACTTTACACAGAGCTAACAGAACCAGGAGAAAATCTTAGGTAAAACTAAATTTGGAAAAAAAAGTCCCTTAAATGTTTTAATCCCTATTAAATGACGTTTAAATCTACATTCTTTTGGCTCATTTTATGACTTGACACACAGAAAAGAAAGACTAATAGGAATTTCTGTCTCTTCTTACCTCAACCCCACCATCCATGGTCTTTAGAAGTAATAGGGTCCTTGAGTGTGACAAGTTGTGCTTTCTCTAGGGCCTACATTTTGAAAATTAAAAGGGCTTCCTCCAAAATTGACTTCGAAGTACAAGTAAAATACAAACTCAGGTGACGCCGGGTCCTTTAAGCTAATAATTTATAAATGTTAAATTTAATATTAAATTTCATTTCGATAATATTATTTTTCATCATACATGAAATATGGTACATTAGATGCATTAAGTGATCTTTTAAATGTAAATGCAGGGTTAGATGGCTGAGTTCTGCTGGGCTTTAGATTAGTGTTGAAGTGAATGGCATCATGGTCTGATAGAATTGTATGAACTACTTTGGCTGAACATTTGTTGGTATCAATATTCGTAATAACATTGTCAATACAAGTTCCTCCAGACCCATTGTTGTGAGGTCGAGTTGGTTCATCGATCAAATGCCTGACACCAAAGCTGTCGAAGCAATTATATATTTCTTTTACTTCGTTGCTATCAACACAGAGGTCTATGTTAAAATCACCAGTTAAGACAATTTGTTTTTTCACATTGTGTTTGTAAACTAGGTTGAACAGATCATGCAGTTTTATCACAAAATTGTCGGTGCCATGTTTACTGTGGTCAGGTATTCGGTAAAAGCACACACACAGGACATTAAATGAATTAAGCATAATAGCACAGGCTTCAAATTCAAACACAGAAGATAAAGTAGAGAGGTCAAATTTAGAGACCTCAAGACCATTTTTAACATAAATAGCTGAACCACCATGCTGGCCACTTCTATTCCGGCAAAAGAAATCAGATAGCACATATCCTGGGACATCAAGTATGGCCAATTCATAGGCGCATAGCCAATGCTCTGTTATACATAGGACGTCAACTTCCCACTCAGAAAGTAGTAGAGAAATGTAGCTTAGCTTATTCACAAGTATACCGTAATATAAATTGACATGTGATTATACAGGTGCACTGTGAAAATAAAATTACTATATTTAACAAGAAAGTAACATAAATATAATTTAATATAAGTATGTAAGTAGGCCTATACCATAATATAAATTGACATATGATTATACAGGTGTATAATCCATTAGAAAATTCCATTTTCTAATCCAAAATTCCATTTTCTAATCATAGCTTAGTTCTTAATTCTTTGTAGTTTTATTTCATTCACAACAGTGATTTTCCTAATGTTTTCCCTTTTTTATTATGACAAATAACATAAGTTTTGTGGTTAAAATGTGCTCGTTATAATGACACGTTGGGTTCTTGAGGTTTTCTTCACTCTCAGTGGCAAATGCCAGATTGGAATTTATTTACCCTTGACTTTGTAATTGAATGCAAATAGACCCAAATGACTTATCACGGTTGAGAGACATCTAAAAAAATTAACTAACATAAATTCATAAACATGTAAGGTAGGCTACTACTTTTATTAATTTATTTCATTTTTATGAACAGTTATAAAATTAACCCTCAGACTGTAGCCTACACCAGGGTCTCCATGACCCTGTACTGTTTTGTATCTTTCTACATAAGCGCAACAGACAATGCAGGTCATAACTCCCCATGTGTAAATTCAGTTTGGAGTCAATTGCATTAACAGATGGAAATGCAGCATTCTGCAGCTTCGATTAAAAGCAGTGCGATTTACTCAACTTGATGTTGCATCTCTCAGGGTCACTCAGACACTGATGTAGGCTACAAAGTTACTCTCTTTTCTTTACTTAAATCTTTATTTCTGAATGTATCAATGAATAAATATAAGTATTATCTTAAATTCAGAAATAACATTTTTGACATTCAAATATGTAGGCCTACCTGGTACATTTTTCTTATTTATTTATAATGGCCAAAAACATGGTGTGACTGCAAGAGCTCAGTGGACTGTAAATTAGAGTCAAATTTAAAACAGGTTAAAGACACTTACTATCCACGTCCCGGAAAAAAGACATAGGATGACAGATATAATGCCTTCCATAAACAAACTAGTAAACAATTAATAAACCCTTTGCAATCTATGCTTGAACTTTCTTGATACGATATTTCATAGATGACCCAGTCACGAGATTTCTCGGCTCTAGGCGAATTGTTTGCACCGTTGGCCCATTTATATATATATATATTTATATATTTTTTCACCTAAAGCAAATTGGTTCCTTTGCCAATGCAGTGCTAACATATCTGTCAGCATCAACACTTGCCACACACTCCCCCTCCTATACCATAGGTACATTAGCACTGCACTGACCAAAGATTCACACCTGCAATGTTCTGACCGTCACTCATCCTTGCTAGAAGAGAGTGATGCTTTAAACCTCAGGCCAAACCTCAAGGACATCTACCACCCCTCTTTGTAACTACTTGTAGTGAAGCACAGTGCTCAGTCCTGCCAGATCCAAACTCATCTCACTGCCATGTAAAAAGTTGGGCAGTAATGGGTTAAGCTTTGTTGACTAAGTTTACCACGCTTGTAGGCTTTCAATTATTCAGTTTTAGTATTTGTGTAAACTTATGAAAATTAACCTTAGATAATATCATTTTGGTTTTAAAAAACCCCAATGTACAATAGTAGGCCTGATAGAGCACAGTCAAAAAGTCTGGAAAACCTGTACAAGTACATAGTACCAGAATGGGGTGTAAAGTAGTTTGCCTCCTCGTGGTGCCCCCTGGTTAATACCAAATGAACTACAACAAAAAGCTCATAATGACTGGTCCCAAAGGAAAACTATCCGGAGGTAAAATAGCCCCGCACTCGGATCTCCGGGCAGGAGCAACTTTGGGCCAAAATACAATCAAAATAATACAATGGAATGCAGGAGGTTTCACAAAAGCCAAGAAAGCAGAGACTTTGAAATTATTACATGAGAATAAAATTGATGTCCTCATAATACAGGAGTCTAATATATCCTTAGAAAATGAAAAATATTTTCACTTAAAAGATTACACTAACCATATAGGCCTACTACCTAAAGGTATTTTAACGGCAGTACATAAAAGCTTTACTCATAACTTCAAGGTAATCAAGTCAATGAATTCTAATGACAAATCAGAAATCATAACAGAAAACAATAATTGTTGGAGACTTCAATGCCCATTCTACAAAATGGGGATATTCAGACAACAACCAGACTGGCAGAACAATTACAGAGTTTCTTAATGACATCCCAACATTCCTCCACTACAATGGAACAGCAACAAACCCTGACCTCATCACTCTAGGAAAAAGGACAAAGACAACTAATAGATGATCCAGGTTGTGGCCATCGACCAATAATCACAACAATAACACTACAGATATCTCCAAACCTACACCATAAGACAAAACAGAAACAAAAATTTTCCTGGAACTACAAAAATGCTAATTGGAAAAACTATAGAAAGGAGTTAGAATGTTCAGTATCTAAAATGGATGTAAATAATTCTGATTCTATCGACAAAAGTCTGAAAATGTTTGGCAACATAATCTTATCAGCAGCTAAACAGAATAAGAGGACGAATGCCCAAATTCAAACCTTTCTGGACAAATCACCTCCAAAAACTGAAAGAAAAACTAGAAGCTGCAAGACTCAAAGCAGAAAGAACAAAAAATCCCACAGATGTACAAGCATGGAGAAAAATAAAAACTGAAATGACAAAAGAAATAAATTTATCACAGAAACAAAGTTTTGAGAAGTTTCTAAAAAATATGGATTACAGAAAAGATAGTGGGAAAGTACATAAGTTCCTCAATTCAATCAACAACAAGAAACCAATAATTAAGAAAGAACCTATCATTTATCAGAACTACTTGCTAATAGAAGATAAAAAATCCCTTTAGGCAGGCCTACAGGCGGAGGTAGATTTCGAAGTGCTTTTGGTTTAATTTATTGTTGCTGCATAGCACTCTTCTTCTTTAGCCTTGGCATGGCAAACCTGCACTAAAGAGGAAGAGCCTACAATCAATTGTTTTGACAACAATAATAGGATATAATATTCTGGGAGGCCGTGCGCAAGATCAGCAATGAATAAAATTAGCAAAGTCGCTAAACAAGACAAAATTATATTATAATAATTCTTTCAAGTGTTATTATTTTCAAACATTAAAATCTCGCGTCATATGAGAGCTATCAAGAAACTATTTATTGATTTGTAGAGTACTCATCAAGAGCTTTTCAACGATACCCCACAAGACGTGGTTTCAAAAGTTTCGAATTTTCATCCCCCACCCCCACCCCACCCTCACTCGAACCCCCGAATCGTTGGTGTCACTGTGAACTCCATAGGGAGTACTCTAATTTATTCAAACAAAGTTTCCCTCTATACTTCATAGGGGCCGAGATATACATTTTTAAAAATTTCAACCCCCTCCCCCGACCACCCCCTTGGGCCAATTTTGCTCATTAACGAACTTGTCCGAACTATTGGGCCTAGAAATAATATATTAAAATTTGGTTCAAATATCTTCAAAATTACGGCCGCTATCGTGTAAAGATATATATATATATATATATATATATATATATATATATAAATATATATATAAATATCACAAAATTTTTTTTTGAACGGGCGGTGGTTTCGTATTTAGGGGAGCATGAAACGTAAAGATATGAAAGAATTTTTCGAAAATCATAAAGTGGTATCCATTGCAATAGGTAGATTTTCTTCGAAATCTACCTAAAAATCGCAAATGCCTTAAACAAGATGTACACTTTTACGCAACCAATCACAAAAAATAGAAAACAACAAGACAAGTCAATGAGAAATGGAATAAAACAACAATTTACATCCACCAAAACACATGAAGTTTTCCAAAAGGATTTTGGAATACAAGAACTAAAATCAGCTATCTCACAATTGAAACTACATAAAAGCCCTGGGCCTGACAAAATAACTGGAGAAATCCTAGAATTTGTAGGAAGTTTATATAGTGAAGTTATAATCAAATTGAAACTTGAGATGGAGGTTTAACATACGTAACTTCACTTAATTCAAGCACTAACCTGAACATGGAGTATAGCTGATGATGAGTCATGAAGTTTGCTCGAAACATGTTCAGGTTAGTGCTTGAATTAAGTGAAGTTACATATGTTAAACCTCCATCTCAAGTTTCAACTGGAGAAATGATCATACACCTTGGAACAATAGCACTTGATAAGTTACTCCAACTAATCAACAAGACATGGAATACAACAGTCCCAACAATATGGAAGAAAGTTGATATTATCCCAGTATTAAAACCAGACAAACCATCAAACAGGCTGGAAAGCTACAGACCTATCTCACTAACCTGCTTATTAGCAAAACTCATGGATATAATGACAGTTGCCTGCTTAAACTGGTACCTGGAAACGCAAAACCTACTTTCACAGGCACAGGCAGGCTTTAGAAAGCACCAATCAACTGTACAGCAAGTTGCCTTTCTCAGCCAAGATATGAAAGATAGACTCAACAGGAAAATATCTGTAATAGCAGTCTATGTTGACTTCAAAAGTTCATATGACTCACTACCTCGACTAAAATTTCTTAACAAAATGATTAACTTAGGAATAAATAGCAAGATGCTAAATTGGTTTTACAATTTTCTAAACCAGAGATTCTGCAGAACCATCTACAATGATAATAGCTCAAAAGTAAGACAGACCCACAAAAGACTACCACAAGGCTCTGTATCAAGCACTACTCTGTTCAACATCATGGTAAATGACCTACCAGAAAACTAAACAAGATAAAGAACATTAAATGCGCTATGTATGCAGATGACCTAATAATCTGGACTTCAACTAACAGCATAAAACAGGATACTCTCACTCAACAAATGACCAAGGCATTAGAGGAGTTATCTAACTGGTGCACAGAAAATGAAATGACTGTGAATTTAAGTAAAACAAAATACCAGATCTTCACCCTACGCCATTCAAAACCAAATATAAGATTAACACTGAATGGTCAATACATAACTGAAACAGAAACTTACAAATACCTTGGAATAACACTTGACTCAAAATTTACATGGAAAGAACATATAAACAAAACAATTGATAAAGCCACCCAAAAACTAACAATGTTAAAAAGACTCGCAGGTTGCAAGTGGGGAAGTCAATTAGTACATTAAAAGCAACATATAGAAGCTACATTAAAAGCCAATCCTCTTGTATGGAAGTGAAGTAACACTTACAGCAAACCAGAGAGATATGGGAAAACTTGAAACTTTTCAAAACCAAGCCCTTCGACTGATAACAGGAGGAGTAAAGTCAACACCTATCATGGTACTACAAATCTTCACAGACAACCTCCCACTCAAATATGAAGTGGAGAAAAGAAACCTACTGCTGAAAGAAAAACTACACAGACTACCCCTAGACACCTATTGGAGAAATTTCAGAAATGAAGAGAGGATACTGAAAACACAAATTGGATTCTTGCAGAAAGCAGACACCTTACACAGAAAATACAACCTCCCCGAAACAACAAAAATGGAACTTCTACCTCTACCAATTTACCCTATAAAACAGCCTGAGATCAACTGTAAAGAAAATTTTTGGAAAATGTGATATCAAAACAAGCAATAGCTACAGAGACTCTTAGCCCTAGAAACCATTCACACTTGGTATCCTGAAGACCAGTGGCTTCACACACATACGGGTGGTTCACTTATCAGTAAAGAAGGGAAGGCAGGGGCAGGCATTTACAGTGAACTCTTTAGTTTCTACATCTCTCTTGGCAACCTAGCAACTCACTATGATGGGGAACTAGAATCGATTAATATCACATTAAAACAACTCCTATATCGCATCAAATCTTTCTCCAAAGCAGTAATTCTGAGTGATTCCAAATCAGCACTTCAAGCTCTGTCATCACCTTACCCCTCTAGTAGCAGAATACTAGAAATACTCAGCTCTCTAAAAATATTACAAGGCCTCAAAAAAGATGTCTACTTCCAATGGATACTATCACACTGCGGCATAATGGGTAACGAAAAAGCAGATCTACTAGTGAAGAAAGGAACATGTATTAAACAAAACTCTTCAGTAGAAGTCTCATATCACATGGAAAAAATACACATAAACTATAAAATAAACTCACAATGGAAACAAGAATGCAAGGAAAAACCAAAAAATAAGCAATGGAAAACCCTGCTGGATAAGACACATTATATTCCAGATTACCCAAGAAACCATTCTGTCGCTTTATTTCGGATGACCACTGGACATGATTGTTTGGCAGCTCACCTACACAGAATAAATATATTTGAATCCCCAGCTTGCATATTTTGTAAAGATCCAGTATCCACAATGAACAGAGACCACCTGCTCCAATGTAAAGCCCTTACATCAACTAGTGAAGAACCTTCATCACAGCTAGTCAGAAGATACTGGGAAGCCAGAAGGAAAATGGAGATCCTCCAACTCCTAGAGCATTAGCAACCAACCAACCAACCAACATACCGGTAGTACCAGAATTCAATAAATTTTTAAAAACTATTTGAGGGGATAAAAATTTTACAACTATAGGCTACTATTTTTATAAGGAATCAGAAATGAAATTCTACGAGGGTCATCAAGAAAGTACCGGTAAGTCCGAGTCACTGATAAACAAAACAGAAACATTGATAAGTAAGAAATATTTATTAACAAAGAAAGCATCAGAAGGGAGAGAATTTCTCAGAGAAATGACGAATTGCACTTTCCTTTTGTAAATATTAACAATTTGTTCATTTGTATGCTTGTGTCATAGAACTTTGCCGCCAATGTCTGGAGCCATGAAATCACTGCCCTCTGTACCTCAGCGTCAATGTGGAAACGTTTACCTATCAGAAATCGCTTAATGAGAAGGAAGAGATGGAAGTCACTTGGCACAAGGTCGAGGCTATCCAAACTGAAGCAACTGGTTCCACGTGATGTTGGCTGTATGAGACCATGCATTGTTGTGCAAAAGGATAATGCAATTAGCGGGAGACAATATCAGTGCACTGGCACAATTCAACAACTATTGGTGTCACAAGACTGAAACTGCACCGTAACATTCCCTCTACTGCTACGAATGTGCCAGTGCCTCCCACTAGTCATGCCAACTGTGGATGCAATCAGAACTTACTTTCTGGATGAACCTCGTATTTAACCTCTGCTAATTATAAACTTTACTGGATATGATCTTTAATTTTCATACTCCTGGATAATTTGAGGACAATAAATAGGAGAAGCCTACAGTGTTAAAATATTTTTCTTCAGGTTCTAGGGCAAATAACATTTATAGATTTGTTCCTACAGATATTGAGAAGCTGTCACTGCAATATAAGTGCAACATTGTCAATTTGTTGACAAATGAAATTGTTCGCATACATTCTGTAATGAAGTGACAATGATGGTTTATAATTATCTGTAGGAATAAACCTTACATCTTGTTTTGACGTCTTCCTAAAACTTAAGTTACTGGCACTTCACACAATTATACTACAATACCAGGTATATAGATGGGGACAGAACTAAGTAGTATTGTAATTTTATTCTAATATCCCCAAAAGAACCTCATAATGAGGGCTGCATAATTTCCTTTAAAAACGTTGAGAAGCACATCAAATTTAAATGCAGTACCTCATCCCAGTGCTGAAGAAATAAACTTGATTCCAGTAAAGTTCTCTCAGATGTTCCCCTTTAAACTTTCATACAATTAAAGATTACTAGTTTAGCCCTAGAGCAGGAGAGCTGGAATATTTATACACCAGATTTACAATTTACCTTCTACCAGAAAAATGCCAAAACTTATAGCCACTTAATTGTTGATTCCAGTACCTTTCATGGCATTGTTTAGCTTCAGTTTAGTTTTGTTAGAACAATCATAACTCCAACAGTCAAGAGTTACAAGTTCAAGAGTTTTTATTGGAACTCATCAGTGGTGTATTGTGTACATCAAGTGCCCAGTCATGTAAGTATTCTGGTAGGGACAAACAAACAAAATGGAGTAAAACAGATATGCATAAAAACATCTTGTGTATCATAAAATAAAAGAATATCAAGATTTTTGTTTGCAAAAATCACTCCCAACAGCACGACAGTCCTTTGTGAGAAATGTAGTGTGAGTTCACATGAGGTCGAAGTTGACGAATTTGCAATTGGTAACCAGTAAGCTTTTATAAATGTAATTGATAATTTATAAAATAACCTAGTGTTGTTAAGCTTTAGCTTAGATGTTATTTGTAGTCTATGAATGGTGTAATGTAAATTAGTACCGTATAATAAATAGTAATAAATTGCCATTTACCTGCACTATGTGCAGAATAGATTACACAACATATCTGTTCATATATGTGAACATAGAACTAAGACAAATGTTTTAATTTATTTCTTTCAACATTCATACTAACAATTAATATCTTAAAATTTACGCAATGTTTTTATTTATTATTAATTAAATTAAGCTCTCTTTCATCTAATTGATATAAAATAAGACATTTTTCATTACCTGACAAGCATCTTTGCCTCCCTCAGGATATCCAGCACAAATCATACCCTCAGTTACATTGAGGTCTCTGTGCTGGAGCCAAGTATTGCATAGCTCTCTATTTAGAAGTGGAACTTCAACTTCATTAACAGCAGGCTCATATTCAGATGCTGAAATCGTACAAAAACTTTTAAATTATGATTTTGGATTTAGACATGTTGATAATTTAAACAATAAACCAGATATCTGAAAATATAATTGTGCAGGATTTAACACACATCAAAAGCTCTTTAGAATCATTTGATTTGATTAATTATTTCATTTTATTTTATTTAGTCTATTGGAACATACATACATACATACATAGGCTACATCAGTGGCGGCTATTCAGGGGAAGTAGGTGAAGTAGCACTTCACCAATATTTTCCCTTTACAATACGTATTTTTAAAGTTTATTTTCCATATCACGAATATTGGTTTTTACTGTAAATGTATCTGTATTTTTGAATTGCCCGCCACGCCACCACCTGGTGTCAAAACCAGGAGACACTGAGATCCTGCAAGTGCTTCAAGTCAGCCGTAGAGAAAGCGGAACTGGTTTACATTCCCTCGGCTGAATGGGTAGTCTGATCCACTCAAACGAGGATAGCAAGCAGCAGTTTTCTCGCTTATCCCACGTCCGCTAGGTGACGAGAACAGACTACCCACGAAGCCGTCCCTCTTGTTCTCTTCGACAGCACTGTCAGCTCGGAAAAAGAGGTGGGCACGTTAGATCTTCCACCGTCTGATGGTCTTTCGCCGCCAAATTCGAATGTGTTAAATTCAGAAAAACCCGGGTTCCACAACCCCGATTCTGGGGCACTGGGAACATTTTTTCATCTTTTCGGTTTTTGCCATTTATGACAAGACTGAGCTACAAGCTCAAATTAAAGCTTAATAAATTGCCTACAACGTTTATTCTCTTGACTTTTCTGTAGGACGTGTCAACCGACTTCCTCTACCTCGATCATTAAAAATACTATTTTCTCGTTTCTTATTCCATGCGGTTTTCTCTGCCCTAATTATTATTATTATTATTATTATTATTATTATTATTATTGTTATTATTACTATTATTATTATCATCATTATTATTATCATTATTATTGTTATTATTATTATTTTTACTTCCTCTGCCCGTACCATAGGTAGAGGAAGTATTGTTTTCGACCCCCAAATTCGAAGTTGAGTTTTTGACATAAATACACGTTTTGAGGTCCCCTGAATCCAAAAATGCTATTTTTGGAAACATGTCTGTGTGTCAGTGTGTCTGTCTGTGTGGAAAGCCTGTGAACAAGCTAACTCCAAAACGGAAAATCGTATGAAAACAAAATTTCTTGTTCGTATCTTCTGAAGATGTGAGCCGAAGATAGGCGATAAGTTTCCCTTATTTTTAAGGGGACTTTACATGAAGAAATTTTCGTTTTTCGCGATTTTCTCGAAAACGGCTTTAACGATTTTCTTTAAAATTTGCACATGTGTTCCTTTTCCTGAGAGCTAAAGCTTTTATTTGAAACTTTTTTTCTAAAAAATTATCTGAAGGGTAGTTACAAGCCACCCACTGTTCACCCACTGTTTGTAGAAAGTTTGCCTTGCGTGATGAACAGCTGAATATGCGCTCTTTCATGGCCTCTTATTCTATAAGAATGTGAAGTGAGAAAAATGTATTGTTGGCCATGCATAGAGTTTGCTGTATGAAATGGTATTTGCAGCACACCCTCGTTTTGAGCCACGAGCCGCAATTGGGTGAATGCCGTTATTAATATAAGCATGTGGCTTTTTTTTCTCTTCACCTAATTTTCCGGCCTTGAGCCGCCACTGGGTTACATACATACATGCATACATAGGCTACATTCATACATACATACATACATACATACATACATACATTACCTTTGACAGGAGACATTTCTACTTTCTTAAGTGGACACGGAAAGGTTGACTCTTACTTTTACCGATTTAAAATAAAGGAAAGCCCAGGATGTACATGTGGTGCACCAGAACAGACGGTAGGACATCTTTTATTTGAATGCACAAAATTAAAGAGTGAACGGGCAGATTTCAGGAACACTATGATAAGAAATCATGGAAAGTGGACGTTTAATGAACAAAAATTAATGAAAGAATATACAAAAGAACTCATAGACTTTATAAAATCAATAAAATTAGACAGACTCTAGACAGCCAGTAATTATAGTTGGAAAGTTCCGGTATATAACAATCAGTAAATACAATTGAGAGTATTCTAGTGATAAAGCCATTGATAATAAGTAGAAAAATGTAAAGTTAGTATAATGCAACTAATTTTTATTTTGAGGGGACTCTTGCGTGTAGTGTTACAGATATTGTAATGGGGCATGCTGTAAATAAGTTATTTAAAAAAAAAAACATACATACATACATACATAATGCATGGATTGGTATCCGTGGTTCCAAGGTTCATGGTATATTTCCATTACGGCGAAAACCGCTGACAGTGGGCTCATTGCTAAGCGCGAGGTAGGAAACGGCTAGCTAGTCATGTCGGGGGATGCTACATAGTGTAGAAGTGTTGGGCAGAAGGTGCCAGGAATGTGTGTAAAAAGGAACTACTGTAATGCTTAGATTAGTGGTGAAGGGAATAAATGGGTAGAATAGAATACGTTGTGTTATTATTTAGTGTCATACATATTGCAATCCGTAGAGGGATGGGGAACAAGGGGTTTTGAGAAATGGGGACATCAAGGTCTAGTTCATAATCTTCCACTTCTGGGGGCAGCGACGGCAAGAGGCAGCAAGAGAACGCTGTAAACGGTTCCATCCTGTTAAGGTGCTAAAGGGGCACTCTACACATACATACATACATACATGCATACATACATACTTACATACAGACATACATACATACATATAGAGTTTTGAACAATAAATTGGTTGAAGTTTGCCGTTGCTTGTGCTTTATGTTGTAGATTAAGCTGCATACATTTAATTAATGTGACACCTGGTCTCCTATTTAGATGGTTGTTCATAGAAGCCATACTAGTAGTCTGTATTTTGTTGGTATTTCGTTCTTACGGCATGCAAACTCGGGCATTGCTTGTCCAGAGACGAATGCATTTCACATATTTTTTCAGTTTTGGTGTATCTATTGAATGCTACGCAGTTAATGCACCTGTATTCGCTCTGAGGCTTTGTGCATTCTTTCAATTCGTGGGCTCCGGCGCAGAGTGGGCACGTTACTTCACCCCTGCAGTCTCTTGCTCGGTGGTTATATCTGCTGCATCGGAAACATCTATTTATGACTAAGTAATCTTCCGTGTTGCAAACTTGCCAACCAATTTTAAGTTTGTTGCTTAATATTTTCTTCCTTGTTTCCGAGTTTACTTCAATAATTAGATTTTTAGCATTCCTTTTGTTGTTGAATATAAATTTCTCCGCGTACAGACTGGCAAGTGGCAAGATCAAACACAGCGACCCACTGACCACATTAAGGAAAGCGGACGGTTCTCTCACGAAAGATTTAGAAGAAACTATGGAACACATGATGGACTCCTTCATACCGGTAGACGATAGCAATGATGACAGTGAATATCACAGAGAAATCAGAGCTAATGATCATCAACTAATTAACACACAAGACGACAGGCTATTCACTCAAGAGGAAATTAGAGCATCTCTGAACGAAATGGACAAAAACAAAGCCCCAGGCGAGGACGGTGTGACAGTCGACATACTATCCCATTTGTTCAACCTGCTACCAATGTTCATGACAGCAATATATAATAGCTGTCTCATCAACGGATGCTTCCCGAAAATATGGAAGACGGCAAAAATTATACCAATAGTGAAGCCAGGAAAAGAAAATAATGACACCGTTTCAAAATACAGGCCAATCAGTCTACTGAACGTTGCTGCTAAAGTGTTAGAGAAATTATTGATAAAAAGAATAATGCATTACGTATACCCTCGTGAAATACTGAACAAGCACCAATATGGATTCACTCCGCAAACCTGCACCGTTGACGCTTTGATGACTCTGAAAAGTTATGTTGAAGCAAGCCTGCAAGACGGACAATTTGTAATGCTCATCAGCCTTGACGTAAAGGGGGCGTTCGATGCTGCTTGGTGGCCGAGCATATTAGCTGCTCTCAAGTCCTTTGGCTGCCCTAAAAACCTTTATAACCTCTCTCGAAGCTACTTCAGAGACAGAACAGCCATTCTTTCAACAAATACTCATATCATAAAACGGAACGTTAGTAAAGGATGCCCTCAAGGGTCTTGCTGCGGTCCATTCTTCTGGAACATACAGTATGATTCGATATTTAGATTGGACTATCTTGAGAAAACAGAAGTTATAGCTTACGCCGACGACCTATTGATAGTAATTAAAGGGAAAAGCTTACTAGAAATAGAAAATTATGCAAATGTGGAAATGCAAAAAGTATCAAAATGGGCAAAACAGAACAAGGTAAAATTCAATGAAGAGAAATCACAGATTCTTGTAGTGTCCAAGAGAAAGACAAGGCCTGACCACGACATCTGCATATATTTAAACAACAAGCCACTGAGACAGACAGACACCATGAAATACCTTGGAATACACATCGACAAAAGATTCAACTTCAACAACCATATACAGCACATAACAGAAAAATGTACCAAATTGATATATTCTCTGTCTAAATCAGCAAAAATAAATTGGGGCCTAAAACATGATGTTCTGAAAATAATATATACCGGAGCTATATTACCCATACTGTCATATGGAGTGCCTCTGTGGATCGACTCTGTGCGGAGATGCAAAAATCTGCAAAAACTCACCAGAGTTCACAGACTAGTTAATATCAAAATGGCTAAAGCCTTCAGGACGACATCTTACGAAGCCTTGTGCATATTGACAGGAACCATACCAATTGAAATCGAATTAGAGAAAATTGCAAGAACGTTCATTATTACTCGAGGGTACGCACAGCATCCAAACCTTGAAACCAGAAAGAGCTACAGACAATGGGATCATCCAGCTGACACAATGAAAATACAACAGAAACTCGCAAGTCAAAATTACACCATAAACATTTTCACAGACGGGAGTAAAACCGAGAAGGGAGTTGGATCCGGAGTCGCTATAATGGAAAGTGAAAAACCAATATCAAACCTGCAATACAGGCTGAGCGATAAATGTTCCAACAATCAAGCGGAACAATTTGCCATCCTGAAAGCCCTCATGAGACTGACAGACATAGACCATCTATCAAACGATAAGAAACTCGCTGCCATCCATACAGACAGTCGGATCACATTAGATGCACTGGCTAATCCGAACAACCACCAGCATTTAATAGAAACAATCAGACATACAGTCAGAAACTTGGAGAGCAACAACTGGACCATCCATTTCACCTGGGTAAAAGCACACATCGGGATATTCGGGAATGAGGAAGCAGATCGTCTGGCGAAAGAAGCAGCCAACAACCAAGAACTACAAGAATCCTACAACCTAATTCCGAGAAGTGCTGTGCTTGGTGAAGTGTTTGAAGACAGTGTCCGGGAATGGCAAAGACAGTGGGAAACAACCGAAAAGGGTGCGATGACTAAGTCATTCTTCCCTAACGTCAAGCAAAGATTATCAGTCAAATTAAACTTATCAGGTAAATTAATGACTTTTCTAACAGGGCACGGAAGGCTCAGAGAATATTTTCACAGATTCAAAATTACAGATAACCCAAATTGTGTATGTAATAAGGAATTTCAAAATGTGGACCACCTTCTGTGGAGATGAGAAAAATTGAAGACTCAAAGACAGATTTTGGAAAGAGATATAACGAAAGTGGGAGGGAAGTGGCCTATCAGCAATAATGAACTTATTGTGAAACATAAGACACTCTTTGTTAAATTCATAAACAGTATCGATCTTGATTCATTTTAAACACTTGGCAGGCATTAGTATGTTAATAACAACACTGCCATTAATATTATAATTTGTAACATGTATGTAAAGTAACTTATGCATGTAATATTACAAGAAGTAATGGAGCATGCAGCAAATAAAGGACCAAAAAAAATACATACATACATACATACATACATATAACAGAAAAATGTACCAAATTGATACATTCTCTGTCTAAATCAGCAAAAATAAATTGGGGCCTGAAACATGATGTTCTGAAAATAATATATACCGGAGCTATATTACCCATACTGTCATGTGCCTCTGTGGATCGACTCTGTGCGGAGATGCAAAAATCTGCAAAATCTCACCAGAGTTCAAAGACTAGTTAATATCAAAATGGTTAAAGCCTTCAGGACGACATCTTACGAAGCCTTGTGCATATTGACAGGAACCATACCAATTGAAATCGAATTAGAGAAAATTGCAAGAACGTTCATTATCACTCGAGGGTACGCACAGCATCCAAACCTTGAAACCAGAAAGAGCTACAGACAATGGGATCATCCAGCCGACACAATGAAAATACAACAGAAACTCGCAAGTCAAAATTACACCATAAACATTTTCACAGACGGGAGTAAAACCGAGAAGGGAGTTGGATCCGGAGTCGCTATAATGGAAAGTGAAAAACCAATATCAAACCTGCAATACAGGCTGAGCGATAAATGTTCCAACAATCAAGCGGAACAATTTGCCATCCTGAAAGCCCTCATGAGAATGACAGACTTAGACCATCTACCAAACAATAAGAAACTCGCTGCCATCCATACAGACAGTCGGATCACATTAGATGCACTGGCTAATCCGAAAAACCACCAGCATTTAATAGAAACAATCAGACATACAGTCAGAAACTTGGAGAGCAACAACTGGACCATCCATTTCACCTGGGTAAAAGCACACATCGGGATATTCGGGAATGAGGAAGCAGATCGTCTGGCGAAAGAAGCAGCCAACAACCAAGAACTACAAGAATCCTACAACCTAATTCCGAGAAGTGCTGTGCTTGGTGAAGTGTTTGAAGACAGTGTCCGGGAATGGCAAAGACAGTGGGAAACAACCGAAAAGGGTGCGGTGACTAAGTCATTCTTCCCTAACGTCAAGCAAAGATTATCAGTCAAATTAAACTTATCAGGTAAATTAATGACTTTTCTAACAGGGCACGGAAGGCTCAGAGAATATTTTCACAGATTCAAAATTACAGATAACCCAAATTGTGTATGTAATAAGGAATTTCAAAATGTGGACCACCTTCTGTGGAGATGAGAAAAATTGAAGACTCAAAGACAGATTTTGGAAAGAGATATAACGAAAGTGGGAGGGAAGTGGCCTATCAGCAATAATGAACTTATTGTGAAACATAAGACACTCTTTGTTAAATTCATAAACAGTATCGATCTTGATTCATTTTAAACACTTGGCAGGCATTAGTATGTTAATAACAACACTGCCATTAATATTATAATTTGTAACATGTATGTAAAGTAACTTATGCATGTAATATTACAAGAAGTAATGGAGCATGCAGCAAATAAAGGACCAAAAAAAATACATACATACATACATACATACATATAACAGAAAAATGTACCAAATTGATACATTCTCTGTCTAAATCAGCAAAAATAAATTGGGGCCTGAAACATGATGTTCTGAAAATAATATATACCGGAGCTATATTACCCATACTGTCATGTGCCTCTGTGGATCGACTCTGTGCGGAGATGCAAAAATCTGCAAAATCTCACCAGAGTTCAAAGACTAGTTAATATCAAAATGGTTAAAGCCTTCAGGACGACATCTTACGAAGCCTTGTGCATATTGACAGGAACCATACCAATTGAAATCGAATTAGAGAAAATTGCAAGAACGTTCATTATCACTCGAGGGTACGCACAGCATCCAAACCTTGAAACCAGAAAGAGCTACAGACAATGGGATCATCCAGCCGACACAATGAAAATACAACAGAAACTCGCAAGTCAAAATTACACCATAAACATTTTCACAGACGGGAGTAAAACCGAGAAGGGAGTTGGATCCGGAGTCGCTATAATGGAAAGTGAAAAACCAATATCAAACCTGCAATACAGGCTGAGCGATAAATGTTCCAACAATCAAGCGGAACAATTTGCCATCCTGAAAGCCCTCATGAGACTGACAGACATAGACCATCTATCAAACGATAAGAAACTCGCTGCCATCCATACAGACAGTCGGATCACATTAGATGCACTGGCTAATCCGAACAACCACCAGCATTTAATAGAAACAATCAGACATACAGTCAGAAACTTGGAGAGCAACAACTGGACCATCCATTTCACCTGGGTAAAAGCACACATCGGGATATTCGGGAATGAGGAAGCAGATCGTCTGGCGAAAGAAGCAGCCAACAACCAAGAACTACAAGAATCCTACAACCTAATTCCGAGAAGTGCTGTGCTTGGTGAAGTGTTTGAAGACAGTGTCCGGGAGTGGCAAAGACGGTGGGATACAACCGAAAACGGCGCGGTGACTAAGTCATTTTTCCCTAACGTCAAGCAAAGATTATCAGTCAAATTAAACTTATCAGGTAAATTAACAACTTTTCTAACAGGGCACGGAAGGCTCAAAGAATATTTTCACAGATTCAAAATTACAGATAACCCAAATTGTGTATGTAATAAGGAATTTCAAAATGTGGACCACCTTCTGTGGAGATGTGAAAAATTGAAGACTCAAAGACAGATTTTGGTAAGAGATATAACGAAAGTGGGAGGAAAGTGGCCTATCAGCAATAATGAACTTATTGTGAAACATAAGACACTCTTTGCTAAATTCATAAACAGTATCGATCTTGATTCATTTTAAACACTTGGCAGGCATCAGTATGTTAATAACAACACTGCAATTAATATTATAATTTGTAACACGTATGTAAAGTAACTTATGCATGTAATATTACAAGAAGTAATGCAGCATGCAGCAAATAAAGGGTAAAAAAATACATATATACATACAGCAACATACAATTTAATGAAGTTAATAGAAAAAGATGAAATTGATATAGTATTTATCCAAGAACCATACCTACACCAAAATCGACCAACCGGTATACCTAAAAAATACAGAACATACCAATGTAATGAAGACAACATCAGAGCGAGTGTAGTTATTACCAACAATAAAATAGATGGTCTACTAATAAAACAACAAACTGGAAAAGACTACGTACTGATAGAACTAAAATACGGAAGCCTGCACTTCCTCACACTTAATATGTACTTAGTCTGCACTGAACCAATAGAAAACGGAATTACAAAAATCGAAGATATTCTACAGCATAACAGAGACATAGGCATAATGATCACAATGGACAGCAATGTCAGATCAGGAACCTGGCACGACATCATAACCAACACTAGAGGGCGAATCCTCGAAGACTTCCTGGTAAGCAACCACCTCCACCTATTAAACGAAAAAAGCGAAAGAACTACCTACAATAGTAACCATGGATCCAGCAACATAGACCTCACCATAGCAGACAATCGCCTCCTGTCATTAATGGGAAATAGGGAAATATACGACCAAGAGAGCTGTTCCGACCACAGTATCCTAAAATACACAATTGGATCACCAAACAATACTCAGATGAACTTCAGCTACCAAGGTATAAAATACATAGCTGCAAAGGACAAGTATGACCAATTTGAAAGACACCTATTTGAAATAACCTTCAATGCTTATAACAAGGCAAACTTAGAAGCAAACAAAGAAGAACTGGACAAGACCCTATCACAAAGAATCGCAGAACTCCCAGAAATCGAAACAGAAATCGAAAATTTTACAGAAGTTATTCACACGGCATGCAGAAGAACTTTCAAAACCCTTAGAACCCCGAACAAGGAAGCAGCTAGGCGAACAGTTCCATGGTGGACTGATGACCTAACAATATTGAGACAAAAAACAATCGCTCTGAGAAGACGTTACAAAAAAACAAAAAACAACAATGAACTTAGGGAAACCCGCAAGATTAGCTACCTGGAAGAAAAACGAAAATACCAAGCAGCAATACAAAACGAGAAATTTAACTCATGGAAACAATTTTGCTCAACGTCATCAACCATTAATCCTTGGAGCAAAGTATATAAGCTCGCCCAGGGAAAACAAGAAGAAGTTTCTCACTCACTACTTTACAAAAGCCAGATTGATCGACTACTCGCGACATCTCAGACACCCTGAACTGCTTGATCGACTATCTTATCCCCGAAGATAGTGAGGAAGAAGAAACGGAACATCACAAACACATCAGAAGCATAATAGAGGAACCCTACAATACTCCAGAGGATAGAGAGTTCACCCTACAAGAAGTAAGACACACTATAAAACCTTTCAACCCCAATAAGGCCCCAGGCTCAGATGGTCTGCCTTCTGAAATATTAGGATTAGTTTTCCACACCCTCCCAAACTTCATGACCGCAATATACAATGAATGCCTAAGAAGAGGTTGTTTCCCAAGAATATGGAAGCAGCTACTATAATTCCCATAGTTAAACCAGGAATAGACAACATCTCCGATCCATCGAAATTTTGACCAATTAGCTTACTCAATACTAGCGGGAAAGTACTAGAAAAACTTCTAATCAATAGGATTATGCACCATATGCACACGAAATAATTACTAAAAGAAAACCAGTATGGTTTTACATCGCAAAAAAATACGACAGACGCAGCACTTGAAGTTAAAAAATTCATAGAACCAGTACTAGAAGAAAGGAATATAGTAGCAATGGTCAGCCTCGATGTCAAATGTGCCTTTGACGCCGCATGGTGGCCCGGAATCCTCACGAGCTTACGAGATTACAAATGCCCCAGAAACCTCTACAAGCTTTCCCAGGATTACTTTATTCATAGAACCGCGACCATGTCCATCAACAGCGAATCGGTTCAGAAGAAAGTTACTAAAGGTTGTCCACAAGGATCTTGCTGCGGGAACATCCTATACAACTCCATACTGAACCTTAACTACACCAGCCACACAAAGGTAATAGCATTCGCCGACGATCTGGTCTTACTGGTCAAAGGAGAAACAATAAGAGAAGTAGAAAATTATACAAACATTGAATTAAATAAAATCGCGGTATGGGCAAATAGAAACAAAATGAGATTCAACGAAAGCAAGTCTAAAATTATGCTAATGACATGCAGAAAACGGAAAGAAGAGAAAGAAATCAGCATCTACCTCAACTACAAACCACTACAACAAGTTAACTCAATGAAGTACTTAGGAATCCTATTTGACTATAAACTAACATTGAGAGAACACATAAACTACGCTACAGAAAAATGCACCAAACTCATGCTTTCAAAATCAGCAAAACTAAACTGGGGTCTCCAGCACAAAGCCTTGAAAACCATATATACGGGAGCACTTCTACCCCTACTATTATACGGAGCTCTGGTATGGAAAAATGCAATGGACAAAGCATTCTACAAAGCAAAAATGGTACGAGTCCAAAGATTAATCGACATAAAGATTGCAAAATCCTACAGCACAGTGTCCAACGATGCACTGTGCGCAATTACGGGAATAACCCCGATCCACTTCAAGATAGCAGAACAGCTGAAGTTCTATAACCTCAGTAAAGACAACCTATGTGATCACGACATGGAAACAAAGAACTGGACTCACCCAGCAGACCACATGGAATGCAATGTAAGAAATGAGGAAACTCACCAGCTCAAAGTATATACTGACAGAAGCAAGAGTCACCAAGGAGTAGGCTCAGGAATTGCTATATACTTAGGAAATATACTAAAACAACAACTTAAATACATACTTAACGAAAGATGTACAAACAATCAGGCAGAACAATTAGCTATACTCAAGGCTTTACAACACATAGAAACAAATTATACCGAACATACAAAAGCAACGATCTACACAGATAGCAAAATAACAATAGATTCACTTACAAACAAAGATAATCACACTTACTTAATAGAAGCAATAAGAAGAAAAACTGTCAAAAGAACAAAGAAAATTGGATCATCAACTTCAATTGGATTAAAGCCCATGCAGGAAACCAGGGAAACAAACCAGCAGACCAGCTGGCCAAAGATGCGGCATCAGACAACGATCTAAAAGAATGTTACAAGAAGATACCGAAAAGTGTAATATCCAGTGAAGTGAGAGCTCTTAGTGTTACCATCTGGCAACACGAGTGGGACAAATCAACCAAAGGAATGATAACAAAAACTTTCATCCCAACAATAGCAGAGAGACTAAAATACAAAATTAAGGATAAACTTTGATATAAGTCCCTCAAAAATTTTCTAAGTCCGAAAGTTCACGTTGATATGCTATGAACTGCGAAGATTCCCGAAGATTTTTCCCGAAGTGCCCAGACTAGGAATGGAGGCAACATCTGAAGTCACTGCTGCCAATATATGCACCAAAACCCCAGATATGTGTTCTGCAGATGGGTTCAAGTCCCAAAATGTAAAAATCGTAAATCCGGTGACTGGTGTTCTTACGAACAATATCGAGTCACGTTGGCGATCTCTCCGTGCACGCCTAGCCAGGGGCGGTATCAGACGCGAACAGGTAGATACCCATTTGGTAGAATACTTGTGGCGTCTGGACTGTAAGCACCGACTAGCAGATCCATTTCAAGAAATGGAAGATATCAGGACTGTTTATCCTGTAGACTAGAGTTTAAAGTTAAGTAGGTTTAGCGCCTTTACTTGTAAATAAAATATTATTATTATTGTACTAGTGTTTGAGGTATTGTAGGCCTACTGATTTTATAATTGCATACATTCATTTCCATCACAAATAGATCAAACAAACATTTCGGTACATTTAATTTAATTGGAAGTGCTAGCTGCAGCTTCAACCGTAGCGTCACTTGTAGCGTTACGAAATTGCGCATTAGAGTCTTCACGTTGGAAATTGGCAGCGTGATCTAGGGTACACAATTCTAGCAATGTTGGCAGCAGTACATGACGTCTCCAATCCAAAATGGCGCGTGCCTGGTAAATAAAGAATTCGTCGAATGTGCAATTAATCTGTTAATATAAATAAATGATATAAACGTTTGTGTAATTAAAAAAAATGCAGTATTAATGTTAAATGACGCGCAGGCCTTAAAAATTCTGAAATACAAGGAAAACGAAAGGAAATGGAAACTCTTTTTTAAGGGACCTTTTCCAAAGTTGAGTCCAAAATTAATTTAACCCCTAATGTAACTGCAATGATAACTGGTCACGGCAAGACTAGAGCTTACCTACACAGATTTAAAATTATAGAAAAAACCACATGCCCTTGCGACAACGAACTGCAAACAGTAGACCACCTATTATATGACTGCAAATTAATCGAAACAGAAAGAGACTCACTAATCGCAACAGTACTAACGACTGAAAACTGGCCCAACAAGAAAGAAGATCTACTGAAAATATACTTCAAGAACTTTAATAAATTCGCAAACAGTTTACCTTTTGGCACCATAATGTAATCAAATTTTATCTTGATCAAAGTTAGTTTATGAACAAACAAAATTGTAAAATAGAACAAAAACAGTTGTAGAAGACAAAGAAATACATCTAGTATTACTGTAATGGAACATGTAGTAAATAAAGTGAATTAAAAAAAATACATACATACATACATACATAAATACATACATACATACATACATACATACATACATATACATACATACATACATAAATACATACATACATACATACATACATACTTGAAGTCGGCCAAACTTAACTGGGGACTAAAGCACGAGGCTCTAAAAGCAATATATAAAGGAGGAATACTACCTCTCATACTATATGGAGCACCAGTTTGGATAAGAGCGCTGGACAAAAGATGCAATCAGCTGAAACTTATTAGAGTGCAGAGACTAATTAACATAAAATCGCAAAATCTTATAGACCAGTGTCGAATAAAGCCCTTTGCGTGATTAGTGGACTAACACCTATAATCATAAAAATAGAAGAATCAGTCAAACTTTTTCATACTATAAGAAGCAAAGAAAACCAACACATGTTTGATCATGACATGGAAGTCAAGCACTGGCCTCACCAAGCAGAAACTGTTCAAGTGAGTGAAGATGATGTAAGCAAGGATCCGATGCAGTCACTACAAGTATACACAGACGGTAGCATTAATGAACACGGTGTAGGATCAGGAATTGGCTTGCCATATACACAGCAGGAAACCTTATAGAAGAGCTCAGCTATAAACTAAAATTTAGTGAAGGCACACGTTGGAATTCAGGGAAATGAATTAGCAGACCAACCAAGAATGGAGCTGCCAGCACAGATAGTGTAAGCTACAGGAAGATCCCAAAAAGCGCTTTACCTAGAGAATTGACAAAGGAGAGCTTGATGAAGTGGCAAATAGAATGGAACCAACTAAGAACGGTGCAATCACCAAGACATTCTTCCAAAATATACAAGACCGGTTAAAACTAAAAATAAATGTATCACCAAATTTTATAACAATAGTTACAGGGCACGGGAAATTAAGAACATATCTTAAAAGGTTTAAAATTTCAGAAGTTTCTGAATGTGTGTGTAATAAAGGTGAACAAACTGTGGAACATTTGTTATTTCAGTGCGAAATTTTGAAACGGGAAAGAGACTTATTAATAGCAGCTGTGTTAAAAAGTGAAAACTGGCCAATAGAGAAACACGAGCTTATAAACAAATACCTTAAGAACTGCTTAAAATTCACGAACTCCATACCATTTGACAAACTTTAAGTAAAATGTATATATATGCATAAAACCACTATAATGCCTTCATTTGTTAAATGATTCAGATTATAACTCTAGATTTAATGTAATGTAGAATGTAAATATGTTTAGACATTGCATGTAGTATTACGAATCTAATGGGACATGCAGGAAATAAATATAATAGAAAAAAATACATACATACATACATACATACATACATACATACATACATACAGTACATTACATATATATGTTATGGGCCACAAAACGATGACATTACATATATATGTTATGGGCCACAAAACGATGACAAATAAGAGTATAAATTTACAGTCCAAGAAATGTACAGCATGATATAAATTCTGATTTTTATATTATTGTACAAGTAACATCAATAATGTACTGATGTAATGAATATTTGTTTTATTAATAACTTGTAATAACAGAATTAGTTTATTTTCTTATTATATTCACATTTTTAGTAGAAATGACATAATATAATAAAAAACAATTCTAAATAAATATTATTTTTCATCACATAATGGTCACCAGTGTATTTTTCCCCTGGACTAAAAATAGTCACCGTATAATCATTGCAGGGATATTTTTTTTTTTTTTTTTTTTTTTTTACGTTGATTAAGAATTTACATGTTGCCACTGCAACATATTATCTATTAAGGTACCATTATCCTTTACCCCATGCATTCAAGGTTCAGGAATGTGTTGACCATTAGCAAACACAACAGAAAGGGATGGAGGTGGGATTGTCATCAATACAGTACACTACTGGTACTTTGATTGCTTGCTTCAGTATAGTACTGAATACCTTTAGATATGTCATGAGTGCATAATTTTACCAAAATGGTAAAATATAGGAATTATTCTGAGAAATTTAAATAAGTGGGGCACTCACTGAGTAAATGGAAACGGAGATGTGAGAGACTGGCACAAAATAAGAGAGCAATTACAATCAGCATGTTCATCAGGATGCTTGTTTTGTGAACCTAAAACTAGGAAATACGAGGGCTGGTCAATAAGTAAGTTCTCCAACACTGTAGGCCAAGCTCACAAAGTCGGACGAGAGAGTTGGCGCCACTGCCATGTCCCGTTATCTCCCCTCTTTCAAACGAGCCATTGCTGCAGCCGCTGAACCTTTTAGTGTCTGAGGTAGAGCTGTTTGAAATGGATCTAAATAAGTAAGGTCTCGAACACTCTAGCCCAAGCTCACAACGTTGCTCGATAGAGTTGGCGCCACTGCCATGTCCCGTTATCTCCCCTCTTTCAAACAAGCCATTGCTGCAGCCGCTGAACCTTTTAGTGTCTGAGCTAGAGCTGTTTGAAATGGATTTCCCGATTTCCGTCCCCGACAAGTGCGGCCTCCGCAACCCACCTCGCACAAACTTTGTGGAACATCAATTTGTCACTCAAAATGGTCTTTATGGAACCTTTAGAAATGTCAGGAAGCAATAAACAAAGTTCACGAGTAGTGACGCGTCGATCTTGTCGCACCAATTCATCGACCTTTGCCACCATCTCATATGTGATGGCTGTTGTTGGTCTCCCAGTTCGCTTTCCGTCATGAATATTTGACGGCCCTGTTTAAACTCACGAACCCATTTACGCACATTTTTTATGTCCATTCATCCCTTTCCATAAACTTTGCAAAGCTGTTTGTGAATTTCAATCGGCGGAACATTTTTTTGCAGTAAGAAACCATATGACTTGGTGGGGACAGAAATCGGGAGATCCATTTCAAACAGCTCTACCTCGGACACTGAAAGGTTCAGTGGCTGCAGCAATGACTCATTTGAAAGAGGGGAGATAACGGGACATGGCAGTGGTGCCAACTCTCTCGTCTGACGTTGTGAACTTTGGGCTAGAGTGTTGGAGACCTTATTTATTGACCAACCCTCGTACCAGTAATACATGTGTAATGAATGAAATTACATTATGAAGGACTGAGAGATGGCAAAAAACAAAACATTTCAAGAGATCAGTTTAAAGCTAGTCTTGGCTGCGTCATGCATTTCATGCTTCACAATTGAGGACCGTTGTGACAAAACTCAACATCTCCATTTTTTGCCAAAATTTGTGTTTTAATGGTTTTAGGTGCTCTGAAATGAGATCTTTAAGATGGTGAAAAAAGAACAGAAGAAAAGTCAACATAACCAATTCATTTTGAAGCCTCAATATGCAAGGATTCTATCTTCGATATGTTAATAGAAACTAAATAAACCTTCTCCTGAACAATTTATGTTTTGGGACATTTTGAATTTTGTCAAAACGCTCCTCAATTTTCTATCTGTCCGTAGAATAACATATGCATGAACAATGTTAAAAAAGTGCCATTTTCTCTCAGCATATTTGACATTTTTTAATGCCAAAAATCTGATAATTCAGATTTCAGGGCAGGGGAAAACTTCAAGAACATAAAACCTAAAAACCCTGAACTGTATGATTATTATGAACTGTTCATGTATCTGGTACCCTATGATCCCCAGGTGGGGCAAAGGGGCCTCCAAGTGGAGGTTTCATTACCTATACTAATTTTGATATGCTTATTTTCCGAGAGAGGGTAGAGGGACAGGTGGTAAGCCTCTGGAAACTAAGTATTTCTTGAACGTGAAAGGGCGAGAAATTTTGTCCAGAGGCTCTAATTTAGGCTTGGAGTTCTTTTACGTGCCGCAAATCTACGACACGGGACCTCCAGCTTAAAGTCCCTCCCGGAGGACTCCGTGCCCAGGATTTTTATGTCCTGAAAAATCCATCGACCGCGGCCGGGTTTGATCCCGCGCCCTGCGGATCTAGAGGCGGGCACGCTACCTCTAGACCACCGCGGCCGACGAACTGTTCATGAAGAAAGCATAATATCAAAAGCAATTTTTGCTTAACTCACCATCTTTATCTTCTTTTTTACCCCATCCAATAACAGTACACTTTGTACCTGGTACAAGATCATGATTTGGTGGTGGAAGACAAACTGGAAGAAGATGCTCGTGAAATGTTACACGTGATTTTAGCTGGAAGACCAAAAGAAAATTTTGTAAATGGAATGTAGTGGTTTAGTGTCAAGTCATAGCAAAACATTGACTACTAAAAGAGTAAAATATATTATGAAGTAACGTTATAATCTAGCAATTATATTATCAAATCCACCGTAAGCTAAAATAGTATAAAAAAATACCACAAAAATCCAGTACAAAACAAAAAACAACAAATAATCCACGTTACCTTCGTCAATGTATTTAAACTTTGATTCTAAATTGAAAGCTGACTTCGCAACTTTATTTTGATAAAATAGAAGATTAGTTAGGACATTATGTATTTTTGAAATGAAAATTTTTAGGTAAAATTAAAATTCGTATTATTAATTATTACAGGTGCGAGTATATACTTTGTTTAGTCTCTCATAATCCTTGTTTTCATAGTAATACCGGTACTCATAGTAATGAAAGGTGTCCATTTTTTTAAATTTTTGTTAATCGTCAGATTTTCACAAACATTAAAAAACATTTAACAACTAAAAACAGGTTTCAGAAGTACTGGTAGGCCTACTCATTTCATTAATTTTTCCATGCATTTCAAGATAACAAGATAATAATTAGAAATTTCAGGTAAAAAAAAATCTTCATTCAATATTCTTCTTCTTCTTCTTCTTCGTTCTTGTTTCTCGACGCCTCCGCCGGTCTGAAAGACTGGCCACCGCGTCCCGCCCCAGTAGTATACTCTCCGTAACACCAACACTGATGCTACTGACAGAGTCTTAAATGGGTGGTGTAGGGGTCGGATTTTTGTGATGTAGAGGAAAAGGTTAAATTTTCATTTTGGTTTTTGTGATGTATCGGAAAAGGGCTTTAGTAATTGGAATGGATCGAGATAGAAGTAAATTAGCCATAAGTATTGGTCCAGGGGGATGAAATTGATATATCGTTTTTATGAGGGCGTCGGAGTGTGGTTTGGTAAGCTGGCATCCAAAAAATTGATGGTCGATTGTTCCTCGCATGCCGCACCCACAGAGGGGGGAAAAATCCGAATGAATATGTTGCAAATATACCGGCACTTGGGCAGTGCGAAATTTCAATCTGTAATAATAAGTGAAAGCTGGGATCGGGGTGCGGGATTCCCGTCTTAAAAAATTGCGTATTGCAATTATTTTCTTTCGGTCAGATTCCTGCTCCGGGGTGACCGCAGATTCTCGAGTTTTATATTGTTCCATGAAATCCAAAGCTATGTCGGTAGGTGGGGTAAGAAAATTGTCGGCAACTGCTTGTCTGTCTACGGACATTTTTGCAAGGGTATCTACCGTTTCATTGCCGGGAATCCCTGCGTGAGATGGTACCCACACTAAGTTGACCCGTCGGTTCTTCTGATGTAAGGTGTGTAAAAGCGATCTGGTAAAAATTGCGTAAATGTTGTCAGATGTCGGGAAAATTCGGCTTTGCGTGTGTAATACCGCTTGATTGTCCGTAAAAATGGTCACTTGTGGGATATTTTGTCGGTTAGAGTCTTTGAGAGCTAAGTATAATCCTATGGTTTCTGCTGTATAAATAGACGTTTGTCGATGTAATTTCACTGTATGTCCGTATTGGGATGTGTCATTGTAAAAAGCTGCTCCAGTATTGTCCGTGGTCTTAGACCCGTCCGTAAAGTAGATTTGGTGTCGGCGGTCAATTGTCCGTTGTGTAACATACTGACTATAAGTTCGTATCGGATCTTCCGTGGACTGTCTAAACGTGAGAAGATCAATATGTATGTTTGCTGGAAGAGGAAGTCGGTCCATAAGATACGTGGGATGTACTGGTGTAGCGTAGGCATTATTGCATTGTTTAAACTTGTGTACGACCGCAGCTAATTGTTCCATTGGCAACTCCTTTGGTCGTGGATGAGTGCTTGTGAGTTGATGTAGGTATTGGAGCTTATGTAACAGTGGATTTTTTGTGTGGAGCATCAGATGCGCCACGTAGGTGATTGATTTCTCCTCACGTCGTCTTCCCGGTGAAAAATAAGGGAATTCCCTTTGCATATCGGCCATGGCCGGAAAACCATTGATGCGAAAAATCGTTTTAAAGATCTTGTAAATAACTGAACGATAGTTCCGTACCACTTGTGCCGTAAGCGGATGGAAGGCCAGCCCTCCATACTCTATGCGGGATATGAACAGAGGGACGATTAAGTTGAGGAGTATTGTTGGGTCTGCGCCCCAGTTTTTCCCTGCTATTGCTCTTAAGAGTTTGACGCGATTGTTACAGGTCTGCAATTTTCGTTTAAAGTGCGCCGCGAAATTTAAACGGGCGTCCATTAGAATTCCAAGGAAAATAGCTGTGCGTGAAGATGGAACGTTTTGATGGCCTATAGTAATGGAATAACGTTTAGAGGTTGTTCCGGGGCGGAAGATTTGAAACTGTGTTTTTTGTAAATTAATGAACAAACCTAAGTCGTTGAGAGCAAGTATACATTGTTGCGCGGACTGACCGAATTGTTCCAAGTCTAGGTGTAGTCTGTTGGGCTGTATTGTACGATATATACATATATCATCCGCGTACTGTAGACTCCGAAGGGGCACATTTGTCTGTGTGATAATGTCCTGTACATATAAGTTGTATAATATAGGACTCAAGGACGAGCCTTGCGGTAGTCCAGAGTATGTCCGTCGTGAGTCCAAATTATTATATTTTTTCGGTAGTCGTATCGACCGAGACTGGAAAAGGTTATAAATTATCTGTAAAAAAATAGGCGGAAAATCGTATCGAGCTAGTCTATGAATTAGTAAGGGGATGTGAACAGAGTCATAGGCATGTGTGATGTCTAGATATAGGGCAGGTACGTATTGTTTTTTGAAAAAAGCGATGGCCACGTCCGTGGTCAAGACATATATGTTGAATTCTGCATTATAGTGCCTACGGAAACCGAATTGCGTCTTGGGCCAGAGGTTATTGCGTTCAAGATAGAAAGTAAGTCGGTCCGTGAGGATTTTTTCAAATGTTTTACGTAGCGTCGGTAATAGAGTTATCGGTCTGTAGTCAGTGGCTTTTTGTCCTGTTGTATTGGGTTTTTGGATGGGCGTGACAATCGTTTCGTGCCACGTGTCCGGTACCTGCCTTGACCATAATATTTGGGTATAGGCTTTCGCCAATTGGTCAACAAAAATATGTGGGAGACCTCGTAACATTTCGTAGGAAATATCATCCAGTCCAGGGGCTGAGGCCTTGGATTTCGCCTGCCATATCTGTCTAATTTCGTCTGGGTGAAATGCCCGTAACAATGGATGGTGTGGGTGCGTGTCTACAGATGGAAAAGGAAGGTCAGGACCTTTCACGGTCGCTGGCGCCACCATGTCTAAAAAGTCTCGTTGTAGGTTTAGATTACATGATATAGGAGTCAAAGTCCGTGCGTCAGGGCGTCTTTTAAACCATGCTATTTTCTTCCAGATATGTGATGTAGGGGTGTCTGGATTAATTCCGGAGCAAAATTTTTTCCACGCGTTTCGTTTCGTTGTGAGCAATATACGTTTGGTGTTGGCTTCTTGCCGTTTATATTGAATGTAGTTTTCCATTGTTGAGCGGAGGCGATACGAATGCAGTAGTTTTCGGCGTGCGTTCACCGCAGCGGCGCATGTTTTATTCCACCACACCGGTTGATGGGGGGCTAGCGGAACTTGAATGGTGTGGGGGTGATGTGTTTCTATGTAGTCGGTGAGGATGTTCTCTAGTTTCTTGTAGTCTACGTTCTCGTCGTCCGTCTGCTGTAAACTATTTGACACCTCTTGTTGTAGTCTATTCTTGTCTAGTTTTCCCGTCCTCGTCTGTGTAAATAATGTCGACCAAACGTTACTAGGATGTCGAATGGTCAGGATTAAGGGAAAATGATCGCTACCACATGTGTCCGGAATTTTACTACAATGCGCATATGGGAAGAGTTTGTCGGAGATTATTAGGAGATCTGGTGTGGTGTCTCGTTGTTGTGTGTTTCCCATTCGCGTCGTCATATGAGTATTGAGGATATGCCAATTACGGCTGTTGCATAGCAAAATGAGGGGGTGCTGATGAAGTCGCCACTCGAATGGCGGGGGAAAATTAGGAATATTGAAATCACCACAATTGATTGTTTCGTATCCCGGTAGGGTAGGCAGTATAGTACTCCAATGATCCGTCGAAATCGGTGTCCTGTCTGAATTATACATAACGAAGAGGGAGAGGTTATGAAAAGTGAGGTGAATCATTTCCATGTATGGTAGTGGTTTAAGGTGCGTAGAATAAGATTCTATAGATATCATGGAATGAACAAAAATGATTACACCTCCACCATGGGCGTTTCTATCCTGCCGAATATGGTTGTATCCGGGTAAAGAGAAAGAACAGTCGGGGTATAGATGGGATTCTGTAATGAGGATCAGATGGAAAGATTGAATTCGAATCAGTTGGAGTAATTCTGTCTTTTTGCGTGGGAGACTGCGGAAATTCCAGTAGAGTATTTTGAGATCCCTACCTTTGGTCATGCAGAAATTAGAAAAAAATGGCTTTGAGATAGTTTTTTACGTCTTCGATGACTGGGCGGGACTCGTCAGGTACTTCACTTAGCATAGTCGTTAAAGCCGTCCTCATGACAGAACGGAAACGTTGTAACTGTTCGGAGTCTGAAGCTGGAGGGACGGTTGGTATTCTTCGTAATGGTGGAGGGTGTGGGAGACCCGCTGTAGTGATCGGCCTCTGTGGATTTTGTAGGACATTTTCGTTGGGTATGACTGTCCGTGTCTGTTGAGGAGGTGGCCTTCCGTCCAGACAGATTAGCAGTTTTTTGTGAGCCACTTGGTTGACTTCTGCCTGACCATCTTGTCCTTTTCTTTTGGGGGACTGCGCTGGCGCCTGGTGGCTGGCAGCCGGCTCAGGAGCGCTCCGTGGTAGGTTTATTGTCAGTTGTGGAGGTGACTTGGCCCTCTGGTCGAGCAGCGGGAAAGCATTGCCTGTACGGAAAATCTGCCTTGTTTTTTCTTGTAGGATCTGGGCATAGGAGGATGTGCCTACAGCAATTTGTCGAGCCTCATATCTGGAGACTGGGAGGGTAGAAAGTTTTTCCGAGATCGCTGTCTCCAGTTTATAAGCAGGGCAGTGTTGGAGGTCAGTAGTGCGGTGTTGTCCTTTACAATTTAAGCATTTGTGTACGTCTTGTGTGCAAGGACCGTCATGACGGTCTAGCCCACAGGTGATGCATTTTGGGAGTGACCTACAGAATTTCTCTCTATGGTTGAGTTTGCCACATTTGCGGCATAACGAGGGTCGTTCCTTATAGGGTTCAACCTTACACCTTTGGTGGTATAGGTACACATATGGCGGCAGGCATTGGCTTCGAAAAGTTAACTTAACAGTTTCCGTAGGTTCATATGTAACTACCCCTTGGTCATCACGCTGTCGCCGATTAAACCGGTAGACATTGGTAATTTTATATCGTTCTGTTACAAGAGTGTCCTGAGTAATTTCTTCAGCAGTAACACCGAGGTCCACACCTCGAATGACTCCGGATACAAACAGGTTGTACTGCGGGATGAAAGATTCTGTGTCATGTAGCGCATCAAAATTGGATTCTAAGAAATGATTGGCCGCACTATATGTCTGGAAATGTACGTCGAGTTGTGATTTGTGTACTTTATCTATGCGACTAACTTCATAGTTTTGCTTAAAAAACCATTTCCCCACTTTCATAGGGTGCAGGAGGCCTAGTGCCTGACTGGGATGTTTTACAGTAACAAAATAAGGACCTATATCGGAGGAAATGCATTTCCGTTTGATGCGAGTCTTCGCGGCCGTCCCCATTTTTGGTTGCGTTGGGTCGTTGTGTGCTTCAGGAGCTAGAACATTGGTTAGGTTAGTAGGATTGGTAGTGTTTGTTTCCACTAGTGGATCCTGATGCAATGTGGAAACCCCTGCCATTTCCGTGTCGTTAACTTCCATGTCTTGGTGGTGATGTGTTGTAAGAGGCTCCACCCCTTCCTCCATCTTGAGTTAATCGTTTGCTATATATGTCTGAGAACTGTCACTTGTCACCCCCCGCGGGGCGACACCACGATATAAGGAAACAAAAACTGTATTCACTATGCAGTAATTTGAAGATTGTAAGAAACGGCACTAATCAGACGAGTTGTCCGTAATGCAGTAGGATACTCGGCGCACAAACTACCTTCACACGAATAACCGTACTTGATTCTTTTCAAACATCCACACTGTATGAAAGAGAAAGTGCAACTGTCATTCAATATGCATAAGTTCTTCACGGGATATCAGCCAAGTTAACATTTTAAAGGTTACCAACCTTTCAGACTGAACTCTTGCCTTCACAATCGTATCCCAGAAGATGAACTCAGAGCTGGAAACCTTTATAGCTTTGACTTGGCTGATAGTATTTGCAGAAAAAAATTCAAATCCTTGATTAAATATTTTCGCTTGCTTCAATAAGCTATGTAGATGCTTACAAACGCCTTGTTACTGAAAAAATATCACTAAATATTAGTGAGGCGAATTTTGATTTATCCGCCTCATGTCGCTCTCCTTGTCGTATTTGTTTGCTAGCCTGCCGCTCGGTGCTGCGCTCTAGACGGTGCTGAAGTCAGTCACTGAGTTCTTGCGTGTAGTGAGTCGCTGTGAATTGTTCAAGGTGAAGGGTGTGTGGTCTGGGATGCGGCGATACATGCGGATGTTCTTTCTACGCTAAAATAATAGATGAGGTTGCTGAATTTTGATTATAGCCCTTTTCGCTAAGTTAATTATGAATTATTTTCGACTTCACTGTTTGATACCAGAAACGTTACGAACCTAGGTTATCTTACGCTGAGATCAACCATTATGTCCAATACATAGGAAATTACATATATAATTTATATATATATATATAAGACATGGGTAGATTAATATTCGAAACAGAGGATCGTTTCCCCTGGTCTAATCGTAAAGAAGGTGATAGGGATGACTTCATTTCAGTCGCCATTTTAAATTCTCCATTCATGAAACTGACAGTTGAGATTGTAAACGGGTTACTCCATTTTTTGAAGAAAGAAATCTGCGCTGTTTTGAATTCACTGAATTTTGCATTTAACTAGCTACATTATGTCTAAAAAAGTTGCTACTCTTGAAATTAACTTAATGGGTATTTATTCTTGAAAATCCTAGATAGTTTTCGAAATCTCCATTTGGTTATAACATGATGTAGGCTTTCACGGCCGGTGTCCATATTGTTAAAACTTTCCGGGCTCTGTTGCCGTGGTCCATCGGATTGCTTTCCGGACATTTCGGCACTTGTTTTCAAGCCCACTTTACAACTCAGAAATGCACTACGTTCTGGCAAAGACATCAGAAAACCTCTGTCCTCTGCCGATGTGTACAGGATACCTTGTTCTTGTGGAGCTGTATACGTAGATACGTCAAAACGTAGCATAGATATAAGATTGAAAGAACACGAGAGATATTGCCGCCTGGGACAGGTCGAGAAATCTGCAGTAGCGGAGCATGCACATTCCGGTAACGAGCACGACATCTGCTTCAATCAAACTAAAATCTTGGCAACTACGATAACCTATCAAGCAAGATTACAACGTGAGGCAATAGAAATCTATAAACATAAAAAACAACTTCAATAGAAAGGAAGAGGGCTTAAAACTAAACAAGGTATGGTATCCGGCACTACAAAACAGTATCAATGCCATTCAACAGTCTAGCAGCCAATCTGAAGATCCTGGTACAATAGAAAGAGGGAGCCAACCAGAAACGGCTGATACAACGACCGACCAATCAGCTGCAAGTAACGGTGCGAGTATGTGCAGCCAACAGCCTATAAATACCCGCCGAAATCCAGCTGCTGTATCAGTCGACAGCAAGACCTCGCCGAGGAAACTCCGAAGCAGAACTCACCGCTGATGATGCTGCCGCAGTTGTGGGCGAAACCTCCAGAAAGCAATCCGGAAAGTTTTAACAATATGGACACCGGCCGTGAAAGCCTACATCATGTTATATCTAACCTCTACGGGGAGGATACTTTTAGACAGATACGACGACTGGAGTCTCTTCGGAAGAAGAAATCTCGGCTTCTGGCTTCTCTAACGATTTTACTACGCTGTAGAGACAAGGGCATTATTCCACATTTACTTCAAGTAAAAAGAATATTGAAAACCGCAGCCTCACATCGCATATACGACAGAACAGATCTAGCCTTTCTACGGGAGCGCATTCATAATTCAAGAAAGGAACTGGCCCTTAATGACAGAAATCTCATGTCTA
This sequence comes from Ectobius pallidus, assembly GCA_964059195.1. Taxonomy (NCBI): domain Eukaryota; kingdom Metazoa; phylum Arthropoda; class Insecta; order Blattodea; family Ectobiidae; genus Ectobius; species Ectobius pallidus. Next base: position 134,853,431 of record CAXKWD010000003.1, read on the forward strand.
TTCATCTAGCTGTTAGCCAAAGAATAAGTTCCAAGGATTGGGACCTGGTGGATAGAATCACTTATGACTCCATGGTTTCCACAATGCTTTCTACCACTGAACGTCACAAGAAAAAATTCGACGCTTGCAACTCTGCAAAGGAATCATCACAAAGTTTGGACACTGACCGCATAGTGGTAAATTTGTCTGATACTCAGCTGGCAAAGGAAGAGATTTCGCTTCTATCCAAAGGTGGGAATTTGGCCATAACTCCCATCACCCTTCCAGTGGAAGATATTATTGCAAACGTGGAAGCAGGGATAAAGAAGCTTCCGGAAGTTGCTGCAGAGACTATTCGACGTGATACTTCTAGAATTCTTGAACGAGCAAAATCTCCAAGAAAGAACGATTGGCACTTAAGAGGCTCAATAATAATAAAGATATAGTAATTTTGTCTGCTGACAAAGGAAACGCCACAGTCGTTTTAAACACCGTGGACTACAAGTCGAAAATACGGGACCTACTGGACCCGGCCACCTATGATGAATTGCCTCGGGATCCCACAAGTGTGGTCCTGAAAGGGACCGATCAACTGCTGGTGAAGTCCACAATTCCCAAAGAAGACCAGCAACGAATCAGAACTTCTACGGCTCTGCCTCCTCGACTTTACGGATTGCCCAAGATACATAAGCAGGGTGTTCCTCTTCGGCCAATTGTCAGTAGCATTGGCTTACCAACTTACGCAGTGGCCAAATATCTCTCGGGACTTCTACAACCCCACATTGGACATACTGACTCGTACATCAAGGACTCGTCTCATTTTATTGAAAAGGTAAAAAACTCTTCAGATCAAATCTTCAACCAGACGACCTGCTTATAAGCTTCGATGTCGTTTCTCTCTTCACCATGGTTCCGGTGGAGGATGTCATTCAGCAGATACGACAGATATTTTCGGAAGACAAATGTAATTTATTTCAACATGTATTAACTACGCCTCTTGGTCTTGGACTCATACAAGACCATTTACCGGCCCAACGTATACAGGGGGCAAAAGCTGTAACTGTATGCAGTTGGGTAATTCTTGACAGGCGCGTTCTCGTCGCGGGGGTGAACACCATATGGGTGACTAAGTTCTGTCAAGGACCCAATCTCTCGGGGTATATCGAGAGCCCCTGCCCAGGGATACGGGCGAAGACCTTAACGGCAGTCCTAGCGATGAAGAGGATCTTCAAATCGATAAGATGGCGGTAGAGGCACCCTTTCTTCGGGGGACAAATGCGAAGGCCCATCTCCGGGGAAACAAGGAGAAAGTCCTCAACGGTCAGTAATTAGAGCGGAAGAGGCAACCCTCCTATTGGGGAAAATACAATGGGAGGCTATGATGACTAGCCTGAAGCTTGCAGCCCAAGCATCATCTTACCCTGCAAAACATTTCATTACTAAAAGTCTCATGAAAGATAACCGGACTGCTCAACAGATGACAACCTTGGCTAGAAATAGGAACATGCAAATGGGAATAGCGGAAGTAATGAAAATCGGAGTATGGAATCCTAGAGGTCTTGCAAATAAAGAATTAGAGCTACAGAAAGAACTAGAAAATATGAAAGTAGACGTTGCTGTTATACCGAAAACAAAGAAAAAACTGAAGGGGTCTTATGAATTAGATAAATATATGATCATTTATCAAGGTGTACCTCGAGAAAAACGAGCTGCAGCGGGTATAGCGATATTAATTAAAAAGGATTTGAAGAATAAAATCCATAGTTATGAATTTTACGACGAAAGAATAATAAAAGTAAGGCTTAGGATACCAAGAGGATACATGTCAATAATAGGAGTCTATAGCCCAGAAGTTCGAAAAGTTGAAGAGACAGAAGAGTTCTATGAAAATCTTCATAAAGTAATAGATAAAACCAATATAAATGACTACCTTACAATAGCAGGTGATTTGAACGCAAGAGTCGGAAACAAACAAATAAAAAACGTAATAGGTATGCATGGTGAAAATACAGTAAACGGAAACGGCAAACTCCTGATAGATTTTGCAAATTTCAACAATCTTAAAATAACAAATACTTTCTTCCCGCACAAAGATATTCATAAATATACTTGGGCGGCAAGAGGATACAGAAGCTTAATTGATTATGTTATAGTAAATGACAAATTTTCAGACCTAGTATTAGATACAAGAGTGTATAGGGGATGTTATATAAGTTCAGACTACTACCTGCCCATTTCAAAGATAGCTATCCCAATGAGATGGCAAAAAAGGACTAAAAAGAACAAAAACTTTGAAAAGGAAAATAATGAAGTTTTCAAAGTACATCTGTTGAAAGAGGAATCTATAAAACACTTATATAAACAACGACTGAACTTGTATTCATCATACAACCCAGTAAGTAAGAATATAAATCAAGAATGGGAAGAAATTAAAGGTGTTATCACACAGGCAGCAACAGAAACATTGGGAAAAAGAAAAAAAAATTATAAAAAAAGAGGCCTGAAAATTTGGAACGAGGATTTAGCAAGAATAATCAAAGAAAAGAAAGATGCATATATGAAATATTTGAATAAGCAGTCAGAAAGCACCTTGCTAGACTACAAACAAAAATGTGCAATTGTTCGGCGAGAAGTCCGGAAAGTTAAAAGAAGGGCATGGGATAAATATATTAGTGATATCGAACATGATGTTCATGGTAATCAAGACAAAGCATATAAGATCTTAAAGCATCTAAACAAACAAGAGCGAGACAATTTAAATATTAATCCTATATCAAATGAAAAATGGACACAATACTTTCAAGATTTATGGACAGAAAAATCGGATGAAGAAGAAATTAATTTAATGCAGCCAGATGAGTTTGTCGATCCAATATCGTACGAAGAGCTACAAAGTGCACTAGACAACAGTAAAAACAAAAAGTCTGCTGGATCAGACAAAATAAACAATGAATGGATAAAATATGCATCAAATTCTATAAAACATCGATTACTTGATTTATTCAATATATGCTGGAAGTTTGGTTACATACCTGAGGGATGGAAGATAGCAAAAATATACCCCATTTTCAAAAAAGGCGAGAGGAATAAATGTCAAAATTATAGAGGAATAAGTATTCTAAATGCCTGCTATAAACTATATGCATCAATAATAAAGAACCGGCTGCAGATAATAATGGAGAATATAATTTTAGAAAATCAAAATGGATTTCGAAAAGACTTGTACAGACTGTATATTTAGTATCAACCAAATAATAGAAAAACATAGAGAGTTCAATATACCAACACACATGGCTTTCATTGACTATGAAAAGGCCTTTGATAAGGTAAATCGAAATAAGTTATGGCATACAATGAAACTAAAAGGCATACCAGAACACTTAATAACAATAATAAGAAGCCTGTATACAGATAATAAAATAGTGGTAGAAACTGCAATGAAGAATAATGGAATAACAGTAACAATCGACAAAGGAGTCAGACAAGGATGCCCTCTGTCTCCGCTGCTTTTTAATATATATATATATATATATATATATATATATATTGACGAAGTTATAAGAAAATGGCAGATAAATTTAGATACACATTTTAAAATCAACAGAACGTTTTTAGACACAATTTTATTCCCAGATGACCAAGTTCTAATCTGTGGCTCAGAAGATAATTTGCAAAAAGCCATACATCAATTAGCCAATTTTAGTAAAGAATATGCACTCAATATCTCTACTAATAAAACAAAAATTTTAGCATTTCGAGGATCTCAGACAATCAGAGCAAAAATCATCATAGATGACAAGGTAATAGAACAAGTCAATAACTTTAACTACTTAGGTTGCAATATTTCATATATCACAAATGAAGATATAACAAAAAATATTAATAGATTTAACTATATATGTGGAGCGATAAAAAGAAATCTAAAAACCACTAGAAAAGAAACAAAATTAAAATTCTATAGAGTAATGGCAGTACCCATGTTGATATATGGCTCGGAATGTTGGACACTACGAAAAAATGACGAAAGAAAAATAGAAGCCGCGGAAATGAAATTTTTAAGGAATATAGCGGGCTATACAATGTTAGACAGGAAAAGAAATGAAGACATTAGAAATGAGCTTGGCATTTTCAATTTAACTGAGCGGATTCACCAATACAGGGCCAAATGGAAAGAACATGTGGAAAGAATGGAAGACCATCGCATTCCAAAATTACTATTAAATTATAAACCTAGGGGGAAGAGAAATAAAGGCAGACCGAAGAAAAGATGGACACAACAGACTTTTCAATCATGAGACCGGAACAAGCCTTTTGAGGCTTAAACCTTGAAAGCTGATGATGATGATGTATTAACTACGACGTACTTTCAATGGGATCAGAGGTTCTATGAACAAAAGAATAGTGTTGCTATGGGGAGCCCACTGAGCCCTGTTGTGGCGAATTTCTACAGTGAATTCTTTGAAACCAAAGCATTGAACAGCTATCATCAAAAACCTCGCAACTGGTACAGATTTGTTGATGACACATTTGTCGTCTGGGGTCATGGAGAGGAAGCTCTAACGGATTTTTTGCACCATCTAAATGGTATACATCCCAGAATACAATTCACTATGGAAAAAGAGAACAATGGACTACTTCCATTCCTGGATGCTTTGGTTAATAGGAATAGTGACGGAACTATAGGCCATACAGTATACCGAAAACCTACACACACTGATCGTAATTTACATAAGAGGTCAAATCATCACCCGGCCCAAAAACGTGCAGTATTGAAAACTCTTATAACCAGAGCAAACCGGATTTGTGAACCGCATCGTCTCCCTGAAGAAATGCAACATTTAAACCTCGCACTTCAGGCTAATGGATACACGACGCAGGAAATTAAAAGAGCTGCGCGGCCAAAAATTGGAAGACCTTCCGCTTCCAGTCAGTGTGGGACAGAGAGGGGCGTTGCATTCTTGCCTTACGTTGAGAATGTAACAGATCGCATTGGTCGGCTATTGGCGCGACATGGAGTAAAGACTGTTTTCAAGCCCACTTTACAACTCAGAGATGCACTACATTCTGCCAAAGACATCAGAAAACCTCTGTCCTCTGCCGGTGTGTACAGGATACCTTGTTCTTGTGGAGCTGTATACGTAGGTACGTCAAAACGTAGCATAGATATAAGATTGAAAGAACACGAGAGATATTGCCGCCTGGGACAGGTCGAGAAATCTGCAATAGCGGAGCATGCACATTCCGGTAACGAGCACGACATCTGCTCCAATCAAACTAAAATCTTGGCAACTACGAAAACCTATCAAGCAAGATTACAACGTGAGGCAATAGAAATCTATAAACATAAAAACAACTTCAATAGAAAGGAAGAGGGCTTAAAACTAAACAAGGTATGGTATCCGGCACTACAAAACAGTATCAATGCCATTCAACAGTCTAGCAGCCAATCTGAAGATCCTGGTACAATAGAAAGAGGGAGCCAACCAGAAACGGCTGATACAACGACCGACCAATCAGCTATATATATACTCAAAATGTAAAAGACAACTCATCCCGTCAAATATTTAAGGATCCTGTCAAGGCCCTCCTGCAAAGACTATATACCTCATGACAAGACAACAACAACTACAGGCCAAGAGTCAGGCAAATGACTCAATTGCCTTGGCATTCTAGGGGTCCAAAAGCCCCACATATCACTGACTGACTGACTACTGTATCAGTCGACAGCAAGACCTCGCCGAGGAAACTCCGAAACAGAACTCACCGCTGATGATGCCTGCCGCAGTTGTGGGCGAAACGTCCGGAAAGCAATCCGATGGACCACGGCAACAGAGCCCGGAAGGTTTTAACAATATCTCCATTCAGTCTTCCATTTTTCATTTGAATATGGGTTATTTTGAATTTGGGTGGCAGATGAGCCATGTTGTAGTTATTTTTGCACTGTAGAAGTTTGGGTGGCTATTGCCCTGAAGCCATGTTCCTGGGGAAAATTAACTTTGGAATGCTTAGTTTATGGTGGTATTATCCACTTGGAAAATTATATTATATAGGAGGAGTGACCATATGTTATAATATTTAAATTATGCTTAGATTACCTCAGAGATTCTGTAATCTTGCTTTTTCCTAGTCAGCAGTCTGATAGTTTGACCTTGTCTTTGACACAGCTTAGCATAAAAATTGGGAACTTTGGTTTCACTCTATAGCCTGATCTGTAGCATGCCTATAATGTATTTATCTGGATTCCAGTCTCTTGTTCTTATATTCAATCGATTGGAAAGATAAAATAAGCTAACTTAATTAATATAAAGAATTAGTACTGTGGGTAGCTATATGACATAGCTTGTTAATGAATCTTACTGTGAATTGGGTTTTCAGGTTGCCCTAGGCTAGTCATTGTTAGAATTCCCTTATTTTGTAGTCAAGCTTTTATGTTGGTGGGTGGTCATTATTTATTGTGCATACCAGAAGATTATTATTCATCCTGTGCACTCTGTGAGGTTGGTTATTTAACTACTTAATTCTTATCCATGCAGGAATTTCTTTGGGATTTTCCTAGACTGTTTATCTAACCAAATAGGTAATCTGTCATCCAAGTGGATATTGTATTCAAAGAAAATATCCCTCTTGATTAAAATAGTTAGAGACATTATTTATATTTTCACATTAGTCTTATACTAGTATTTTCTGCCCAATCAGGTTAGATTGCTATTTGAAGTAGCACTCTGAAATTTAGTATACAATTAAAGCGAACTTAAATTGCCAATCATTTTGAAGCGTTTTGAGAATTATTTTCAATAATTCATATTAGCCTGTGTATCAAACCAAAGTTTGCATATATTCATTAAGCTCCTGTATTGAATTTTTTTTTGAAGTAATACTACTGTGGCTTTCCAAACTAGTTAATTAAAGAGGCCAACAAACTTATAATCATTTTGTGCATTCAGATTAGGTTGCTATGTGAAGCAGCACTCTGAAATTTAGTATACAATTAAAACGAAGTTAACTTGCCAATCATTTTGAAGCGTTTTGAGAATTATTTTCAATAATTCATATTAGCCTGTATGGCGGAATGAAGAATATCCATTGAATTGTTTCACCCCCGCCATCTATGGTCATCCTGTTCAACTGTTTGTATTTTCAACTGTTTTATTAGCCAGCAATAAATAGTTTAGTGAACATAACTGCACATCTTCTTTCTACACTTTCCCACTTAATTTTGGTGCCGAAACCCGGGATAATCTTCGCAATTACTTTTTGCATCCACACTGGATCACTGTATACTACGCACTTTAAGAACCTGAGAGAAGATACACAGCGCGCGGGAACGAGGAAAAGCCATCCTTGTTGTTGGAGACCGTTTCCCACGGACGCCATTACTACCAGATAAGTTTATTGTTAATGCTATTCACATGTTAACTATTCAGATACTAAACTGGAAGATAGTTTAATCATCGTAATAGCAGTTTCAGTTAAGAATACAAATTCAGAAGAAGGATTTTATTCAATATTATAGTTTTACTGCATATTGTTACCGTGAAGAGAAGCGAGGTGTTTGCAGCGCCTCTACCTACACCACCTACCTACAACACCACCATCCAGAGACAGTCGGCAATACAGGTTTTCACATAATCGCATAAGTCATTGGAACCGACATGGCTAACTCCGATGTAGAATCGATCCTACACAACTTGAAACGAAAACGCACCAGGGAGAGGAAGAATACGATACGTTTCATTACGGAAATAAACGGATTTAATGATGATTCCAGCCTGGACGATCTTGAATATTTCCGTGATCGCCTCCAGGAGACTCTGAGTAAACTAGGCACACTTGATGACGCTATCACGATCTCCTATCTGACACCGAGTATGATGACGACATGGAGACATTCGAGGAGTATCTGGATTCCGCGAAACGCGCGATACAGAGGGCGTCGCGAAGGAGTGATGATAAATCAACTTCGGAGGTGAGAATAAATACCCCAGACAGATAGATAGTCTCAACTGAAGCAACACAAGCTTCGACCACACACTCGGTCCGGCTACCACCGATCAGGCTCGAACCTTTCTCCGGAGACATCGAGACATGGTCACGATTTTGGGAGTAATTCGAGTCATTTCGAGTTAAGGAACCCTCTCTTTCTACAATAAACAAACACATATTTCTCCGTGGCTACTTGGAGGATGAACCGAAACAGCTAGTTGATGGAATTGCTGTGATTGCAGAAACATACGAAGAAATTAAGAAAATACTACAGGCGCGTTACGGCGACAAGAACCGAATGATCCAAGCGCACCTGGACTACCTGAAGAGTGTAAAACCCATTAGAATTGCTACCCCGGAAGCACTTAACACTGCATACATAGATTGTAACCGGCGGGTGCAGGCCCTTCGAGCACTCGGAGAGGACGTCAATGATTACGGAAGGATCCTCGCGCCTAAAATACTGCGGGCATTCCCGGAAGACATCATCGCCGGTGGATAATCCACGTGAAGAGGGAGAACTTACCGGAAGGAGATATTCTCAAACTAATGGAGTTTTTGGGCGTGGAAGTGGACGTCTCCCTGACCGCTCAGAAAATCCGTGGAGACTCTTTCTCTTCTTCCAATTACCCACCACAGCAACACTGCGAGTCGACACCAAGACAGCATCGGGATCGCGAAAAGGTAAGTCTACACCTGACCCCTTTTGTGTATTTTGTGAGTCACGTGGTCATTGGGCTCAAGACTGTAAGACGGTGAAAAATGTCCATGAGAGGGTGAAGAGACTGAGAAATGCGAACCTTTGTTTTCTATGCCTGAACCGCGGCCACTCTGCCAGAGACTGCAGTAGAAAGGGCAAGTCATTGTGCACTTACTGTAAGATGTCCCAGCATAGGCCTATTTGCAGCAGCCGAACCAGCAACCCACCCGACGACAGTTACAGCCGTAAATAGGATCACCGCCAAAACGACAGTTTTCACATACCTGCAAACAGCACGCGTTTGGGTTACGGGCCCCACTGGCCTAACTAAACTGACGCGCTGCGTGCTGGACAGCGGGAGTCAGTGAAACTTTGTCACTAAATCCATAGTAGACGAGCTACAGCTACAGTTTATCGACTGCCGAGACTTGACCATAGGAGCCTTTGAGTCGTCCCCTACACCGAGACCACGCAAACTTGTGAGATTCTCAATGAAGAGTATCTGGACAAACGCCACAGCTAGTATCACTGGGTTGAAAGCACCCATGCCTTCTCTCCCCAGCCAGCAGTACCTCACGATGTAAAAGTCCTAGCGCACACTAAGAAACTGCAGCTAGCGGACCCCAAGGTGCGCATGGAGGATACGAACCTTCCAATCGAAATACTTATTGGAAGCGACCACTACTGGGAGGTGGTGAAGGACAATTCACCAATCCGCATTTCTTCAACAGTGGTACTCATCCCCTCCAAGTTCGGTTGAATCCTAAGTGGGAATATATCAGGTATCACCGTAAGTTCAGCAATAGTGAATTACATACACTCGGAAGAGGTACCCACCTACCCGGATAGCACACTATGGAAAGAGGGTATTATTCCGCCCACTAAACGCTGTAATGCAGAGAAACGGTTCCACAACTTAGAGAAAAGACTACTGGGGAATGAGCAAGTCAAAGATATATACCACAACCAGATGATGGACTACATCTATAAGGGGCACGTGGAACTTGTTTCAATAGAAACTGAGACTGAGGCGCATGATGAGTTCTACTTACCCCACCAAGTTGTAAAAAAATAAAAACGTGGGAAGACGAAACGGAGGATCGTCTTCGACGCTTCTGCTCGTGAAGGCGATAGTCCCTCACTCAATGATTCACTGGAGATGGGATCAAATTCGTTACCAGAGGAAAAGTCTACTTGTAATGCTCTCAACATTGAGACATCACCACCTATTCTGGACCCTTCGTTTTTCAGCTCATACTGGAGATTGCTTCCCGTCTCGGCGTGGGTCCTTTGTTTCCTTCACAATCTTAGAGGAAATGAGAAGGACACCGGAGAGCTCACAGCTACCGAACTGAGAAATCCACGTGGATACTGGATCCAAGTAGCACAGACTATGGTGGTCTAACCGCTGTAATGCAGAGAAACGGTTCCAGAACTTAGAGAAAAGCTACTGGGGAATGAGCAACTCAAAGATATATACCACAACCAGATGATGGACTACATCTCCAAGGGGCACGTGGAACCAAAGTTTGCATATATTCATTAAGCTCCTGTATTGAAATAGGCCTATATATTATTATGAAGTAATACTACTGTGGCTTTCCAAACTAGTTAACTAAAGAGACCAAAATAACTTATAATCATTTTGTGCACTCATTTTGCTATGTGAAGTAGCACTCTGAAATTTAGTATACAATTAAAGCGAACATAACTTGCCAATAATTTTGAAGCGTTTTGAGAATTTTTTTTCAATACTTCATATTAGCCTGAGTAACAAACCAAAGTTTGCATATATTCATTAAGCTCCTGTATTGAAATATGTATTATTTTGAAGTAATACTACTGTGGCTTTCCAAACTAGTTAATTAAAGAGGGCAACAAACTTATAATCATTTTGTGGATTTCTAAGTGTTTTGAGAATTATTTTCAATAATTCTTACTCCTGTGTATTAAAACAAAGTTTGCATATATTCATTAGGATCCTGTATTGAAATATATTATTTTGAAGTAATACTACTGTGGCTTTCCAAACTCGTTAATTAAAGAGGCAAACAAACTTATAATCATGTTGTGCATTCAGGTTAGGTTGCTATGTGAAGTAGCACTGTGAAATTTAGTATACAATTAAAGTGAACTTAACTTGCCAATCATTTTAAAGTGTTTTGTGAATTATTTTCAATAATTCATATTAGCCTTTGTATCAAACCAAATTTTGCATATATTCATAAAGCTCCTGTATTGTAATATATTATTTTCAAGTAATACTACTGTGGCTTTCCAAACTAGTTATTTAAAGAGGCCAACAAACTTATAATCAATTTGTGCATTCAGGGTAGGTTGCTACGTGAAGTAGCATTCTTAAATGTATTATACAATTAAACTGAACTGAACTTGCCAATCATTCTGAAGTGTTTTGAGAATTTTTTTTATAATTCATATTAGCCTGTGTAGCAAACCAAAGTTTGAATTTATTCAGTACAATTCTGCGTTGAAATATAATACTTTGAAGTAATTCATCGGTAGATTCCAAGGTATTCAATTTAAGAGGTCAGCAGACTTATTAGTTTTGTGCTTTGAACTCAGGTAGCTATATGAAGGAGCACTGTGATATATGGATGTCATTTGAGTAAAGTTTCCTTTACAAATATTTTGAGATAATCTTTGGAGTTATTGCTTTAACGTTTCATATCAGGATGTGGTAGTTTACCCAGGAATTTCAACTTATGCTGTGGGTGTCGTCGTGAAAGTAAATAATTTTGATAATAAATCGTTAAAAATAAGTATATAGGTCTTTAAAGGAAATAGGCATATTCTACTCATACTTTAGTATTTGGACATTGGGTCTGATTGATACTAGGATATTCGTATACTTGTGGTTTGTTATTAGCCCTTATTTTGGATTAGTAGGGATTTTTCAATAAAGGTTTCTGGATTTAGAATATTTTGGGCGGTTTATCAATCATGTACATGATTTTTGGAAGTTTGGACATTGACATGTGGTATGTGAGGATGTTGAATGTTTAGAATTTGGCAGTGTAAAATTCATTCTCCTTTTGGGATATATATTTTATTTTTTGAATCTGAAAGTTTCAATCCAATATAATTATATATTTTTCAAGTTGTATGAACCTTGATCTTTTTGAATTGCATTAAAGTTGTTATTAGTATTCGAAGTTTTGTTTGGGGCTCGCTATATTATCCGGTCCTCCTCCCATTATTGTGATTGAGTTCTTTTCCTTTAATGGTTATGATCTACGGACCTCGTTCTTCCTGGGTTTCTAGAACTAGTGTTGAACTCAACACATACAGCAAATAACCTTTCCCCATAATTAAACAAAGGCGTTGTTGCACTGGTAGCAGAGCGTAGTTACGATCTACGATCCTCTGGGTTATGGGCCCAGTACGCTTCCACTGCCTTGCATCTATTAGTTCTTTTGCCCTGGTTTTATATTCAAGCTTTCGAAGTATAGTTTTTTGCTATTTTGCAGTTTTCTTTACGTAATGAAGTTACATACCCAAAGTAGTTGGCAATTTCTCCGAAGGGATGATTTATTATTTGAAATCTGAGCCCGTGGAATTTTAGTGGATGAATCTTTGTATATTCCTACCTTATTAACTACATTGAAAGAAGTTGCTGCATATCAGTTACCCTCGACTCAGTTTATTTCTTCTCGAGAAGCATTTATTGAGTTTCTTCTGATTAAGAGTAAGGTTACCGAGTTAGTTGATACAGCATATGAATTGTTTGCTGTTTCGGAGGCCTCCTTACCTCAGAAGCAACGCTTGCGACACAAGGCTTGGCATTTTGAGAATAGATTGTTCTTGTTGGGTAAAATTCCAGATCCTGGTTTGGACCTTGCAGAATTGCATAGACTTAGAGAGCTTTTGTTACTAACTTTTCCAGTAGGTAGTGTTGAGGAATTAGCCCTGAGAATTGTACGGCCTGTGGGAGTTAAGGATAAGCCTCAAACTTCCGTCACTTCAGTTAGTATTGAATCTCCTTTGGCTGCTGAGATAAACCCTTCAAGTTCCGAACCTATGGTAAGGCTGTTAGGCTCTGGTGCTAGTTCTTCATCTAATACTCTAGCCGAAATCTGACATTTTACAAAGGTTTCATATGAGCAGAATGACACCTGCGCTTAGATAAATCTTCAAAATTTTCCAGTAAGAATGAGACTTACAACTTGAGTGAAATGAGTGAGCTTCACTCCATTGTGAAGCTCACACATTTCACTCAACTTGTAAGTCTTATTCTTACTGGAAAATGGTGAAGATTTATCTAAGCGCAGGTGTCATTCTACTGAAATGAATCCTTTGTAAAATGTAAGATTCTTCTTTGAACTGTATGTACAGTTATTCCACCAAGGATTGGTGTTTATAAGTTATTAGTTATACATGGTAACTATTTTATGTCATTTTGAAAAAAATTATGGTAAACTTTCTGGTATCATGTTGTTTTTAAATATTTAGTGTTAATTATTGTTCAGCAAATTATTATTTACATGTTAAGTAGTAGTTTTAGTGTAGAATGGGTACTCACTTACTTGCCGTACTCCTGTTTGACTTCCCTTCCCTTGGAAAAAAGGCTCAAATAAAATTGAGGCCCTCAAACAATTCCAAATACTGACACATATATATAAGCCTCTTCAAAAGAAAAAAAAAACTTCAAAAAAAACTCCTGAATGAATGACAAATTTTGAAACTCTTAAAAAAAGAGAAAAGTCTTCAAACAAATAATAGTCAATTTACTCATCAAATGACGAACCTTCCATACTCTTCAGAACTTGTTTAACCAAGTGAAGAAATATAACTCAAGAGATTTAAATTTACTTCATTCTCTACTCTTGAATAATTATATGAATGGAGTGATGTCTTATTATTACACCGCTTAAATGGACTTAATAGAATTTATTGCTATGGTGTCATCGAAAAGTGAATAAAAAAACTATAAGAAAATGCACTTAATGCAAAGGACAAATTTAAATGAACATTTACTGTGAACATCCTTTTTACAGTGACCACTTTAAATAAAAACTTTATTTGGGATCCTATCACATGAGTGGAAGTGTACTAGTTCTCCTTTCTTCTGGCGAATATTCAATTTAGTAATTTAGTAACTCTCTGTTTCATGTGCTACACCTACAATATTCCTGGATTTCGTGCCTTGGACTTCTGCTCGTCTCGCATCTGAAGTGGTTTGTGCTCCTGCTGTGCTCTGGGTATATGCTACTGTACCTTGAGCATTATTCTACGTGGTTCTTGGGGAAGACCTCCCCGACTTGATATATGTCACTAGAAATTAGGATTCAGCAGTCATCAAACTTGAGCTATTCTTCACCCACATCAATATCTCTTCTTCTTCATGTCTTCGACTGAAGACTGTGATATTGTAGCACCCATAGATGGACCTCGGCTGTGCTTCCTTACAGTCTACTACAAATTATAAGCTTCTGGGGAGAGGAGGCATCCTCCTCAGTAACCTATGTGCCTTGTGAGGTGTTTGCTTGATGGGTTGTTCGTGGTGCAAGTAGAGTAAAATTATTTTTCCCATCATCTGGTGATGCGATCCTATTTGACGATCTCGAGGGAAAGTTTAGTCCAGTAAAAGAAATCTTGGGTGCTAATTCTATAATTTTCTACGCCAGTTTGTTATTATGATTATGATTATTAATTGACTATGCTATAATGTGTTTGAGCTGAACTGCAATTCTTCCAAAATTATTGTTTGTCATAAAAAATTGTTCAAATTTAACTATAATGACTGATTCCTTGCTATTTAAAGAAATTGAACTAATCATGGCTTGCATTCCGACGAAGAAGACACCTGGTATAATAAGTGTAATATGAATCGTATATGTTTTTTTCAGGGACCAAATCAAGAAAACTATTCTAAACAAAAATGTGTAAGAGTGAATAATAAGCATGTTTTATGGACACAGTAAGTTTTGGACGTTTATAGAGATGTTTAATATTTCTGGTATTATATATGTGTGTAAGTGTGTTCTATGATCTTTAATAGGTTCAACAGGTTAAGTTCTTATTATAACATGATAGACTTAATGCATGGTGGTTTCAGATGGGAGATTCTGGTTTCGTTTGGTATAATGTGTTAAATTGTTTTGATACTATTAAGGTTTTCAAACATATCTGGCGAGGGAGGAGATTGAGGCGAATTTTGAGTTATCCGCCTCATGTCGCACTCCGTGTCGTATTTGTTTGCTAGCCTGCCGCTCGGTGCTGCTGTGTGGACGGTGCTGAAGTCAGTCACTGCGTTTTTGCCGTGTAGTGAGTTGCTGTGAGTTGTTCAAGATGAAGTTTGTGTGGTCTGGGATACGGCGATACGTGGTGAGTGTTCTTTCTACGCTAAAATAATAGATGAGGTTGCTGAATTTTGATTATAGCCCTTTAGGCTAAGTTAATTATGAATTATTTTCGACTTCACTCTTTGATACCAGAAACGTTACGAACCTAGTTTATGTTACGCTGAGATCCACCATTATGTACAATACATAGGAAATTACATATATAATTTATATATATTACAATAATCTATGACGATCTATTGATCTGAGATTTGGCAAGATATGGGTAGATTAATTTTCGAAACAGAGGATTGTTTCCCATGGTCTAATCGTAAGGAAGGTGATAGGGATGACGTCATTTCAGTCGTCATTTTAAATTCTCCATTCATGAAAATGACAGTTGAGGTTGTAAACTGGTTACTCCATTTTTTGAAGAAAGAAATCTTTGCTGTTTTGAATTCCCTGTATTTTGCATGTAATTAGCTACATTATGTCTAAAAATGATGCTACTCTTGAAATTAACTTATTGGGTATTTATTCTTCGAAATCCTAGATTGTTTTCGAAATCTCCATTTAGTCTTCCATTTTTCATTTGAATATGGGTTATTTTGAATTTGGGTGGCAGATGAGCCATGTTGTAGTTATTTATTCACTGTAGAAGTTTGGGTGGCCTTTATCCTGGCTATTTCCTGAAGCCATGTTCCTCGGGAAAATTAACTTTGGAATGCTTAGCTAATGCTGGTATTTTCCACTTGGAAAATTATATTATATAGGAGGAGTAACCATATGTTATAATATTTAAAGTATGCTTAGATTACCTCAGAGATTCTGTAATCTTGTTTTGTCCTAGTCAGCAGTCTGATAGTTTGACCTAGTCCTTGACACAGCTTAAAATAAATATCGGGAACTTTGGTTTTAGTCTTTAGCCTAATCTGTAGCATGCCTATAATGTATTTATCTGGATTCCAGTCTCTTGTTCTTATACTCATTCGATTGGAAAGATAACAGAAACTATCTTAATTAATACAAAGAATTAGTACTGTGGGTACATATATGACATAGCTTGTTAATGAATCTGGCTGTGAATTGGGTTTTCAGGTTAAATTAGGCTATTCATTGTTAGAATTCCCTTATTTTGTAGTCAAACACTAATTTTGGTCGGTGGTCATTATTTATTGTGCATAACAGAAGATAATTCATCCTGTGCACTCTGTGAGGTTGGATATTGAAACTGAATATGTATATACATATATATCATATTCATATGCAATTAATATTATAACTTTAAGAATATATACTAAATAATATTATAACAGAAGATTGGAAGAAACAGTTTACAAGACCAACCCTTTAGCCAGGAAACTGAAACTTACTCACTAATCTTGTAACAATACTCAGTCACAAGAGATAACCACTCATGCGAAAGTTCGCAATTCTAAAGATCTCAGCTAGAAGTCCTAAAAGTGGACTTTCCTAAGATGTTCAACTTTGCTAAAGTCACGAAACTTGTATATCAGAAAACTGTCAAAAACTTAATAGAAATTCTAAGAAATAAGGTATATGACCTTACTGGCTTTTCCAGAGGGACGTCGCAAGTATAGTTCACCCACACCAAACAGTGATGACGTGGACGAATGAAAACCTATTTAAAATATTTCAACCAATAAAAACATATTGAAAGTAAGGAGAAGGGAGAATGGTTTACACCCTTTTTAAGAGAGGTGCAGAGAGACTTAACTGCAAATAATTAACTTGCACATTATCCACCGTCGTGGGTAGACGCGATTTTGATTGCTGTTACTGCAAGGCAGCACTCTTAGGAGTAATATCTACATTAAAGTAACAATGTAGTAGATATATTAACTTAGAAACCGAGTGTTTTGTATAAGCTGTTTATTTTGTAACTCCCATTCTGTGTTCTGTTAAAACTTTCGACATATTTTGAATTGTTGAATAAACCTACGAAATTCATTTAAATAGTACCAATCTGTATCATTGTGTGAGGACATGTATGGAGATAAAATACCTAGCTTCCTATCACAGTCAGCTTTCAGAGGTATTTTATATACATGAACTGGGACCAGAGCAACACCCCTGAGATTACTCGTGCGATTCCTGGACAACGTCATCTCTACAAGATCTACATCAAAGGTATGGACCAAGGAACACTAACCTTCACATGAACCTTCGATCCTATCCTTTTGGCGCCCATTAACCCAATTCCTACTTAGATGAACGTTCCCAGCTACCGATCTGATTCCGTTACAAAATTTATCTACATATTTCGTATCCATGCACTGCTTTTGGTTTTACTTGGGGTAACAATAATGTAGTTTAGAAATAGTAACTGCTTTTACTTTACTTGGGGTTTTATAACATTCTTTTGGTGTGAGTGATCTAAATAAGCATACCTCCTAGAACGCAGTACGCAAGAAAGTAATATGAAATAATTTTATTACTGAAAATGAACCTTACCAACAGTATAAGATCAATCTCTTTTATATCACAAGTATAACTAACTAGAAAATCTTTGGAAGCGAACAGTACTGGCTTAAACGAAGAGGGCGTAGAAAGAACCGCTCAATGCAAGGTAGGGAAAGGATTGCAAAATATGAAATGAGAAGGCCACAATTGTAATAGGAGTAACAATTATATTTTCGTAAATGTAAAATTTTGATAATTCATGTATAAGTATCTATATAAATAAACTTGTAATTAACAATTCAATTAACTGTTATTTAGTGAACAACAGTGACAAATGCTTAAGAATAATATTAAGAATAGAGCAAATTGTAGTAGCTGACCGCAATATTTCCTATGAACACAGCAAGTGACTCAGGTTATTATATAACTCTTATTTATATCCGGCAAATGGTAGGATAAGTAGCCAAAATAGACAATATCGGAATTAAGTTAAGATCAGTACCCAAACGCATGATCCAGCATAAACAGCCGACAGAATGCACAATAATGGTGAATAGAAGTTTAAATGGAAAAGCAGAATTACATACTAAGACGAATCCCAAAAAAGAACTATCCAAGAATGTACTGGAAAACTGGTAATTAAATTGCCCAATGAAATCAAAAGACTGGCTAGGACTATATTTAGTAATAATTTATCAAATGTGAAGAATATTCCCCAAAATAATCCCTTAAAGAGGAAAGCCGAAATATATCAGATGACCGAAAGCATGGAAAGAACATCTTAGATTTCTACACCCGGTAGATGCACAACAAATGATAGATAACATAACTGCGCGGCTTTGAGGAATGCGGAATTGAATAACTCGGCAACACGTATATAATGAATAACATTAATAGGTCAGAACATTGTAATAAATTTTAGTTTTCAATATGAAAGAATCTATTCCCAGAAAACTGCATAATTATAAAACTGAACGTTACAAACAGGAATGATTTTTATCGCACATAAGGTTTATTCAAATTGAAATGTAAGTCAACCAATGAAGACAAATATTATAGCATATAATGCAGCAAGTTTATACAACAACTTGAATTATGATTAATGATTTATACTAAATAAAGAATCGCGATACTGAATTAATTAATATACGCGATAGAAAACAGCATAACAGTAAGCCCAGCAAATAGAAAGTTGACCTATATAAATCGCGTGACAAAGGACATTGGCACACTGGCACACTGCCATACTATCTTTAACATATCAACCCTTACAGGGATAACCTGAGTGAATAAACTAGCATAACTAGATACACCATATTATCTAAGCATTTAGAATTGACAAAATATGAAATTCTCCCGAAAACGCAACCATTTCGGTAACTGAATTACTTAAAAGACACTGAGTGGGTGATTTCTCAAGAATACAAAAGTACAAGCATACATAGTTATTGACAAATTACTTCTATCATGGCCGAATATATGCATGAAGCACTAACACCCAGAAGGAGCCTAGGAATTCCTATCAGAAAAATTTATATTTCTCAATCACCATACCTTTAGCGGATAGTCGGACCTCGAATGGAAACTTTTAACCCTACATGCTGAATGAAGGATGCGTGACACACTGACGCAAACCTCGCGGCGGAAACGCTTAGCTAAACAAAAACCAGCGAGACTACGCGCATGCGCAACAACAAAAGTACATCTACTCAAGTGGAGTTCAAAATGACGCCGTCATATGCTCTGTTCATTTTAAAAACACTTCATCCATGCAGGAATTTCCTTGGCATTTTCCTAGACTATTTATATAACCAAATAGGTAATCTGTCATCCAAGTGGATATTGTATTCAAAGAAAATTTCCCTCATGATTAGAATAGTTAGAGACATTAATTATATTTTCACAGTAGGCTTATACTAGTATTTTCTGCCCATTCAGGTTAGATTGCTATGGGAAGTACCACTCTGAAATTTAGTATTCATTTATAGCTAACTTAACTTGCCAATCATTTTGAAGCGTTTCGAGAATTATTTTCAATAATTCATATTAGCCTGTGTATCAAACCAAAGTTTGCATACATTCCTTAAGCTCCTGTATTGAAATAGTCCTATATATTATTTTGAAGTAATACTACTGTGGTTTTCCAAACTAGTTAATAAAAGAGACCAACTAGCCCAGTCAAATGTTACATCGGAACTTACATTAAATGGAGTATTAATTATTTTTGGAGGGGAGTTTCGAACCATTACTGGGATCACAAATCCAGATTTGCAACCCTCAGAAACCTGTGCTCGCTGAATGGCGGTCGAAATAAACCGGTTTTTTCGGACTTTTTTCGGTTTTCCGACAATATATCCTAAACTATGCGTTTGTTGAAAATATTATTTCTTAGCTTTTTAGAAGTAAATTACATTTTCTAAAATATGAGATCAAAATCGTTTTTGTAAGTTAAATAGTTACCGAGATACGTCTTTTCAAATATTAGCCTTTTTTTCCAAAAAATTAAAATTTTAAGTTTTCTTCGTGTTTTGAACTGAATACCGACAAAATGACACGTCCTACAGAAAAGTCAAGAGAACAAAAGTTGTAGGCAATTTAATAAGCTTTAATATGAGCTATAGCTCGTTCTTGTGGCTCAGATAGTCTCGTCATAAATGACAAAAACCGAAAATATAAAAAAAAATGCTTTTTTGGGTGAAAGTTGAATAACATCGTTTCCTCCACCAACAACTTAATTCTTTTGTAACATGTTGGCGGATAATGTCTTATAACTGTGTATAGAAACTATTTGTGTGTATATGTGTCTATGGGAGATGGATTTTGCCAGAAAAAAATATTTAAGCAGAATATTTCATAAAAATGTATTTACTTTTAAACCAACAGGCATATTTAAACCATGTGTGAGGTTCCTGGTATGGGATGGTATGGGAAGTCGAGGGTGGGGTGATGTCTTCATCCTCACTTGAAGAACTGTCATTCTGGGGTGTGGGCACATTGCGGCAGAACTTTTCCCTTGCAGAAAGTGCACAAAACTGAGCATTTCCACCTTGTTTTGCGGCAGCTGCAGCTTCCAGCGCAGCCCATTTTGCACTTGCACGAGATCAGTTCCCCGTTACTGACAAAATAGTTTCTATTAGCAGTGGGATTGTTGGAGGCTATGAAGTCAATTGTTAAATTGTCAAGGAACTGGGAACAAAAGGCATGGTTGACATAGAAACCCAAATATTTGGGAAAGTTGGATTCAAACGTAAAGACAAAGTTGTTACCTTCGTTGCAAGTTGTTACCTTGGCAAGCGTCAATAATTCCATACAAGTCACTAATAAGAAGATTGAAGTTGACCCTCTCACAATATTTCAGCGAGTTAGCATTACCATAAAAATCAGACAAAGAGTTGAAAGCCCGCTGCAAGTATGAATTGCCCCCTTACCCAATGTCTCTTTTCAACGAAACTGGAGTGAGGAAGGGAACTAAGGCAGCTCTATATTCGTGTTTCACTTCCCTCACTACCAACATCTCCCGAGACGCCAATATCCACATCATGCTCGATGGTGGCTACTTGCTCCACAAATGTGTGTGGCATCAAAACGCATCAGTGAAAACCATCATTGACGGCTACATTCATTTTGTGAAAAACCATTTTGGGACAGATGTAATCCACTGTCTTTGATGGATATCCGGAGGACGCCTCTCAAAAAAGTACCAAAAGTGCCGAACTGCAGTGACATTGTCCTATCAGCTTCAACTACCATCAACATCACACAAGAGAAGTTCTTATCGAACGACACTAATAAGCATAGGCTGATAGAGCTACTGAAAACTGGATTTGAGCAGCACGGTGTTGAGGTGACAGAAGACGACACTGACGCTGACATTGTTAGAGCTGCCATCACCAAAGCTGATTCTTTTGAGAAGGTTGTAATCATCGTGGAAGATGTGAACCTGCTTGTGTTATTAGTTGGTTTGAGTTCCAAAAAATACATCTACTTTCAGAAGAGGTGAGCCAGACGTCCAATATTCATCTACATCGTTCACCACCGGAAATTCTTATTACTCTCCCGGGCCCCTTTCAAGCAGGGGAAAACCAAATTAGTCAAACCTTCCTCAAGACCCCAGCACTATTCAAGCAAGCAGAAGTCTTCCTCCACCCAGATGTGAGTTACGATGAAATAGCAGCAGCTGGGGAGAAGTATCTCGTCGCAGTTTATGAAGGAGCGACTGACACCACCCTCAACGACCTGTCAGCCAAAGTCAACCTCGCCCGTTTGTCACCAACCACAGATGCTGCAAAATATCATGCTTATTGTATGTATCATACATTTCCTATCATTATGTTCTTAAATTTCGTTGTTCACTTATACACTTTTATTGTACACCATGTGTATACTTTGAAATATTATAGAATAACTAATGTTCATTCTACTTTTTCGCAGGTACAAAAGTGGTTGGGGTGGAAAAAACTCACGGATTGGGGTGGAAGTTGGACGAGTTGGGCTTACACCAATTGCAATGGAAGTTAAACCAGCCCCTCAAACGCTTCTGCAACTGATCTCGTGCAAGTGCAAGATGGGCTGCGCTGGGGGCTGCAGCTGCCGCAAAACTGAGCTGAAATGCAATGTGCCCACACCCCAGAATGACAGTTCTTCAAGTGAAGATGAAGACATCACCCCACCCTCGACTTCCCATACCATCCCATACCAGGAACCTCACACATGGTTTAAATATGCCTGTTGGTTTAAAGTAAATACATTTTTATGAAATATTCTGCTTAAAATTTTTTTTCTGGCAAAATCCATTTCCCATAGACACATATACACACAATTAGTTTCTATACACAGTTATAAGACATTATCCGCCAACATGTTACAAAAAAATTAAGTTGTTGGTGGAAGAAACGATGTTATTCAACTATCACCCAAAAAAGCATTTTTTCATATTTTCTGTTTTTGTCATTTATGACGAGACTATCTGAGCCACAAGACCGAGCTATAGCTCATATTAAAGCTTATTAAATTGCCTACAACTTTTGTTCTCTTGACTTTCTGTAGGACGTGTAATGTTGTCGGTATTCAGTTCAAAACACGAAGAAAACTTAAAATTTTAATTTTTTGGAAAAAAAGGCTAATCTTTGAAAAGACGTATCTCGGTAACTATATAACTTACAAAAACGACGTTGATTTCATGTTTTAGACAATTTAATGTACGTTTAAAAAGCTAAGAGATAATATTTTCAACAAACGCATAGTTTAGGAGATATTGTCGGAAAACCGAAAAAAGTCCGAAAAAACCGGTTTAATTCGACCGCCATTCAGCGAGCACAGGTTTCTGAGGGTTGCAAATCTGGATTTATGATCCCAGTAACGGTCCGTAACTCCCCTCCAAAAATCATTAATACTCCATTTAATGTAAGTTCACGCATTTTTTTTGTAACATTTGACTGGGCTAAACAAACTTATAATCATTTTGTGTATTCAGTTTAGGTTGCTATGTGAAGTAGCACTCTGAAATTTAGTATACAATTAAAGCGAACATAACTTGCCAATCATTTTAAAGTGTTTTGAAAATTATTTTCAATAATTTATATTAGCCTGTGTATCAAACCAAAGTTTGCATATATTCACTAGGCTCCTGTATTGAAATATATTATGTTGATGTAATACTACTGTGGCTTTCCAAACTAGTTAATTAAAGAGGCCAACAAACTTATAATCATTTTGTGCATTCAGGTTAGGTTTATGTGAAGTAGCACTCTGAAATTTAATATACAATTAAAGCGAGCTTAACTTGCCAATCATTTTGAAGTGTTTTGAGAATTATTTTCAATAGTTCATATTAGCCTTTGTATCAAACCAAAGTTATCATATATTCATTAAGTTCCTGTATTGAAATATATATTATTTTGAAGGAATACAACTGTGGCTTTCCAAACTAGTTAATATAAGAGGCCAATAAACTTATAATCATTTTGTGCATTCAGGTTAGGTTGCTATGTGAAGAAGCACTCGGAAATTTGGTATATAATTCAAGCGAACTTAACTTGCCAATCATTTTGAAGTGTTTTGAGAATTATTTTTAATACTTCTTATTAGCCTTTGTATCAAACCAAAGTTTGCATATATTCATTAATCTCCTGTATAGATATATATATATATATATATATATTATTTTGAAAAATACTACTGTGGCTTTCCAAACTAGTTAATACTTTGTCTTTCCTAACTAATTAATTAAAGAGGCCAACAAACTTATAATCATTTTGTGCATTCAGGTTAGGTTGCTATGTGAAGTAGCTCTCTGAAATTTAATATACAATTAAAGAGAACTTAACTTGCCAATCAATTTGGAGTGTTTTGAGAATTATTTTCAATAATTCATATTAGCCTTTGTATCAATCCAAATTATTTTGAAATTTATGTTTTTTTTGTTTATAGCACTAAAAAATAGTGCTGAATTTTCTGCATCCATTGATATATAGTTTATATAGGTTTAGAAATTATTTGTGCCATTTAAATATGTTTACATGCTCTGAGCTACTATTCACTATTAACTTAAAATTGAATTTCCCGGTAACTCTTATTTTTCACACATATTGTTAGATAACTCCACAACCATTAGAGATAGAAGGCTGAAATTTTTTAAACTAATTTTACATGCATATATGCATAAAGTAGACTACAATGATGCCCATAGGTATAAAATTAAAGAAAATGTGTCATGAAATATTGATGAAATTTCAAGATATTTTATATGCGATATATAAAAATTAATTGCATTAAAAATACTAACTTTAGCTGTATAAAAGTAGTCTACTTTGTAGAAAAATATGTTCATTATATGCATTAAAAAGATAAAAGGCGTCAGAGAAACCAGAAAAATGTTATGCCTATAGGAAGTGATAAGTGCATCTGAATTAATTTTTTTCATGCTCCTATAAAACGTGAAATTTAAAATTAACTTAGTGAATTTTTTATACTCTTATCTGCTAGTTATGTCCTAGTGTGCCTTGTTATAGGATCGTGTAATTTTTATCCACTTCTGAGTTAATTTTCTTGTAAAATTTTAAGATTTTGGAACCTGCATTTTTTTATCTTTTTGTGGTTGTTCACGTACATATACCCTTAAGCTCCTGTATTGAAATATATATTATTTTGAAGGAATACTACTGTGGCTTTCCAAACTAGTTAATATAAGAGGTTAGGTTGCTATGTGAAGAAGCACTCCGAAATTTGGTATATAATTCAAGGGAACTTAACTTGCCAATCATTTTGAAGTGTTTTGAGAATTATTCTTAATACTTCATATTAGCCTTTGTATGAAACCAAAGTTTGCATATATTCATTAATCTCCTGTATAGATATATATATATATATATATTATTTTGAAGTAATACTACTGTGGCTTTCCAAACTAGTTAATACTTTGTCTTTCCTAACTAGTTCACTAAAGAGGCCAACAAACTTATAATCATTTTTTTCAGTCAGCTTATGTTGCTCCATCAAGTACAAATTTAGTATAATATTAAAGTGAACTGAACTTGCCAATCATTTTGAAGTGTTTTGTGAATTTTTTTATAATTCATATTAGCCTTTTCACTAAACCAAAGTTTGACGTTATTCAGTAAAATTCTGTGTTGAACTATATTTTTTTTGAAGTAATTCATCTGTAGATTCCAAGCTATTGAATTTAAGAGGTCAGCAGACTTCTTATTAGTTTTTTTGCTTAGAACTCGGGTAGCTTCATGAAGGAGCACTGTGATATATGGATGTCATTTGAGTAAAGTTTCCTTGACAAGTATTTTGAGATAAGCTTTGGAGTTATAGCTTTAACGTGTCATGTCGGGTGTGGTAGTTAACGCAGGAATTTCAACTTATGCTGTAGGGGTCGTCGTGAAAGTAAATAAATTTGATAATAATTCGTTAAAAAAAGTATATAGGTCTTTAAAGGAAATAGGCATATCTTCTCATACTTTAGTATTTGGACTTTGGGTCTGATTGATACTAGGAAATTCGGGTTATTTGTGGGTTGTTATTAGCCCTTATGTTAGATTTGTAGGGATATTTCAATAAAGGCTTCTGGATTTAGGATACTTTGGGCGGTTTATCAATCTTGTACATGGTTTTTGGAAGTTTGGACAGTTTTATGTGATATGTGAGGATGTGGAATGTTTAGAGTTTGGCAGTGGTAATAATCATTCTCCTTTAGGGATATATATATATATATTTTTTTTTTTGTTGGAAGTTGAAAGTTTCAATCCAATATAATTATATATTTTTCAAGTTGTATGAAACTCGATATGTTTGACTTGCATTAAAGTTATTATTAGTATTCGGAGTTTTGTTTGGGGCTGGCTGTATTATCCTGTCCTCCACCCATTGTTGTGATTGAGTACTTTTCCTTTAATGGTTATGATCTATGGATATCGTTCCTCCTGGGTTTCTGGAACTAGTGTAGAACTCAACACATACAGCAATTAAACTTTCACCATAACTATTCAAAGGCGTCGTTGCACTGGAGGCAGAGCGTAGTTACGATCTACGAACCTCTGGGTTATGGGCCCAGCACGCTTCCATTGCCTTGCATCTATTAGTTCTTTTGCCCTGATTTTATATTCAAGCTTTCGAATTATAGTTTTTTTGCTATTTTGCAGTTTTCTTTTCGTAATGAAGTTACATACCCAAATTAGTTGGCAATTTCTCCGAAGGGATGATATATTATTTCAAATCAGAGCCCGTGGAATTTTAGTGGATGAATCTGCTGATATACCTACATTATTAACTACATTAAAAGAAGTTGCTGCGGATCAGTTACCCTCGACTCA
This sequence comes from Ectobius pallidus, assembly GCA_964059195.1. NCBI lineage: Eukaryota > Metazoa > Arthropoda > Insecta > Blattodea > Ectobiidae > Ectobius > Ectobius pallidus. Next base: position 134,879,635 of record CAXKWD010000003.1, read on the forward strand.
GTTTATTTCTTCTCAAGAAGCATTTACTGAGTTTCGTCTGGTTAAGAGTAAGGTTACCGAGTTAGTTGATACAGCATATGAATTGTTTGCTGTTTCGGAGGCCTCCTTACGTCAGATGCTACGCTTGCGACAAAGGGCATGGCATTTTGAGAATAGATTGTTCTTGTTGGGTCAAATTCCAGATCCCTCTTTCTGCTTGCAGAGTTGCATAGACATAGAGAGCTTTAGTTACTAACTTTTCCTGTAGGTAGTGGTGAGGAATTATCCCTGAGGTTAGATCAGCCTGTGGGAGTTAAGGAGAAAGCCTCAATCTTCCGTCACTTCAGTTAGACTCTCCTTTAGCTGCTGAGACAATCCCTTCAAGTTGTGAACCTATGGTAGGGCTGAAAGGGTCTGGAGCTAGCCCTTTACCTAATACTCTAGCCGAAGATAATTAGCATTCTGGCAGCATTTCCTGAACTCAAGTCGCCGAGGTATCTTGTGCTGATGCCCGGCGCCCTATGTACCAAGCGAATCCTGTTCCGGGGTTTCTGTCTATAAATCAAAGAAATTCTGGTATTCGACCTATTCGAGTGGACAGTTCTTGTTATAACTGCCATCGGATTGGCCATTTGGCCAAAGTTTGTGGAGACGCATGGCTGTTCAACGTCCTACTTCTGGCAACCTTTCTTCTTAGCGCCAGCCTTCGGTGTCGAGTTAACAGATGTAACTTCTCTGTTATTTTTCTAAAGTTATTCTAGGAAATACCCTTTAAGTAAGGTTTTTCTAAGTTTGCTGAAAGTAGGATCTATGTTATGTTGGATTTAATTGTATTATTAACGTGACTCCATTGTGAAGCTCACTCATTTCACTCAAGTCCCATTCTTACTGGAAAATGTTGAAGATTTATCTAAGAGCAGGTGTCATTCTTCTCAAATGAAACCTTTGTCAAATGTCAGATTCTTTTTGGAACTGTATGTACAGATATTCCACCAAGTATTTGTGTTTATAAGTTATTAGTTAGACATGGTAAATATTTTATATAATTTTGCAAAAAAATTATGGTAAAGTTTCTGGTATTATGTTGGTTTTAATATTTAGTCTTAATTATTGTTTAATAACTTATTACTTATGTGTTAAGTAGTAGTTTTTAGTGTACAATGGGTACTCACTTACTTGCCATATTCCTGGATCACTTCCCTTCCCTTGGAAAAAGAACTCAAATAATATTGGGGCCCTCAAAGAATTCCAAATAATGACACATATATATATAAGCCCCTTCAAAAATCTAAAAAAAAGTCCTCAATGAATGACAAATTTTGAAACTCTTAAAAATACCTTCAAACAAAATAATGTCAATTTCCTCAACAAATGACGAACCATCTATACTCTTCAAAACTTGTTTAACCAAATCAAGAAAGATAACTCAAGAGATTTAAATTTACTTCATTCTCTACTGTTAAATATATGAATTATTATTATTATTATTATTATTATTATTATTACACCGCTTAAATGAACTTAATTGAATTTATTGCTATGGTGTCACCGTAAAGTGAACAAGAAACTATAAGAAAATGCACTTAATGCAATGGACAAAATTAAATGAACATTTACTATGGACATCCTTTTAACAGTGACTACTTTAAATAAAAACTTTATTCGGGATCCTAACACATGAGGGGAAGTGTACTAGTTCTCCTTCCTCCTGGTGACTATTCAACTCTAATTTAGTAACACTCTGTTTCGTGTGCTACTCCTACAATATTCCTGGATTACGTGCCTTGGACTTCTGCTCGCCTCGCATCTGATGTGGTTTGTGCTCCTGCTGTGCTCTGGGTATATGGTACCGTACCTTGAGCATTATTTTACGTGGTTTTGGGGAAGCCCTCCACGACTTGATATTTGTCACTAGAAATGGTGGCCGAAGCCTCTTCTTCAAATTATGATTAAGCAATCATCAAACTTGAGCTATTCTTCACCCACATCAATATCTCTTCTTCTTCTTCACGTATTCGACTGAAGACTGTGATATTGTAGCACCCACAGAGGGACCTCGGCTGTGCTTACTTACAGTCTACTACAAATTATATGCTTCTGGGGAGAGGAGGCATTCTCCTCAGTAACCTATGTGCCTTGTGAGGTGTTTTCATGATGGGTTATTCGTGGTGCAAGTAGAATAAAATTATTTTTCTAATCATCTGGTGATGCGATCCTATTTACGACCTCGAGGCAAAATATAGTCCAGTAATAGAAATCTTGGGTGCTGATTCTATAATTTTCTACTCCAGGGTGTTATTATGATTCTGATTATTAATTGACAATGCTATAATGTGTTTGAGCTGAACTGCAATTCTTCGAAAATTATTGTTTGTAAAAAAAAGGGTCAAATTTAAGTATAATGACTGATTCCTTGCTATTTAAAGAAATTGAACTAATCATGGCTTGCATTCCGACGAAGAAGACACCAGATATAATAAGCGTAATATGAATCGTATATGTTTTCATTTTCAGGGACCAAATTTTGAAAACTATTCTAAACAAAAATGTGTAAGAATGAATAATAAACATGTTTTATGGACACAGCAAGTTTTGAACGTTTATAGAGATGCTTAATATTTCTGGTATTATATATGTGTGTAAGTGTGATCTTAAGTAGGTTCAACAGGTTAGGATATTATTATAAGGAGATAGACTTAATCTATTGTGGTCTCAGATGGGAGATTGTGGTTTCGTTTGGTATCACGTGTAAAATTGTTTTGATACTCTTAAGTTTTCAAACATATCTGGTGAGGGAGGAGATTGAGACGAATTTTGAATTATCCACCTTATGTCGCACTCAGTGTAGTATTTGTTTGATAGCCTGCCGCTCGGTGCTGCGGTGTGGACTGTGCTGATGTCAGTCACTGAGTTCATGCCGTGTAGTGAGTCGCTGTGAGTTGTTCAAGGTGCAGGTTGTATGGTCTGGGATGCGGCGATACGTAGTGAGTGTTCTTTCTACGCTAAAATAATAGATGAGGTTGCTGAATTTTGATTATAGCCCTGATGGCTAAGTTAATTATGAATTATTTTCGACTTCACTGTTTGATACCAGAAACGTTACGAACCTAGATTATCTTTCGCTTAGATCCACCATTATGTCCAATACATAGGAAATTGCATATAAAATTTATATATATTACAATTATCTGTGATGATCTATTGATCTGAGATTTGGCAAAACATGGATAGATTAATATTCGAATCAGAGGATTGTTTTCTATGGTCTAATTGTAAGGAAGGGATGACGTCATTGGAGTCGCCATTTTAAATTCTCTATTCATGAAAATGACCGTTGAGATTGTAAACGGGTTACTCCATTTTTTGAAGAAAGAAATCTGCGCTGTTTTGATCTTCCTGTGTTTTGCATTTAATTAGCTACATTATATCTAAAAATGCTGTTACTCTTGAAATTAATTTATTTGGTATTTATTCTTGAAAATTCTAGATAGTTTTCGAAATCTCCATTTAGTCTTCCATTTTCCATTTGAATATGGGTTATTTTGAATTTGGGTGGCAGATGAGCCATGATGTAGTTATTTATGCACTGTAGAAGTTTGGGTGGCCTTTATCATGGCTATAGCTTGAAGCCATGTTCCTGGGGAAAATTAACTTTGGAATGCATACATTATGCTGGTATTTTCCACTTGGAAAATTATATTACATAGGAGGAGTAACCATATGTTATAATATTTAAACTATGCTTAGATTACCTCAGAGATTCTGTAATCTGGCTTTGTCTGAGTCAGCAGTCTGATAGTTTGACCTAGTCCTTGACACACCTTAAAATAAAAATCGGGAACTTTGGTTTCACTCTTTAGCCTGATCTGTAGCATGCCTATAATGTATTTATCTGGATTCCAGTCTCTTGTTCTTATATTCAATCGATTGGAAAGATAAAATAAGCTAACTTAATTAATATAAAGAATTAGTACTGTGGGTAGCTATATGACATAGCTTGTTAATGAATCTTACTGTGAATTTGATTTTCAGGTTAAATTAGGTTATTCATTGTTAGAATTCCCTTATTTTGTAGTCAAACATTAATTTTGGTGGGTGGTCATTATTTATTGTGCATACCAGAAGATTATTCATCTTGTGCACTCTGTGAGGTTGGTTATTTAACTACTTAATTCGTATCCATGCAGGAATTTCCTTGGGTTTTTCCTAGACCGTTGATCTAACCAAATTGGTAATCTGTCATCCAAGTGGATATTGTATTCAAAGAAAATTTCCCTCTTGATTAAAATAGTTAAAGACATTATTTATATTTTCACAGTAGGCTCATACTAGTATTTTCTGCCCATTCAGGTTAGATTGCTATGGGAAGTAGCACTCTGAAATTTAGTATACAATTAAAGCGAATATAACTTGCCAACCATTTTGAAACTTTTGTGAATTATTTTCAATAATTCATATTAGCCTCTGTATCAAAACAAAGTTTGCATATATTCATTAAGCTCCTGTATTGAAATATATATTATCTTGAAATAATACTAGTAGTAGTAGTAGTAGTAGTAGTAGTAGTAGTAGTAGTAGTAGTAGTAGTAGAAGTAGTAATAGTAGTAGTAGTAGTAGTAGTAGTAGTAGTAAATGATTTATTTTGCCTGGCAGAGTTAAGGCCATAAGGCCTTCTCTTCCACTTAACCAGGTTTCAGAAAATATATACAATATAGGTCTACATAAGTAGCAAATTAGTGAATAAGAGACTTAAGACTAATACTAAGACTAAGGTTAAGGCTAATCATAATAATAAATTAAATAAGAAAAAAGCACAGGTTTCATAATAAGCATAGGCTTCTTAGAGAGCGTAAGTGTCATCAAAGAAAATAGTAATAATGTTACAAGTAAAACAAGGAATATGTAAAATTATGTTATAATGGAAATTTAAGTCTAGCTCTAGATACGTTATAAGGAGACTAAGTAATGTTATGTACAGTGAGAGATGGAGTGACTACAAAGAGCTAGTTCTGTTCAGTGGGCAATAATTGTTTAATAAGCGCAGATTTGAAAGAGTGTACACTCCGACTACCCCTAATATCTTGTGACAAGGAATTCCAAGAACGGGCTGTGGCTATGGTGAATAAGTGAGAGTATGATGTTGTATGGTGACTAGGAATTGATAACAGAGAGTTGTGCTGCGAGCGTGTACCATGATTATGGTAGGAGGATAGAAATGTAAATCGGGGAGCCAAGTAAAGAGGTATGGAAAACTTAAGAATTTGGTATAATAAGCACAGAGAGTGGACCAATCGTCTATTTTGCAATCGAAGCCAAGACAGTTGCTTGAAATATTTTGAGACATGATCGTGGAAACGAATGTTAAAGATAAAACGAACACAAGTATTATGAACACGCTGAAGTTTCTGTGACAATTCAACACTCAGATCTCCATACAAGATGTCGCAGTAGTCGAAATAAGGCATCACTGGGGTCTGTGTTAGGGGTTGCTTTATTCTAGTAGGAAGGAAGTTTTTCAGTCGTTTTAGAGCATGCATGATAGAGAAAGCCTTTTTACATATATGCTTGATTTGGGAATTCCAATTCATGTTTGAGTAGAGATTGATACCTAGATTTTTTACTGTTTCTGTGTACGGGATAACAGTGTTGTTCAGTGTCACTGGTAGCAACGTATGATGGATGATATGAGTCTTTGCTGTCCTAATACAATAACTTGGGTTTTGCTTGGGTTAAGTTGTAAGCCAAATTTGTGTGCCCAGTTACAGATTGATTGTAGATTTTCGTTAAGGAATGTTAAAGAGTCATTAATTGCATCGGGAGGTGAGTGAATATAGATCTGAAGGTCATCTGCATACAGGTGGTGTTGGGAGTGTCTTATGTGACTAGATATATCATTTATGAATACGGAGAATAAGAGAGGCCCTAATACAGACCCCTGAGGAACGCCTGCCTTCACACATCGCCACGATGGAGAGCGCTTGTTATCAGTAACACATTGCTGACGACCGCGAAGGTAGGATTCCATCCACGTGATTGCAGTGTCAGACAGATACAAAGATTTCAACTTTGCAATAAGAATGTCAGTATCGACTGTGTCAAATGCACGGGAAAAGTCAAGAAGGGATAATACAGTCAACTCACATCTGTCCATGGTCTCACGAGTATCTTCAACGATTTTAAGGAGTGCAGTAGAGGTACTGTGATAAGTCCTAAAGCCAGACTGGAGTGGATCGAGCAAGTTGTAAGTATGTAAATAGACAGTAAGTTGTTTGTGAACAATACGTTCTAGTGCTTTAGATAAAGTAGGTAAAATACTAATAGGTCTGTAGTCTGTTGGAGTGCTTGGCCGATTTACTTTAGCAATAAGTCGAACGAGTGCATGTTTCCATTGTTGAGGAAATGTGGATGTAACAAGTGAAGCGTTAAATATGTGAGTTATGGTCGAAAGAATGATATCAATTATTCTGTTTAGCATTCTTATACTTATTCTGTCAATGCCCTGTAAATTAGGTTTTACCCGTTGAAGAACTTTCTTTACTTGCATGGGAGATACGTGAGAGAAATAGAATTTTTCACGATCTGGTGTAGGTAAGGTTTTCAGTTCAGCAATAGCTTGTCGTTTAGTTGCATTGTCTAAAGTTCTGATAGACACTGACGTAAAATGCTCGTTCAGTTCGTTGAGAGATAAATTGTCAAAAGAACAGTCAGTTTTTTGTTTACATAGTCCCATTGTACGTAAGTTTTTCCATACGTCACAAGTCGTCATAGTTGGCACAAAAAGTTTGTGTCCATGTTGTATTTTAGCATTACGTATCATTTGGGTCGTCTTATTTCTGAAACGCTTATAGTGTTGCCAGTTTTCATCACATTTATTGTGTTTATATTTACGATACAAGCGTCTCTCCTTGTCATATATTCACGTATTTCTTCAGTCACTCATGGTGCAGGGGGACGGGTTACTCGTTTAGTCTGTAACGGTGCGTGTTTGTCATATACAGTGAGTCCCACACAAGAGTTGGCCAATGACGCGGGTTTCTGCGTCGCGGCTGGCACAGCTCCAACTCCCGAGCGATCGGGTGAAATATTTACGCAAAGAATGCCGCGGTCGTTGTAATGATTCAGGTTCTCACATTTACAGTTAAAATTACAATGAAAATAACCACGTACCTCATCACAAGAGATGTTGGAAATGTCCTCCTCTTGCATCCACACAATACTGGCACCTTTTAGGAAATTTTCTTTCACGCGCGTAAGTTCAGCTTCCGAGACAGAGTTACTTTCTCTTGTGATAGGCCTATGTGATATTGTCATTAAGTTCTTCTAACAGTATGTAAATATTATTTATGGGGAAACTTGAAAGATAAAGTGTATAGGTTAATTTCCCATACATAAGAAGAACTTAAAGACAATATCACAAGATAAATTAACTCTATCTCGGAAGCTGAACTTACGTGCGTGAAAAAAAATTCCCTAAAAAAAGGGCCAATGTTGCGCGTATGCAAGAGGAGAACATTTCCAACATCTCTTGTGATGAGGTACGTGGTTATTTTTGTTGTAATTTTAACTGTAAATGTGAGAACCTGAATCATTACAACGACCGCGGCATTCTTTGCGTAGATATTTCACCCGATAGCTCGGGAGTTGGAGCTGTGCCAGCCGCGACGCAGAAACCCGCGTCGTTGGCTAACTCTTGCGTGGGACTCACTGTAGCTGTATTATCACGTCATTGAAGAGCTTGTACTTTTTCATCATCAGTGCGCAGATTCCATATGGAGTGCCAAGGCAGTGGCAGGGCGTCTTCAGTCAGTTGTAGTCCGTCTATATTTTTAATGTCTCTGTATGTAATGAATTTGGATTCGCGTTTCGGGCACTGCAACGAGTATTCGACGTAAATTAGGTCATGTGCTGAAATTCCTACTACTGTGGCTTTCCAAACTAGTTAATTAAAGAGGCCAACAGACTTATAATCATTTTGTGCATTCAGGTTAGGTTGCTATGTGAAGTAGCACTCTGAAATTTAGTATACAATTAAAGCGAACATAACTTGCCAATCATTTTGAAGAGTCTTGAGAATTATTTTCAATAATTCATTTTAGCCTGTGTATCAAACCAAAGTTTGCATATATTCATTAAGTTCCTGTATTGAAATATATATTATTTTGAAGTAATACTTCAGTGGCTTTCCAAACTAGTTAATTAAAGAGGCCAAAAAACTTATTATCATTTTGTGCATTTTGAAGTGTCTCGAGAATTATTTTCAATAATTCATATTAGCCTGTGTATCCAACCAAAGTTTGCATATATTCATTAGGCTACTGTATTGAAATATATTATTTTGAAGTAATACTTCTGTGGCTTTCCAAACCAGTTAAATAAAGAGGCCAACAAACTTATAATCATTTTTTTCATTCAGCATAGTTTGCTATGTAAAGTAGCACTGTGAAATTTAGTATACAATTAAAGCGAACTTAACTTGCCAATCATGTTGAAGTATTTTGAAAATTATTTTCAATAATTCCTATTAGCCTTTGTATGAAACCAAAGTTTGCATATATTCATTAAGCTCCTGTATTGCAATATATATTATTTTTAAGTAATACTGCTGTGGCTTTCCAAACTAGTTAATATAAGAGTCCAACAAACTTATAATCATTTTGTTCATTCAGGTGAGATTGCTATGTGAAGTAGCACTCGGAAATATAGTATACAATTAAAGCGAACTTAACTTGCCAATCATTTTGAAGTGTTTTGAGAATTATTTTCAATCATTCATATTAGCCTGTGTAGCAAACCAAAGTTTGAATTTATTCAGTAAAATTCTGTGTTGAAATATATTACTTTGAAGTAATTCATCTGTAGATTCCAAGCTATTCAATTTAAGAGGTCAGCAGACTTATTAGTTTTGTGCTTTGAACTCAGTTAGCTATATGAAGGAGCACTGAGATATATGGATGTCATTTGGGTAAAGTTTCCTTGACAAATATTTTGAGATAATCCTTGGAGTTATTGCTTTAACGTTTCATATCAGGGTGTGGTAGTTTACCCAGGAATTTCAACTTATGCTGTGAGGGTCGTCGTGAAAGTAAATAATTTTGATAATAATTCGTTAAAAATAAGTATATAGGTCTTTAAAGGAAATAGGCATATTGTACTCATACTTTAGTATTTGGACATTGGGTCTGATTGATACTAGGAAATTCGGGTTACTTGTGGGTTGTTATTAGACCTTATTTTGGATTAGTAGGGATATTTCAATAAAGGTTTGTGGATTTAGGATATTTTGGGCGGTTTATCAATCATGTTCATGGATTTTGGAAGTTTGGACATTGTTGTGTGATGTGTGAGGATGTTGAATGTTTAGAGTTTGGCAGTGGTAATAATAATTCTCCTTTAGGGATATATATATATATATATATTTTTTTTTTGGAGTTGAAATTTTCAATACAATATAATTATATATTTTTCAGGTTGTATGAAACTTGAACTGTTTGAATTGCTGTAAAGTTGTTATTAGTATTCGGAGTTTTGTTTGGGGCTCGCTATTTTATCCTGTCCTCCACCCATTATTGTGATTGAGTATTTTTCCTTTAATGGTAATGATTAGGGGGCGGATTTCTATGACATAAAAAATAGGATATATGTATGCATTTATGACCTAAAACCATTAAAATATGACCAATAAATATTAAAATATGACTTTACCACTTACACATTGTGTACATTTTTTAAAAGTTTCATTACGATACATTTTATTAAAATATAGTGTTAATTATTTAAAATATCTGTAAGTTCTCAAAAAGTATCATTATAATGCAAAATTTACAAAATATGATATGAAACTTCACAATTTCTTTAAGAGTGCATAAATATGCCATGACCTAAATATGCATATTCATACTAAATATTTCCTAAATATGGAGTTATATGCACAATATAAGCCGTTCCATTTTCAACAGGATGCTTGGAATCGGGTTTAAATTAGTCGGAAACCTGAAATAATGCAAAGGGGAAAAATATGACATGTCTTAGAAATCCGCCCCCTAGTTATGATCTAGGGACCTCATTCTTCTTGGGTTTCTGGAACTAGTGTAGAACTCAACACATACAGCAATTAACTTTTCACCATAATTAAACAAAGGCGTCGTTGCACTGGTAGCAGAGCGTAGTTACGATCTACGAACCTCTGGGTTATGGGCCCAGCACGTTTCCACTGCCTTGCATCTATTAGTTCTTTTGCCCTGAAGTATAGTTTTTTGCTATTTTTCTGTTTTCTTTTCGTAATGAAGTTACATGCCCAAATTAGTTGGCAATTTCCCCGAAGGGATGAATTATTACTTGAAATCAGAGCCTGTGGAATTTCAGTGGATGAATCTGCGGATATTCCTACCTTATTAACTACATTCAAAGAAGTTGCTGCATATCAGTTACCCTCGACTCAGTTCATTTCTTCTCGAGAAGCATTTACTGAGTTTCATCTGATTAAGAGTAAGGTTACCGAGTTAGTTGATACAGCATATGAATTGTTTGCTGTTTCGGAGGCCTTCTTACGTCAGAAGCAACGCTTGCGACACAGGGCATGGCATTTTGAGAATAGATTGTTCTTGTTGGGTCAAATTCCAGATCCTGCTTTGGACCTTGCAGAATTGCATAGACCTAGAGAGCTTTTGTTACTAACTTTTCCAGTAGGTAGTGGTGAGGAATTAGCCCTGAGATTTGATCAGCCTGTGGGAGTTAAGGATAAGCCGCAATCTTCCGTCACTTCAGTTAGTATTGACTCTCCTTTGCCTGCTGAGATAAACCCTTCAAGTTGTGAACCTATGGTAAGGCTGTTAGGCTCTGGTGCGAGCTCTTTACCTAATACTCTCATCATCATCATCATTGGCACTACGGCCCAATAAGGACCTTCGCCTCCTTGATGAGACTCGTCCAGATATCCCTCTCTTTCGAAACCTGTTCCCAGTTGTTAATGTTACATCTTTTTAGATCTTCGCGCACACAGTCCCACCATCTATTCTTTGGTCTCCCTCGTAGTCTAGTGCCTTGAGGTTGAGAGCTGAAGACTTGTTTTATTTTCCTATTAGTTGGCATTCTGTTGATGTGTCCGATCCATCTCAAACGACTCACCCTAATGTTTGAGACAATATCAGGATCTCCTAGTAGTTGCATTAACTCTTTATTATTTCTACGTCTCCATATGTTATCTATACAGACGGCCCCCAGTATCCTCCTTAGTACTTTTCTTTCAAAAATGTTTAATCGGTTACAGACATCAACATCAACACCCAGGCTTCCGAACCATACATTACAATAGGTCTTATCAAAGTTTTGTATATTTTAATTTTAGTACATCTGAGTACTGACTGGCTCTTTAATAGGGGAAGGAGAGCATAATATGCTCTATTTGCAATCCCAAGTCTCCTATTTATTTCAGACTTTAAATCATTTTTATGGGTGAGCAATGTTCCAATGTTATTACAGACAAAAACGAAGTTCTTGAATATTGGTCTGAATATTACAAGAAACACTTTGAGTGTCACAGGAATGAAGATGTTACAGCAGAAGAATCCCTATTATCTAACATGAATGTAGAGCCTAATGTTGAGCCACCTGATATTACAGATATAGAAATGGCTATCTCTAAACTGAAAAACGGTAAAGCACCAGGCTCTGATCAAATACAGGCAGAACCTAATACTCTAGCAGAAGATAATCAGCAATCTGGCGGCATTTCCAGAACTCAAGTCGCTGAGGTATCCTGTGCTGATGCCTGGCGCCCTATATACCAAGCGAATCCTGTTCCGGGGTTTCTGCCTAAAAATCAAAGAAATTCTGGTATTCGGAAGATTCGAGTGGACAGATCTTCACATTACTGCCATTGGATTGGCCATTTGGCCAAAGCTTGTGGGGACGCATGGCCGTGCAACGTCCTACTTCTGGCAACCATACTTCTTCCCGCCAGCCTTCGGGGTAGAGTCAACAGATGTAACTTGTCCGTTATTTTTCTATAGTTATTCTAGGAAATACCCATTAAGTAAGGTTTTTCTAAGTTTGCTATAAGTAGGATCTATGTTATGTTGGATTTCATTGTATTATTAATGAGACTCCATTGTGAAGTTCACTCATTTCACTCAAGCTGTAAGTCTCATTCTTACTGGAAAATGTTGAAGATTTATCTAAGCGCAGGTGTCATTATTCTCAAATGAATCCTTTGTAAAATGTCAGATATTTTTTTGAACTGTATGTACAGTTATTCCACCAAGTATTGGTGTTTATAAGTTAATAGTTAGACATGGTAACTATTTTATGTCATTTTGAAAATAATATTATGGTAAAGTTTCTGGTATCATGTTGGTTTTAATATATAGTGTTAATTATTGTTCAATAACTTATTATTTATATGTTAAGTAGTAGTTTTTAGCGTACAATGGGTACTCACTTACTTGCCGTATTCCTGGTTCACTTCCCTTCCCTTGAAAAAAAAACTGAAATAAAATTGGGGCCCTCAAACAATTCCAAATAATGACATATATATATATATATATGCCTCTTGAAAAAACTAAAAAAAAACTCCTCAATGAATGACAAATTTTGAAACTCTTAAAAAAATCTTCAAACAAATAAAAGTCAATTTCCTAAACAAATGACGAACCTTCCATACTCTTCAAAACTTGTTTAACCAAATCAAGAAAGATAACTCAAGAGATTTAAATTTACTTCATTCTCTACTCTTGAATATATGAATGGAGTGATGTCTTATTATTGCACCGCTTAAATGGACTTATTGGAGTTCAGGTACCTCAGCAAAAGTAATACATAAGATAATCAAATAAATTACATTAAATGACTGATTAATTGCTCAAATCAATTCGAAATAGAATCATAAAATCTTATAGCCCGTGTCTGGTCTCAAAATGACCGAGAAGAGATGAAACATTCATTATTAATATTAATAACTAAGAATACAGCAAAGGGAAAAAGTTAAACAATATCATTTAAATTTTTAGTAAAATTATATTGCATTTATGAGCAAGAAATAGAAGGGGAGCCAGGAATTCCCATTAGCAAGCATAACGGATGCGGAGCAGAGCAAGAGCAGGTAGCCAGGTATGCTGGGACCGTAACTTCCCAGATGAATACAAAAGGGTATTGATACACTCAGTTATTTTAAGAAGTCGCCTATTATGTTCAGGTCGAAACTTCTGATTTGGCTGGTGATACAAGTGCTATATGGATTTTCCATTTAACCCTTCTTAGAAATCCGAAATACTAAGATGTAGGCAATGAAACACAGGGAAATCCAGTTGAGTTCCGTGGGCGGCTAAAATAATATTATTGGTCGAAAGATTCGCCAATGAGAAGGTATCTATAGTACCACGTGCCGCGATTCACCAATGATAATTAATAAGAGTGGTGGTAAAATTTTGTTCATGAGAGGTTTCCTAATGCCTAGCGTGGCTGAAGAAAGTCATTCTAATAAATTCTATTCTGTGGCATTGAGTCCACTTTATTAGAGTCCATTACATGGATTCCATTACATTTATTCTATTCTTCGTCTTGCAGTGGGAGCGCGGCTCCGACCACATATAAATTTTGAGCTTCACTCTGAGAAGTATTAATTGGACTTTTAAAATTTTGCAGCGAATAATTAATCAACTTAGAATAATTTTGCATATAATCGCGAGCAGTTAAGATTTTATACCGCGAAGCGATTGTATCATCACCAGCGATCTACCTGAGAATTTCTTAACAATAATAATTGTTTCGTAACAGTGTTGTAATAATTACCGGCAGAGATTGTATATCCAAGTGCTAAATAAATAGCGGATTTCCTTCGGTGTTCAGAGAAACTGGATTATTATTCCAATTATAGTATTAAGGTGTTCTTCACTTCCTACCCTGAAACTAGAAGGAAGTGTTTAACGACCGACTGACTGCCGGAGGCGGGTTCTACAAAAAGACAGAAATTTCAGTATATGCACTATACTTGGCGCCCATCATTTATTTATTCAACAATCAACGGAGCATCATCGGAACCGCCGTTGATTTAATAGAATTTATTGCCATATTGGTGTCATCGTAAAGTGAATAAGAAACTATAAGAAAATGCACTTAATGCAATGGACAAAATTAAATGAACATTTACTATGGACATCCTTTTAAGAGTGACCACTTTAAATAAAAACTTTATTTGGGATCCTAACACATGAGTGGAAGTGTACTAGTTCTCCTTCCTCCTGGTGACTATTCAACTCTAATTTAGTAACACTCTGTTTCATGTGCTACTCCTACAATATTCCTGGATTGCGTGCCTTGGACTTCTGCTCGCCTCGCATCAGATGTGGTTTGTGCTCCTGCTGTGCTCTGGGTATATGGTACCGTACCTTGAGAAATATTCTACGTGGTTCTTGGGGAAGACCTCCCCGACTTGATATTTGGCACTAGAAATGGTGGCCGGAGCCTCGTCTTCATATTAGGATTCAGCAGTCATCAAATTTGAGCTATTCTTCACCCACATCAATATATCTTCTTCTTCATGTCTTCGACTGAAGACTGTGATATTGTAGCACCCATAGATGGACCTCGGCTGTGCTTACTTACAAATTTCTTACAAATTATATGCAAATTATATAACCTATGTGCCTTGTGAGGTGTTTTCATGATGGGTTATTCGTGGTGCAAGTAGAGTAAAATTATTTTTCCCATCATCTGGTGTTGCGATCCTATTTGACGACCTAGAGGCTAATTCCATAATTTTCTACACCAGGGTGTTATTATGATTCTGATTAATAACTGACTATGCTATAATGTGTTTGAGCTGTACTGCAATTCTTCGAAAATTATTGTTTGTCATAAAAAAGGGGGTCAAATTTAAGTATAAAGACTGATTCCTTGTTATTTAAAGAAATTGAACTAATCATGGCTTGCATTCCGACGAAGAAGACACCACGTATAATAAGTGTAACATGAATCGTATATGTTTTCATTTTCAGGGACCAAATCAAGAAAACTATTCTAAACAAAAATGTGTAAGAATGAATAATAAGCACGTTTTATGGACACAGCAAGTTTTGGACGTTTATAGAGATGTTTAATATTTCGGGTATTATATATGTGTATGTGTGTTCTATGATCTTAAGTAGGTTCAACAGGTTAGGTTCTTATTAGAAGGTAATAGACTTAATCTATGCCGGTCTTAGATGGGAGATTCTTGTTTCTTTGGTATCATGTGTTAAATTGTTTTGATACTCTTAACGTTTTCAAACATATCTGGCGAGGGAGGAGATTGAGACGAATTTTGAATTATCTGCCTCGTGTCGCACTCCGTGTCGTATTTGTTTGCTAGCCTGCTTCTCGTTGCTGCGCTCTGGACGGTGCTGAAGTCATTCACTGAGTTTTTGCCGTGTAGTGAGTCGCTGTGAGTTGTTGAAGGTGAAGGGTGTGTTGTCTGGGATGCGGCGATACGTGGTGAGAGTACTTTCTACTCTAAAATAATAGATGAGGTTGCTGAATTTTGATTATAGCCCTTTTCGCTAAGTTAATTATGAATTATTTTCGACTTCACTCTTTGATACCAGAAACGTTAGGAACCTAGGTTATCTTACGCTGAGATCCACCATTAAGTACAATACATAGGAAATTACATATATAATTTATATATACATATATATATATATTTCAATTATCTGTACGATCTATTGATCTGAGATTTGTCAAAACATGGAAAGATTAATATTCGAAACAGAGGATTGTTTCCCATGGCCTAATCGTAAAGAAGGTGATAGGGATGACGTTATTTCTGTCGCCATTTTAAATTCTCCATTCATGAAAATGACAGTTGAGATTGTAAGTAGGTTAATCCATTTTTTGAAGAAAGAAATCTTTGCTGTTTTGAATTATCTGTATTTTGCATTTAACAAGCTACATTATGTCTAAAAATGTTGCTACTCTTGAAATTAAATTAATGGGTAATTATTCTTGAAAATCCTAGATAGTTTTCGAAATCTCCATTTAGTCTTCCATTTTTCATTTGAATATGGGTTATTTTGAATTTGGGTGGCAGATGAGCCATGTTGTAGTTATTTATGCACTGTAGAAATTTGGGTGGCCTTTATCCTGGCTATTGCTTGAAGCCACGTTCCTGGGGAAAATTAACGTTTGAATGCTGGTATTTTCCACTTGGAAAATTATATTATATAGGAGGAGTAACCATATGTTATATTATTTTAAGTATGCTTAGATTACCTCACAGATTCTGTAATCTTCCTTTGTACTAGCCAGTAGTCTGATTGGTTGTCCTTGTCCTTGACACAGCTTAAAATAAAAATTCGGAACTTTGGTTTCACTCTTTAGCCTGATCTGTAGCATGCCTATAAAGTATTTATCTGGATTCCAGTCTCTTTTTCTTATATTCATTTGATTCATACAAAGATTTAGTACTTTGGGTAGCTATATGACATAGCTTGTTATTGAATCTTACTGTGAATTGGGTTTTCAGGTTACCTTAAGCTATTCATTGTTAGTATTCCCTTATTTTGTAGTCAAACTTTAATTCTGGTGGGTGGTCATTATTTATTGTGCATACCAGAAGATTATTCATCCTGTGCACTCTGTGAGGTTGGTTATTTAACTACTTAATTCATATCCATGCAGGAATTTCCTTGGGATTTTCATAGACTGTTTATCTAACCAATCTGTCAACCAAGTGGATATTGTATTCACAGAAAATTTCACTCTTGATTAAAATAGTTAGAGACATTATTTATATTTTCACAGTAGGCTTATATTAGTACTTTCTGCCCATTCATGTTAGATTACTACGTGAAGTAGCACTCTGAAATTTAGTATACAATTAAAGTGAACTATACTTGCCAATCATTTTAAAGCGTTTTGGGAATTATTTTCAATAATTCATATCCGCCTTTGTATCAAACCAATGTTTACAATATATATTCATTAAACTCCTTTATTGAAATAGGCCTATATATTATATTGAAGTAATACTACCATGGCTTTCCAAACTAGTTAATTAAAGATACCAACAAACTTATAATCATTTTGTGCATTCAGGTTAGTTTGCTATAAGAAGTAGCACTCTGAAATTTAGTAGAGCTGATGCCAAATAATTCTGCCGCGATATGCGAGGGACCACTAGGAGGCGGAGCTGTGCAACGAAATGTAATGGAGTTTGTCGATGATTTCAGTGTACTTGATTCATCCTAAGGGCGAGCTGACAACAACAACAATTTTATTATTCTTTAAAGAAACTTCCATTGCGTACTTGTTGGTCTTCACGTAAATTGGTTTGTCCATCGCGGCAAAATTATATGGCGACAGCTTTACCTATACAATTAAAGCGAACATAACTTGCCAATGATTTTGAAGCGTTTTGAGAATTATTTTCAATAATTCATATTAGCCTGTGTATCAAACCAAAGTTTGCATATATTCATTAAGCTCCTGTATTGAAATATATATTATTTTGAAGTAATACTACTGTGGCTTTCCAAGCTAGTTAATTAAAGAGGCCAACAAACTTATAATCATTTTGTGCATTCAAGTTAGGTTGCTATGTGAAGTAGCACTCTGAAATTTAGTATAAAATTAAAGCGAACTTAACTTGTCAATCATTTTGTAGTGTATTGAGAATTATTTTCAATAATTCATATTAGCCTGTGTATCAAACCAAAGTTTGCACATATTCATTAGGCTCCTATATTGAAATATATTATTTTGAAGTAATACTACTGTGGCTTTCCAAACTAGTTAATTAAAGAGGCCAACAAACTTATAATCATTTTGTGCATTCAGGTTACGTTGCTATGTGAAGCAGCACTCTGAAATTTAGTATACAATTAAAGCGAACTTAACTTGCCAATCATTTTGAAGTGTTTTGAGAATTATTTTCAATAATTCATATTAGCCTGTGTATCAAACCAACGTTTCCATATATTCATTTAGCTCCTGTTTTGAAATATATTATTTTGAAGTAATACTACTGTGGCTTTACAAACTAGTTAATTAAAGAGGCCAACACACTTATATTCATTTTGTGCATAGAGGTTAGGTTGCTATGTGAAGTAGCACTCTGAAATTTAGTGTGCAATTAATGTGAACTGAACTTGCCAATCATTTTGAAGTGTTTTGAGAATTTTTTTTTATAATCCATATTAGCCCTTGTAGCAAACCAAAGTTTGAATTTATTCAGTAAAATTCTGTTTTGAAATATATTACTTTAAAGTAATTCATCTGTAGATTCCAAGCTATTCAATTTAAGAAGTTAGCAGACTTATTATTAGTTTTGTGCTTTGAACTCAGGTAGCTAAATGAAGGAGCACTGTGATATACGGATGTCATTTGAGTAAAGTTTCCTTGACAAGTATTTTGAGATAATCCTTGGAGTTATTGTTTTAACGCTTCATGTCAGGGTGTGGTAGTTAACCCAGAAATTTCAACTTAAGGTGTAGGGGTCGTCATGAAAGTAAATCATTTTGATAATAATTCGTTAAAAAAAAGTATATAGGTCTTTAAAGGATATAGGCATATTCTACTCATACTTTATTATTTGGACATTGGGTCTGATTGATATTAGGAAATTCGGGTTACTAGTGGGTTGTTATTAGCCCTAATTTTAGATTTGTAGGGATATTTCAATAAAGGTTTGTGGATTTAGGATATTTTGGGCGGTTTATCAATCATGTTCATGGTTTCGGAGTTTTGTTTGGGGCTCGCTATGTTATCCTGTCCTCCACCCATTATTGTGATTGAGTTCTTTTCCTTTAATGGTTATGATCTACGGACCTCCTTCTTCCTGGGTTCTGGAACTAGTGTAGAACTCAACACATACAGCAATTAACCTTTCACCATAATTAAACAAAGGCGTTGTTGCATTAGTTAACAACAAATAAATAATTTTCCGCTATTTTAAATCCAAAAATCATATAAGGAAACTAAACATGAGTTGACAGATCACATTGTATGAGAAATAAAATTCCCCAAGTAGAAATAAATATTGTATCTGAGCTGGTTCGCATGTGTGTAGCTTCATGGTTTATACTCAATGCAGAACTCAGCACATGGATGCCAAGATCAATCTATAGCAGCAGCAAATTCATAAGCTGGTTAGTACAGCACCAGTATTCGATAAATTTGGTGCTTTTGAATCCACGTGTATTTTATTAGCTCTGTACCTCTAATAGCTAATTTATTGATTACGATCACATCTTGAAAACACAAAAACATCTCAGAAAAAATTTCAATTAACTTACCTGAAAAAGTGCAACATCATTGTCATGAGCAACCCCCATGTTGTACATCGGATGTGGAATAACTCGCTTCACCTTCATTTTCTGGCCAAAGTAGGAATGAGCATATCTTCTAGTAATTCCCAACTGAATTGTCCAGCCATCAGGATTCGATTGACTTGATTGACTGGAATAACAATCATAAATATTATTTTGCACAAGATGCAGGGAAGGAAAAAATCAGCTTCTATAAATTAACCCTAGGACTCTGAAGGGGGGAGGTTTGAACCTAAACTTTTTATTTTTCTCTACTGTAGTTTGTTTCAAATTATTTTTACAGAATCAGTTCCTTTTGAGTTAGGTACCGCTATTGACTTTTTATTACTGTAT
Source organism: Ectobius pallidus (assembly GCA_964059195.1). NCBI lineage: Eukaryota > Metazoa > Arthropoda > Insecta > Blattodea > Ectobiidae > Ectobius > Ectobius pallidus. The sequence continues at coordinate 134,899,245 of CAXKWD010000003.1, forward strand.
AAAATACTAGTGTCATAGTTTTGTTTTTAGACAGTTGAAGGTAAAAGAAGTACTTTTAACAGCAGACGATTTTAATTAATAGGAGAAAATTACGCCACTGAGTGTTATAAAATGATGACACTCCAGGGTGACCAACTTGGATTGCTTCTCATGGAAAATACTCTTTTAGTTAAGAATAATTGCATATGATTCTTAAATAGACTCAGTCTGATATGAATTGAAAATGTTAAAATTCATTAGTTCTTTTTAAATGTTAAATTTTTCATGGTGGCACAAAATTTTCATACTTGTTCGCTGAAAATCATTGTCCATTCCATCTCTTACATTGGCAGCCATATAGGAGAAATATCAGTAATCTCTGTCTGTGCAAGTGCATACCAGATGGCAGGAAAACTCACAAACAGCTGTAAGGTTCCCAGAATGGCTGCGGCATATGTATTTAAAATTATTATTTCACAAAATATTAATGCCTGTCTAAAAGATAATGTATGATACATATGGTAAGATAATTTATTTTTCTCATAGTTACATTCTAGTAGCTATGTAAGAAAAACCTGGTGTCCTAGTGTGAATGAGTACTTTTTTCAAGTAAAAATTTGATCCTTTTGGTTCTTCCCAGTAAACAAGATTTACTCATCACAAAATCTGAATTTCTAAAAATCTCTTTTCCATGTAGATACTGCTATCTCTTCTTAATGTTTCAGGTAACTCGAAGAGTGAATGACTCACCCATAACTGGTTCTCGAGATATCGACATGCACTGCTGGGATGCATAGTGCCAAGGAAAACACCTGTAGAAATAAGGCGTAATAGTGGGACTCATGTATTGTAGGCTTAATACTGTATTTCAATATTTCATCAATATTAACTGTATTTTCGTTTTGTATTGATTTAATATGTAAATATCTATTACTGTAAAATTAATTGTAAATATTTTGACATGTCCTATAACATGTACATGTTCGACGGACTAAATAAAATTCTATTCTATTCCATTCTATTCAATCTCGCTTTCTGACAACTTTTGATTTTCAAGATATTGGCTAAACTTGGAGATAATGAAACACAACTCTATACCCTTAATGCATTCTATAAATAATGGTCATTGAGGAATTTATTACATTTCATAGCTGAAAATAAGGCTTTACATACTTAGTTCGAACCAGTCATTCCAATCATAGATGCCACACTCCTGTGTAAATGAGGGAATCTGGACTTAAAAAATAGACTGTAGCAGTTTAGCAAACTTCCTCTATTTCTGCTACTGTTAGTCAACTCTTCTTCTTCTTCTTCTTCTTCTTCTTCTTCTTCTTCTTCTTCTTCTTCTTCTTCTTCGTGTTAGGCATACCCGCCTGTTCTAATCATGAATCAAGTCCTCCTTCCACCTTCTTTTGGGCCTTCCCGGGCTTCTTTTACCTCTTGGGATGTTATCCCTTGCAATTCTTACTAATCTGTCCTCCATCATCCTGGAAACATGCTCATTCCACTCCTTTTTCCTTCTTTCAACCCATTCAGTTACCGGCTGGATCTTACATATATCTCTTATTTCTTCGTTCCTTACTCTGTCATACAATGTCTTTCCAGCTATCAATCTCAGCACTCTCATTTCTGTTGTTTCCATCATTCGTCGCGTTTTTATGGTCTCTGCTCTTGTTTCTAAGGCGTAAGTCATTACTGGTCGGATAACAGCTTTATAAATTTTTACTTTTGTTTCTTTTCTCATATTTTTGTTTCTCCATACTAAGTCATTAAAGCACCCAGATATTTTTCCTGCTTTCACAATTTGGTGGTTAATTTCTTGAATTAAGTTTCCTTCGCTAGTAATATTTACGCCCAGATATTTGAAATACATAACCTGTTCTATTATTTTCTTGTCAATTCTAATTTGCATCTCAACGGTTCTTTACAAATCGTTAGTGTTTTTGTTTTCCTTATGGAGATTTTCATATTGAAATTCTTACATTCAGTATGAAATTGATACAAAAGTCTTTGCAAGTTATCTTCCGTTTCTGCCACAAGAACGACATCATCTGCATAACATACCGTACTGATCTTTCTATCTCCCATGCTGTATCCAACTTCATGTTTCATATTCTTAATAATTGCGTCCATTACAAGACTAAATATCATATCATATTTCAAGGTGATTAGCTCCAGTTGGACATATTTGGACTAATTAAACAAGTGGCACTACCACTACTAAGGACAAACTGTATACTCCCACTGTTCAGCATTCAGCATGCACTAAGGTTCTGGATACAAACACTAGCACCATGGCAAGAGAGTGGTTGACACTGATATATACTGTAAATGAACTCACTTCCCCCTTCCCCTCATTTGGAGTCAGTGAGACAGAAAACACCACAAAGTCTGAGGGTTAAAAGGCTCAATTTTAAAAATTTAGATCAAATGGTATAAATAATTGCAGAAAATGGTGAATTCTTTCTGCATGTTAATAATAAAATGCAAAATAAGTTAAATAAATTTCCTTCTTGTATTTTTCTAACTAATTTATAAGTTATCAAATTTCACCCACTTTTTTTCAGTAATTTGCCAGGTTACTTACTTGCCCACACAGTGAGACGCTGTTAGAACCCATTGATCAGAAATTAGAACACCTGCACAATAGAATATTTCTTCTGGCCCTCCTAGGATTGCAGCAAGAAATGGCCAGTCTCCAGGAGAACTCTCTGAACCACCAACAATACGAGATGAAGCTTTTGTGTTATAAGGCTGCCTTCTCTTTCCACAAACTAGGATCAGGAAAATTATAATATCAATTATACTTTCAATCATGCTACAAGAAACAGTAGAACCAGAAATTAATGAGTCAATAAAGTGCTAAAGAGGAATATTTTCAGGATGCATTGGTCAAAATGTGTACAATAGTATTCCAGTGAAAAATTTATGGATTATGATTGGCAATAGCTTTTATGAAGATTTAACATCTCCACATATATAAGAGGCTTTATCCTGACTTAATGACTTGACTGACAGAGAATCAACATAAAGCCTAAACTATAATTCGGCATTTTCGATATCCTGAGATGGACTGAAACCAGTAGCTGTAACCTCAAGTTTCAAATTAAGAATGCAGCATTGGTTATAGACAGATTTTTCCACACCTTCCCACCCCTCCCCTTCCCACCCCTTCCCACCCCTTCCCACCCCTTCCCTCCCCTTCCCACCCCTTCCCTCCCCTTCCCTTCCCACCCCTTCCCACCCCTTCCCACCCCTTCCCTCCCCTTCCCACCCCTTCCCTCCCCTTCTTATAAGGTGGTACGTGCTTTTGAGTGCAGTAAAATCACTTCCGAGAATAATTATTATTCTTGCAGGCGGCTTTCTACAAAGACTGTAATAACCCAGTAAGAACTAATACTCCAATTCTACCTGCGTGTGAGGGAGGTGGGAGCCAACAATGGTTCAGTTTGCAGTCGCTGCTGTCAGCACAGAGTGATTGATTTCGTTGGCGCGGCAGTTGTTTACAAGCAAATGTGTTTCGCTAATTTTTTGACTATATTCACTTCTAAAGAATAGAAGAGACCTTCTGAAGTTATAAAACTTGACCGTTTTTATTTTTAACACATAAAACGTTAATTTTGCAACAATTCATAAAACGATAATATTTCCCCCCCCCCAGAAATTTCAATGATGCAGTCTGCCCCTGTGGGCACCCCTGCATTCTTCTTCATTTCAAATTCTAAATACCTACGTAAGGACCTAGAATTTCAAAACTTAAGTCCTTCAGAAGTTAATTTTGAACTACAAAATGCAACATCCGGGCGGCGCTGGACCTTTTAAGCTAGTTATTTTATATTTGAATACTGGTCTACCAATACACTTATAACTTTTATAAAATTAGAATTCATTGCAGGTTATGAAACTATCAAGATGATCTTTAATCACTGCCAGTTATGGCAGTCTCCTAATAAATTGTATAACAACATTGCTTAAACAACATATTATGCTAAGCATAGAACAATAAAATTGGAAGAAGTAGCGTTACCATAATTGGAGCACAATAAATCAACATTAGGATAGTTGCTTTCATCAGGACACGCTCTCAGCTCCTTTAATAAATTTGTATTTTTCTCCTTATATAACTTCCATATGCTTGGTGTATTTGCAACAGAAAATGGAAAAGTCTTCTCGCTTTTTTTCTCTGTTAATCTACTGTTGTTGGCAGTCCTGCAAAAAAATAACATAATTATGAATGCTTGAAGCACTGGTAAATAGGTTTTCTTCAAATTTTCCAATTGAAATAGGATATGAAACTGGGAAAGATAGAATGCAGTTAGCAGTACCAGTAGGCCTATATAGAGCAGTTGTGGAAGAAGGCTCTATTATTATTGTCGGTAAGTAACTTTGTTAAAAAAGAATAATTATGGAATAAAACTACAGTTAAAAAGATTATTGAATCACAAAAGTAATTTTGCCATACCTCACTACTAGAGATATATTACAATTATAATTATTGTATTACAGTTATAATTATTGGTTTATTTCTCATTCATGTAGACCTACATATTGACTCCTGGTTACATTTCTGCTTTTCTAGTCATTGGTATATGAAAAAAGAAAGAAGCAAACCTTATACATTGAACAACAGACCAACAGAACCAAACAAACAACAAAACAAAATATTTAAATTATCTTTTGTGTTTACAATGCCCCTACCTACATAAATTTCCTTTCTTCTAATTTTGCTAACTAATTCTTTTTATTTATAATTGGAATTTTCCCTAAATTTTAAACTTTTATTTTATAAAACTACAGAATGCAGGCAGTTACCATTAGGAAAGCCGATACGTAAAATTAAAACTACAGTAAGGTAATGCAGTTACCATTAAAAAAGTCAATAGAGTAAAAGCATAGATATTATGAGGCAGTTAACATTAAGAAAACTAATGAATAAAATAAAGTGACATAAATACACTGAATAAAAATTTGAAGTGAAATCACAGTGTAAAGCTCTAGATAACATTTATTTGGGTGGGGGGAATTTTGCTAGCTCTGTTTGGGAATTTATTAGAGATTATAAAGGTAGCAACCCGACCTAAAATTGAAAACGGTTAATCAAGTTCACTTTCAAGCAGAGTTATGTTTTCTTAACTGTAAGTTATTAATCCTAGGTGACAAGTCTGTAACATATACCATGAGGTGCAGTCTTTGGGACAACTATGTTTAAACCGTGGAATAATATTTTGAAAACTGTAATTACTATTCAAATAATATATCATAAATTTTCAAAGATTAGGCATAAATGTCAGATGTAGCTGCTATTGGTTCAACTGCCACTTGTTCATATCTATCTTGATGGTCATTGAAATGAGGTTCGAAAGAAGGTTTTCTAATCTGCTTTTGCTCATGGCACTTCAAAAAATGTCTCTTCCTGTCCCATCTGTTGCCCAAATAACAGCCACGTCCTCTTGGTTTCATTGATAACAGTGTTACCTTCTTGTAAACATATTTTGTACTGTAATGAAGTTAACTTGCTGAGTTCACAAGGCCTGGTCTTAGGAAAACCACAGCAGTTGACAACATAAATCCAGGACAGCGAGAATGCAACCGATCTTTAGACATTGTTGGGCTTGTGATTTAAGTAGAGTAGGGAAAGAAGAGCAGCTTTCCGCTTGAAACCACATTGGAGAGAGAGTTGGAAATTTCTCGCACGGTCTATGAGACCATACCTTGTGAGTCAAGGATTAAGACTCATATTGTTATTCAGCTTGTTAGTCCAGTCAATGAATGCTCAAAAAGGGGTGTAGAGGGAAATGGAAGGAACACAATTTTTTACTTTGGGACTTTCTTTGGACTAGTTAGGAGGTAAACATACTTAAAGTCCCCACTCCTAGGAGGTGAGCGGGGGGCAGGGGACCCTTAGAAGATCTATTTTTTCGGTTTTTCGCTTATATCTCGGAAACTATGGGTCCTAGCGATAAGATCCTTTTAAACAAAATTAAAGCTGACAAAATGCTCCACAATATTGATTATATTCATTTTTTCATTATCTCGTCTAGTTTCTGAGATTTCCGCGCTCACAATTAGGTAATTTTGAAAAAAAATTAAATTGCCTCGCGTTTTTTGTATTATTTTGTTAGCTAACTATTCGGCCCTTCGTCCTACGAAAAAGTAATAAGAAACGAAGTTGTAGATCATTAAATTGCCTTCAAGAATGTATGATAATTTACTTTTTATCTTCAACCGTTCAAAAGTTAGAGCAATTTGAACTTGATGTGTAAATTCCGGAATTTTGCAGAAAAACTTAATTTTCATATTTTCCATTATTTCACTGCTCTAACTCTATATAAAAGCCAATATATACGTATTTATATGTATAAATAGTATGTACTATATATAAGTTGTAGATAAATGAATCAATATGTATATATGTATTTTGTAATATATTTTCAAGTAACATATATGCTTATATATAGTCCAGTCAATGATTGAATGAATAGAGGGAAATAAAAGGAACACGGTTTTAGGCTTTGGGACTATGTTTGGACTAGTTAGAACTTAAACATACTAAAAGTCCCCACTCCTAGGAGGTGAGCGGGGGACAAGGGGGGCTTCTTTCTCGGAAACTATGGGTCCTAATGATAATACCACTCTATACAAAATTAAACCTGATAAAATGTTCCATCAAGACTGATTCCATTCATTTTTTCGCTATCTCGCATAGTTTATTTTAAACTTGTATGTGATCGGAAATTAATTTTCTGGATTTCAAGCATAACAACTTTCTTTTTTCTAGAGTTTGAAAATAAGTATCAAACTGTCTCGGAAATATCGACCACTCCCCCTTTCGACTGTTAGCTCGTCAATCAAGATCAACGACGAAAGGGTGTCTGCTGATCCTTTTTTGCTATTCCAGCGCAAATCCATAAGTAAGAAAACCGACGAAGATTTGAAAACTTATTTACAATATGAATTAGCCCCTTTCCCTTTGGCCTTCTTCAATTAGGGTGGCATGAGGAAATCGACGAAGTCAGTTCTCTAGAAGGAGCTCAATCCAACTATCAAAGATGTACGTATGACACACTTTGACATTGTTATGGACGGAGGACTTCTCCTGCACAATGTTATTAGCAAAGAGGTTCCAAGATATCTGCCATTTGTGATGGATACGTCAATTTTGTGAACAGTCACTATCGTGTGTGATGGGCTTTTCTTATTTTATGCTATAAAGTTCCCTAACTTCTTGGATTAAATCTTCGCCAAAATTCTTCGCCAAAATCTGTGACGACTAATATGTGATTATTCTCAATCGTAGTATATAAGTTTACTGAACTCCTACAAAACAAGGTCACTCATGCACCTGTCGTGTCATCATAACACTGCCTGCATAGTCCACATTCCAACGTTCAGTACAACTACCTCTGTCACCGGGTGATTGCAAATTTCCTACTCTCAGTCTACTTTCTCTTTCTCTTAACAATTTACCCAGTCTTGATAATATTGATGAAAATTTATATTAACGGGCGCCATCATCAATACGCTTCCTCTTTTCTTTTTTTGTTATGTATCAGCCCAGTCACAAATTAAATTATAGATACACAGGCTATGTACCTACATGCCTCTCGACTAGCTTTTAAATTAACAGTGGAGACGGGAATTGGGTTCGGATTTACCTTTCGTTTATTACTCTGCTTCTCTCTATTTCTTCTTTTTCTCCTTTATCAGTGCTCACTACCAAAGTATATAACTTAGCTCAAAAATCAGCGACTCTCAAACCATTACAAGGATAAGGGTCAAAAATCTGAACTTCACGTTAATTTACTTTGCATAACAATAACCATAATTTATTTAATATATCATTTTTTTCTTTCTTTTTTCAACAATAACAATCTTACATACAATAAATTACATTTACCCAACATTAACCATTCAACATTTTTATTAGTAGGATAATATTTAATTATTCAAGGTTAGTATACCCAGTTTAACTATATAAGTACGTTCTCTGTTCAACAATAACAAATCCCTAATTAATTACTTTAACCTTCTTTCTTTTTTTTTGTTTCCAGGTATCTACTAGAACGTCTTGTATTATTCTTCTAATTTACTACTGACTTGTGTAATCATTTACATTTGCAACTTCAGGATAGTTCAATATATATATTATACCTTCTTTTTTTTTTGAATAAATAAAGGTTTTCAATTCATAATCCAGTCCTTAACTCTACAGATTACACTCAATAATCCCACCTATGTCTCCTATACGAGTCTACTAGTCATCTTAGTCCATGAAGAATTGTATTTAAAGATAGATAGGAAAGACAGTCTCATGAAGAAAGAAATAGAAGTTTAGGCCTATACCCACAGAGTGACTGTGGCGATAGACCACCGATTCAGGAGCGGCGTCTAGATCTTGAGTTACAAACAATCTGACTCCTCTCCTGCAACCGGGAAAATATTAATGGGCCGCAAACAAAAATAAAATTTTGTAAATCGATGTCAGAGGTCCCTGACACTCTCTCCTAGAGGCACGTGGGGCCGTTGTTCGCCTCCAACATCGATGGCTTTCACAATCTCTCATAAATTTCTTTTCTTTATATGTTACTAGTATAGGCCTTGCCTACTACCAGATTTATTTGTTTGATTCGGGATACTTCAGGCGTTCCCTCACCTCACCCTTACAATCTCTAGTACTTGTTCTTAAACTACTTATCATCAGTACACTACTCGTAATTACCGATTCTCCTCTTTCTAACCTGACCAATCATCAGCTATTATCTTTTAACCCCTTCCTTTCTTTAAGTAGAGTTCCCTTCAGCTTATACCATTGATTTAATTCACTTGGTGGTTATTCTAGTTTTCCTACTTCTTAAGTTACTACTCTTCAGCATGGGCACCCAATCTTCTTTTGTCTCTAAATTCCCTAGAATTCTAACTGAAACTAATTCACGCCCAGATTAGTAAGCTTCTCTATAACCCCTGTAGTGACTTCTACTTCTACCCTAACATGTAAATTTTCCAATGGTACACACCTACTGCACTACCACTCGTAGGCCTTCTTTTGCCCTTCAATCTTTCCACTTCTTATCCCCCTCTACCATATTCCATACACCTTCGCTTGTAGATAAATCTCTATAAAAAACATAACTTAACACTACAGGCCAGCATGAAATCTATTTATAGATAGTCACCCGTCACCTGAAAGAAACCCAAGTGGGAGGGGCCCTCGTAAGAAGTACTAAGCATGCCCCTTAATTACCTTTCTTCCTTACTCCCCTCGCGTCCTGTCTCAAAAATAACAAAGTTTATATGAGCATCACCAATTGCCCCTAGCTATGTATTCATTCGTGGGACAATCACCCATAAAACCCCAAAGTGAAGAGATCTATCTTTGGCATTCAGCGGTTAGGCTCTTGACTGCTATTTCATAATTAACTTAGACCAGAAATAGAAAATAGTTGGATTACTGGATTTCATCACTTTACTTCTAGAATTCTCACTTCTATGTTCCTATTCTATTCTTTTATCATACGATACGGCGTCTAATCGCCACACATTACTTAGAAACCATCCTTACAAAAAAAGGAATATCTCAATTTTCTCACTCCCCAAGCAATAAGAAAAAGTCTAGACGATTATACTCAACCAGTGATGTCCAACTTATCCTCCGATCCTGAGTTGTCTTCCATTACTTCCTGATGTCCATATCTGCTCTTATTCAGAGCGAGCAGTCACGACTCACTCTCACAGCTGATGTTCGCTGTAGCGGTGTCTCGTACTGGCCGACTTGGTGTATTCTTCTGATTAATGACTATCTCCATATAGCCGTGTCAAGGAAGTTCACAACCAGAATTTCCTTTAGATGAAAGTCTGACACACCATTATGCCAGAACGCCTCTACCACTGTCACACATCCCAATCTCGTCTTCTCCCTTCTGCCTTTTCAACTTCTCTCTCTCGTGGTCAGGCACGTACTACTAACCGTCTTTTAGGTTCCACACGTCTCTCTCGTCGATTCACCGTCGACGCATGCGCACCTCTCCTTTTCTGTAATTCAAATAAATTCAGGGCAGTATCGATAATCATGAAAATGTTCAATATCGATTAGTTGCGGTCCCCCAACCCTTCCTTTGTTTAGGAATGGTCTCCTATCGTTGATTATGCACGTCGCTATTTGCGTCGTGACATTCTTCCCGCACTCACCATAAAAAAAATAATGTTGACACAGGTCACATTCTTTTTTTTTTTTGTGCGTGTCTCTTTTACCAGCCTTAAAGAACTTTTACCCAGGTACAAAAGGTTTCAAGTCTTTAACGTGCCACTTCCCCAACTGTTTACCAAAACGGTTCGTCAGTTCATAACTATTCTCGCTAAGCTTTTTCTTTATTATAAAGGGGCCGACGAACTTTGCACTTAAGCCTGCTGCATAAGCTTGTGAGGCATCACTTAATTTAAAGTTTCTTCTTAACACAAGATCTCCTGGACAAAATCTCACCTCTCTCCTCCGAAGATTATAATAATGACTTGAATTCTTATAGGCGGTTTCTAAGTTATGTCTAACCATTAAACGTACCGTTTTCAATTTATTGAGTCTCTCCACCCAAAGTTTTGGAATTTCTTTATAAATCGGTTGGTTTTCCACCTTTTCAATCCAACTGATAATTTCAGGCTCCTTCCCATAATTTAGCATATAAGGAGTGCATCCAGTGGAACTATGCTTAGCCGTATTTATAGCAAAATTAAATTCTCTCAAATACACGTCCCAAACTGTCTGATCCTTTTGAATGTAACTAGAAATCATTGTTTTCAATACTCTATTGACTCTTTCTACTGGATTTCCTTGTGGTGTATATACAGGTAAATAACAAGGAGTTATATTAAAAGCTTTAGCTATCTCTCGCATTAATTTACTAGTGTATTGCGGTCCATTATCCATCAGCAAATATCCCGGAATTCCCCATTTAAGGATAATCAATTCATAAAATGCTTCCGTAACTGCTCTACTGGTTGCTTTCCTTAACGCTTTACACTCTACATATTTGGTAAAGGTGTCCTGAAATACAATCACATATCTGTTTCCCTTTTTTGAACGTGGGTAAGGTCCCAACAAATCAGTAGCTACAGTCATCCAAGGTTTCTCTTTCTGGTAAAAATGCATTGGTCCTGCTTGAGCCGTCTGTAATACTTTCTGCCTCTGACATATTTCACAAGCAGTAACATATTTAGCAACATCTCTAAACATTCCCGGCCAATAATACTTGTTTGCTATTCTAAAGAAAGTTTTAGCTATCCCCATATGCCCTGCAGTAGGTGCATCATGACATTCCTGCAATACTTTAATCCTAAAATCTTGTGGAATAACTAATTTCCACCTATTTACTGTTCCCTCTAAAGTTTGTTCTAACTGATCTAATATTAGATGGTACAACTTCCCATCTACGACCTTCCAATCTGGCCAAAATTTAGGTTTACTTTGTACTTGCTCTTTCCGCTTAATATACCAAGCATCTTGTATATTTTCCCACTCCACTACTTCAGAGTTATCAGTCAACAAGAGGCAAAATTCTTCCTCTACCGTTTTCTCTTGAACTTTCCCTTCGTGTATTCTAGATAAAGCATCCGGAACTTTTTGTAATCTACCAGGCCTATGTATTACTTCAAAATCATACTCCTGGAGCAATAAACTCCACCTAGCTAATCGTCCGGTCGGATTCTGTAATGTATTTAACCATTTCAGAGCAAAGTGATCAGTATATACTTTAAAATGATAACCTTCCAAATAAGGACGAAACTTTTGAACTGCCCATAATATAGCTAACAATTCTTTCTCGACTATTGCCCACTTTTGCTCGCCTACCGTTAAAGTTCTACTAGCATAAGCTATTACTTTTTCCTCTCCTTCCTCTCCTGTCTGAATTAATGCTGCTCCTAGTCCTGAAAAACTAGCGTCGGTCTGTAGCACTAGGGGTTTAGTATAATCTGGACAAGTTAATATAGGACTACTAGATAATTTCGATTTTAATTCATCAAAAGATTCCTGACATTCCTTAGTCCAACGCCATTTCTGATTCTTTTTCAGAAGTGCAGTGAGGGGCTTTACAACTTCAGAAAAAAATGGAATGAATCGTCGGTACCAAGAAGCCAATCCTAAAAATGCTCCTACTTCCTTGACTTTTGTAGGGGCTGGATACTCAAGGATACACGAGATTTTATCTGAATCTACAGCAATTCCTAATGGAGTAATGATATGACCCAAATATTTTAATTCACTTCTGCAAAATTTTGATTTTTCCCTATTAATTTTCAGGTTAGCTTTTCTTAATTTCTCTAAAACTTTTTCTAACAAGGACAAATGTTCTTCAAACGTCTCACTAATAAGTACTATATCATCCAAATAACAAAAGCATTTCTCTCCTATCTCTTCTCTTAATATAGTATCAACTAATCTTTGAAACGAGGCTGGTGCGTTATGGATTCCAAAAGGCATAACTCGAAACTGATACAATCCTCTACCAGGTACGGTAAATGCTGTTTTTTCTTTACTTGCTTCATCTAATGGAACTTGCCAATACCCATTTTTCAAATCTATTGTACTGATATACCTAGCATGTCGTAATTTACTCAACACATGTTCAATGTATGGCAAAGGATAACTATCTCTTTTTGTACAATTATTTACTTTTCTGAAATCTACGCAGAACCTCCATGTTTTATCTGGTTTCTTTACCATAACTACCGGAGACGACCAAGGTGAATTTGAAGGCTCTATAACTTTTTCCAATAACATTTTATCTATTTCCGCGTGTATAACTTTTTCCAAAATGGGTGATACTGGATAATATCTTTGTTTTATAGGTTCTGCATCGCCTGTATCAATAACATGAGAAATCAGATCGGTAAGTCCAGTACACTGATCAAATTTCTGTAACTGATTTTCCAAAAACATATTCAATCTGTCCCTTTCCTGAGGTGTAGGTAAAGTAAGAATATTATGTAGTTGATCTTCTTCTTTTAAATCTATAGCCTTAACAAATTGAAAAATTTTTGCTGGTTCATCTTTGAAATACCAAGTCCCATCTTGCAAATCTACTACTAACCCAATTTGTTTCAAAACATCCATGCCCAGAATCATATCTACTGCTAAATTTGGCATAATTTTACATTTTATCTGAAAGATCCTGTCCTGCAATTTCATCTCAAAAGTTCTCTCTCCTGTTATAGAACTATAAGTTTTATCTGCTAGTTGCACCACCCTAACTTCAGATTCTTCTACTGCTAAATCTAACATTTTACACAAAAAATCACCCTTCTCTCCCACATAAGTTTTATCTGAACCTGAATCTATTAAAGCAATAAATGTAATATCCTCCAGCAAAATTTCAACAAAACATCTATCTCCATTAACTAAATCTGTAGGATTTATATTTAGCATCACACAAGCCTGATTTTTAGTTATTTGCCTTAAAGAATTTGTAGGCCTAACTTTTCTTTCCTGGGGCATCCTACAATCAATAGACCTATGTCCAAGCTTATTACAATTATAACATTTAATCGTAGTGCGTGGAGTAACTCTACGAGGTGCCTTACACTCGAACTGCCTATGTCCTATTTTATCACAGTTCCAACATCGCTGGTTATTTGAAAAACGCAAAGTGGTGTTTTTACCATTTTCCCCCAACTCATCCTGTCTCTCTTTATTTTCTATTGCTTTAACTATTCTAGAATCATTTACAGGACTTGAATTTCGTTCCTTATCCCACGTCTTTGCAGAAAAACTAACACTAGGTTTCTTTTGTAATTCAGACGATGGAAGTTCCTGTTTTCCCTGAATTCCTAACGCTGTATGAACCGAAGGTATAACAACTTGTCTCTGGGGTTTATAAGCCGTTTCTTTAATTGTAGCTCTAACCTGCGTTGGAGGAGGAATATATCTCTCAGAATCTAACAATATTTGTTCATACTGTCTACCTACACGTATTAAATCTGTTATAGTTTGAATCTCTGCAGGTCTAAGGTACAATTTTACATCAGGACGCAAATTTTTGATAACAGTCTTCATCATTTGTTGAGGACTCATTGGAGTACTTAGCCTCCTCATTAACGTTTGAATAGCATTAACATAATCAAAAATCGATTCTTTAGGACCTTGCGTTCTCTGTCTAATCTCATCCAAAAGCGCGTCTTCCTCATCAATAGGCAAGTAATATTCTCTAAATTCTTTCAAAAAAGCTTCCCATGTAGGCCAATCTGTTAATCTGTTCCTGTACCAAAGTAAAGCTGAATCTTGTAAAATTTCGGGTAATACTGACAATAACTCTGCACCCTGTAACTTAGAACTTTGTTTTAAATCTTCCAATCTCTCCAAAAATAAGTAAATGCTATCCCCAGGTTTGAATTTAATGTTCCATTTACGAACCAGATCCAAGGTATTTGGTTTATGCGGCTCTAACTGAATTGTGAACGATGGTACTACTGGTACAACTTCTTCTGAATCAGCTACCGCCATGGCCTTCCTACGCATTAACTTAACCCATGTATACACTACATCTCCATATGAATCTTGTGGAACCGTTATATTATGTTCAACTAAATCTTCTTCCAAAACTTCCTGACTCAGAGCAAAAGCCGTAATTAACACTTGAAATGACTGAGGGTTCTTGCGGGCATAATCTAACAAGCGTTGTCTTAACTCATCCCTTGTACCTGTGGTCGGTAACTTTACTCTATCACATTCTGCCTCTAAATCCGCCTTCCTCAACTTCCTAATAGCTTGGGTTAACTCAGCTGCTCTTATTTGTGCATATGGATCAACATAAGTAGCCATATTTATATATTAACAATACCACTGAAAAAAAAGATTAGAACACAATAGTTCAGTCGTCTGTCTTAGTCATCTATAGAAGTCCTTACTTGTCAATAGTCATTATTCTTTTCCCAAAAATATGTTATTATTATTATATTTTTTTTTTGAGAATAAATTTCAGTTATACTAACCTAACTCCCAAAATTCTTTTAACACTATCTCGCCTCACGTTAGGATATCAAACTTTGTGATTTCAACCCAACTCAACCCACGCTATGGGCTCCAAAATATATGATGACTCGTATTTCAAGTTTCCAATTCTAACTGATTAATGTTTATTTTCTTTTCTTATATCAAGCCCCACGCTATGGGCGACCAAACTTTCTGAAGACTGGACTTCACGTTACTTTGCTTTAAGTAACAACGACCGTAATTTATGAAACTTTAACTGAATAAAGGTTTCTTTTTACTTAACAATTTTAACTAAATTAAGTTACAACAATTAGCAATACTGTTTTGTTTTAACACTACTTAGCCCCACGTTGGGCGCCAAACTTTGTGATGGGCTTTTCTTATTTTATGCTATAAAGTTCCCTAACTTCTTGGATTAAATCTTCGCCAAAATTCTTCGCCAAAATCTGTGACGACTAATATGTGATTATTCTCAATCGTAGTATATAAGTTTACTGAACTCCTACAAAACAAGGTCACTCATGCACCTGTCGTGTCATCATAACACTGCCTGCATAGTCCACATTCCAACGTTCAGTACAACTACCTCTGTCACCGGGTGATTGCAAATTTCCTACTCTCAGTCTACTTTCTCTTTCTCTTAACAATTTACCCAGTCTTGATAATATTGATGAAAATTTATATTAACGGGCGCCATCATCAATACGCTTCCTCTTTTCTTTTTTTGTTATGTATCAGCCCAGTCACAAATTAAATTATAGATACACAGGCTATGTACCTACATGCCTCTCGACTAGCTTTTAAATTAACAGTGGAGACGGGAATTGGGTTCGGATTTACCTTTCGTTTATTACTCTGCTTCTCTCTATTTCTTCTTTTTCTCCTTTATCAGTGCTCACTACCAAAGTATATAACTTAGCCCAAAAATCAGCGACTCTCAAACCATTACAAGGATAAGGGTCAAAAATCTGAACTTCACGTTAATTTACTTTGCATAACAATAACCATAATTTATTTAATATATCATTTTTTTCTTTCTTTTTTCAACAATAACAATCTTACATACAATAAATTACATTTACCCAACATTAACCATTCAACATTTTTATTAGTAGGATAATATTTAATTATTCAAGGTTAGTATACCCAGTTTAACTATATAAGTACGTTCTCTGTTCAACAATAACAAATCCCTAATTAATTACTTTAACCTTCTTTCTTTTTTTTTGTTTCCAGGTATCTACTAGAACGTCTTGTATTATTCTTCTAATTTACTACTGACTTGTGTAATCATTTACATTTGCAACTTCAGGATAGTTCAATATATATATTATACCTTCTTTTTTTTTTGAATAAATAAAGGTTTTCAATTCATAATCCAGTCCTTAACTCTACAGATTACACTCAATAATCCCACCTATGTCTCCTATACGAGTCTACTAGTCATCTTAGTCCATGAAGAATTGTATTTAAAGATAGATAGGAAAGACAGTCTCATGAAGAAAGAAATAGAAGTTTAGGCCTATACCCACAGAGTGACTGTGGCGATAGACCACCGATTCAGGAGCGGCGTCTAGATCTTGAGTTACAAACAATCTGACTCCTCTCCTGCAACCGGGAAAATATTAATGGGCCGCAAACAAAAATAAAATTTTGTAAATCGATGTCAGAGGTCCCTGACACTCTCTCCTAGAGGCACGTGGGGCCGTTGTTCGCCTCCAACATCGATGGCTTTCACAATCTCTCATAAATTTCTTTTCTTTATATGTTACTAGTATAGGCCTTGCCTACTACCAGATTTATTTGTTTGATTCGGGATACTTCAGGCGTTCCCTCACCTCACCCTTACAATCTCTAGTACTTGTTCTTAAACTACTTATCATCAGTACACTACTCGTAATTACCGATTCTCCTCTTTCTAACCTGACCAATCATCAGCTATTATCTTTTAACCCCTTCCTTTCTTTAAGTAGAGTTCCCTTCAGCTTATACCATTGATTTAATTCACTTGGTGGTTATTCTAGTTTTCCTACTTCTTAAGTTACTACTCTTCAGCATGGGCACCCAATCTTCTTTTGTCTCTAAATTCCCTAGAATTCTAACTGAAACTAATTCACGCCCAGATTAGTAAGCTTCTCTATAACCCCTGTAGTGACTTCTACTTCTACCCTAACATGTAAATTTTCCAATGGTACACACCTACTGCACTACCACTCGTAGGCCTTCTTTTGCCCTTCAATCTTTCCACTTCTTATCCCCCTCTACCATATTCCATACACCTTCGCTTGTAGATAAATCTCTATAAAAAACATAACTTAACACTACAGGCCAGCATGAAATCTATTTATAGATAGTCACCCGTCACCTGAAAGAAACCCAAGTGGGAGGGGCCCTCGTAAGAAGTACTAAGCATGCCCCTTAATTACCTTTCTTCCTTACTCCCCTCGCGTCCTGTCTCAAAAATAACAAAGTTTATATGAGCATCACCAATTGCCCCTAGCTATGTATTCATTCGTGGGACAATCACCCATAAAACCCCAAAGTGAAGAGATCTATCTTTGGTATTCAGCGGTTAGGCTCTTGACTGCTATTTCATAATTAACTTAGACCAGAAATAGAAAATAGTTGGATTACTGGATTTCATCACTTTACTTCTAGAATTCTCACTTCTATGTTCCTATTCTATTCTTTTATCATACGATACGGCGTCTAATCGCCACACATTACTTAGAAACCATCCTTACAAAAAAAGGAATATCTCAATTTTCTCACTCCCCAAGCAATAAGAAAAAGTCTAGACGATTATACTCAACCAGTGATGTCCAACTTATCCTCCGATCCTGAGTTGTCTTCCATTACTTCCTGATGTCCATATCTGCTCTTATTCAGAGCGAGCAGTCACGACTCACTCTCACAGCTGATGTTCGCTGTAGCGGTGTCTCGTACTGGCCGACTTGGTGTATTCTTCTGATTAATGACTATCTCCATATAGCCGTGTCAAGGAAGTTCACAACCAGAATTTCCTTTAGATGAAAGTCTGACACACCATTATGCCAGAACGCCTCTACCACTGTCACACATCCCAATCTCGTCTTCTCCCTTCTGCCTTTTCAACTTCTCTCTCTCGTGGTCAGGCACGTACTACTAACCGTCTTTTAGGTTCCACACGTCTCTCTCGTCGATTCACCGTCGACGCATGCGCACCTCTCCTTTTCTGTAATTCAAATAAATTCAGGGCAGTATCGATAATCATGAAAATGTTCAATATCGATTAGTTGCGGTCCCCCAACCCTTCCTTTGTTTAGGAATGGTCTCCTATCGTTGATTATGCACGTCGCTATTTGCGTCGTGACACGTGGAAGGAGTTGCACTGTAGTGTTTGATGGGTACACGAGCTCATCCTCAAGTACAAAGGTCGCTGAGCAGCCAAGGCGGTACCGTCTCAGCAAGTCAGCCAACATACATTTCAATCAGGAGACAGTCATAACTGTGAAGCAGGGTGACTTCCTGTCAAATGTCTGCAACAAAAGTGTGCTGAACGTCACACTACAGGCACATGGAGTCAGAACCTTTCTAGCACGGAATGATGCGGTTGTCCTCATTATAGACATGGCTGTGGAGTTGTCACATACCAACGCTGTTGCAGTTATTGGTGAGGAAGTCGACCTAATAGTCCTGTTGATGGCCAAAACACCTAGTGACCAGAACATATTTTTCGTCAAGCCTGGATGTGGAAACATAAAACCTACATTGTTTTTTACCCAGGAGCTTCAGACCCAGGGACTGCGAGGCATACTATTTCTACATGCTTTCACTGGGTGCGATACCACCTCAGCAGCCTTTCGAAAGAGTAAGCTGGGATTTATCAAACTGTATTTGAAGTCTCCAGACTGCAGTTTTCTCAGGGACTTCAAACGGGATAGCCAAAGGACCTAACTACAACTGCAAACGAACGTAACCGATGGTTAGAGTACGGTCATAGGGGCATAAGCAGATGTTTCTCAAGGCGCAACTACAACAGTCCCGAAAAGAAAGGACTATAAAAACCCTCGCGTAAGAGTGCATACCCAGACGTCCATGGCATAAGGGCCTAACAACATCGATTAAAACCCTTGAGTAAGAGTGCGTATCCTGACCTCCATGGCATAAGGGCGTAACAACATTGGTAGAAACCTTGCATAAGAGTGGGTATCCAGACGTCCATGGTATAAGGGCGTAAAAACATTGGTAAAAACCTTGCGTAAGAGTGCGTATCCAGGCGTCCCTTCCAGGCATCGTTGGCAATAGGATCTAACTGCGACGCCGGGCGTCGGGTAGGGGCAACGGGAAGTTGCCAACTTTTCACCGCTTAAAACGGGCCCTCTTACTACATATTAAGTTAAATGTAAATTAAATGTAACACAGTTTCAAAAAGCGTTTACGAGTTAATGTGTTAATAAAACACTTATGTACAAATTGTTGTTGACTCTCGAATCACCCTACCCCAATGCCTTTGCGGAGCGAATGTATAGTTTATACATATTATATTAACTGTACATTATATATTATATACATTGAATACAAGTATAATTGCCTATGTAGAGGGTTATTAAATAACAACAAAGATTCAGCGGTACTCGATAAATTGTCAATTTTGAGTATTATCAAAAATGTCCATCATATATTAAAGTAATTGTATTTCTGTAGGGGTAAATGATGGAGCTCTCAAAGTGGTTCCACTAGGTTCGGGGTTCAAAAATAGTATTACACGACACCAAACAATATTACTTTTGAAGGACTACATATATACTTGAAAATATATTATAAATACATAATTATATACATATACAATTTATTTATGTGCCATTTATATACAATACATACTATTTATACATATAATACGTATATATTGGATTATATATAGAGTTTGAGCAGTGGAAGAATGGAAAATAAGAAAATTAAGTTTTTCTGCAAAATCCCGGAATAAACATATAACGTTCAAATTGCTCTAATGTTTGAACGAATGAAGATGAAAAGTAAACTATCATATATTCTTCAAGGAAATTTAATTATCTACAACTTCTTTCCTTATGACATTTCGGTACAACGAAGGGCTGAAGAGTTAACTAACGAAACAAGTAAAAAAACTCGAGGCAATTTAATTTTTTTTCAAAATTAGGTAATTTTGACCGCAGATATCTCGAAAACTAGGCGAGATAGCGAAAAAATGAATATAATCAATCTTTTGGAGCAGTTTATCAGCGTTAATTTTGTATAAAAAAGTCTTATGGCTAGGACCCATAGTTTTCGAGATATAAGCGAAAAACCGAAAAAAGGGACCTTCTAAGGGCCCCCCTGCCCCCCGCTCACCTCCTAGGAGTGGGGACTTTTAGTATGTTTACCTCCTAACTAGTCCAAACAAAGTCCCAAAGTCAAAATATGTGTTCCTTCCATTTCCCTCTACAACTTTTCATTGACTGGGCTATGTGTATGAGAAAGAACAATTATTACAATATAAAATTGCACTCACATGTAACCCAACTGTGAACAAATGTAGTTGGCAGATGAACCATTGTCCCAATGTGTCACACAAGCAGGATGCCATTTCTGATGCTCAGGTTGAAAAATTTCCAGCTTTCCTTTTCCTGAGTCACCCATCCTTTCACTGAGCCGCACTGAACAAAAAGTTAGTTTATTTTGTCGTAGCTATTTCAATATACATTCATTTTTTAAAATTATACAAATAATTAATTATAAAATTAGTTACTTAATTCAAGATTTTAATAACTGATATTGGTAAATGAAACAGTAGGATATAATTAAATAAAATATTTATTACAGTAGGATATAATTAAATTAAATATTTATTTAAAATATGATATAATGAAAACAATATACCGGTACAATTGAGAATGGGTAAAACATAAAATAGCTTTTACATATATTTAATGTAATAAAGATATAACATTCAGAAAACAGGTTTTGTACTGTGAAGGTAATGTGTAACAACTAGCCATAGTAATGGCTTATACATAGCATAGATCTAGCATGCAAACAAAAGGGAGGATGTATTTTTTAGGGTCCTTCTGTTTCTCTCTTTCATTCCAGTAACACTCTCCACTTCACCTATATTTCCCCCTTCCTTATTATCAACTTGTTTCATTTCTCTGACATCAGGTATGTGACTGATGCAGAATACACTGCAGGCCCTCCCCATACTTGGACACTATGTGATTTGTGGAGAAGAGGTTCCTGGTGGTGTGCCATAGACCCGGGGCTCCATGAATAAGATACCAAGGATGATTACACAAATGGAATGGTAACAGTCATTTTTGGGTTGAAGGGTGTTTGGAGATTTGTAAACCAGAAGGTATATCATTCCATCAGAGTCTGGCACAATGGGGATCATTCAAGAAGCTGACATGTTTGTGGTCGTCTCATCCTCAAAGCAAACAAGTGTTCAATCAATTTAATTTTTGTTTAAACATATACTATGAAAAACATTATCACTAAATCAACAAAATAGTACTAGGTATACTCCCAACTATCCAGAAGAGCAGGTTAGATAATAAAATCCCAGTTAAGCCAGAGTTTTATAAAATTTAATACAGTGCATGCTGCTTATTGTGATCAATTTGGGACGTAGCTAATCTGATAATATTAACCAATTAATAACAGTAGCTGAAGGAATTAAATGAAGGTTATTTATTCATATATAAGATAATACACTACAAAACAGAATTTTAAATATTTATTCATAAAATAATACATAACTGTGAATCATTGAACTACTCATAGGCTAATACAATAATAGTTTGCAAGCAACTATTTTTTCAACAAGTGACAAAGTTTTTATTTTTTATTTTTTACTTTCCTTTAGGAGTCCATTAACCATACTCCATACTCAGTTACCAGATACAAGTGTTTTTGGAAATCTATACTGATCTATGGTGAACCCCACCTAGCAAAACTTCTACCGCCTGTCTGTTCAAGTTGTTTCATTTTACACTAGCCATCACTGTATGTCAACACTGTTACCTTCATAAATAAAAAGCAACAGCAGAACGGTGGGGTGAAACATTTTTTATTGCTTAAAAGAAAAAATTATGTAATGCCACCCCTCGAACTGGTCATCCTGTGAGCTGGGAACAGAATTGCTACCTCCAGTACAACACAATACAGTTTAATTAGAAACGAAACTCTTAAAAACCAAATTTTGAATGATGTGCAGTACTTGGAAATAAAGCTGCAAAAAAGTAAAATGTGATAGCATAAATTGAATCTTTGATCACAATAAACAGCATTTCTTCAATGTATCAGTATTAATCCCTATGGGCATTCATAAAAGTGATAACACTACCCGATTGATAACATTATCCGCGATTACATTAAGCGGCGTTCCTGCCCCATTCATACCATTAAAAACACCCTTCTTGTGTACCAAGACCCGCTCTTATTCACAGCAGTAGCTGACACCTTAAGAGGGGATTTTGCGGGTTTTTTGGGTGTGGGTATTTTAAGAGAAGAATGACTTGAAATGAACTTGTATAAGTCATTTATAAGGATTCTGAAATAAAATGCATGCATTAAATTTTTTTAATAATTACTTCTTATGGCTGGAGAGAACAAATTGTATTAGCATGATTTTTAACTCCAGTAGCTGACATCGCAATTCTTAGTTATACCTAGAAGCTGATACTCCGTTGCACTAGTAGCTGAAATTTGAAGAATGTTACATTAAGTTTTATCTAAAGCAGATGAAAAGCTCTCTTGTAACAGTTTCATGGCATTCTTCATAAAGTTCTTCTATTAGAAGAATTTTTCACACATTGGTGAAGTTGAAAATAAGTTCACTTCAAACTAAGTTTATGTGTCTTAAAACCTCTATTTCTCGGACACGGAAAGTACTCTGACCATTGACTTTATGGGTGTGTTGATGGTTTGTATAATCTCATCTCTGGAATACCACGTGATGTCATCTTGTCTTTTTTCATGCAATTTCCAGTTATAACCACTCATCTTCATTGAGGTAATATAAAATAATTATTTTCTTTTAATTTCCTCTACCTTCCCAGAAAAATATTCTCCTTCATATTTTATAATAACACACCATGACCTTTCTTCTATATTTCCTAAATTTGCAAGATTGCTGACTCTTTTCTTTCCTTTATCTTCTGCGTGTTTTTCTACCTTCTTTACCGTTTTCTTGTAGCCTATGCCTGCTGATCTACGTTCTCCGTCTTTTTCTCTCTCCCTTTCGTACTCATTAAATCATCACTATACAGTGACATCTCTTCATCCTAAGGCTCAGTTTCAATTAATGAGATCTTCGCTTTTCTCTTTTTCATTATTAAGTGCCAGTATGGTACTTTATGAGATTGTGTGGGGGACGAAAAATGTCTGTCCGTCCGTCCGTCCGTGTGTCTGTACGCGCGATAACTCAAATACGCTTTATCAAATTTTAATGAAACTTGGTATACGTGTTTATAATGTCCATGGGAAGAACCCTATTGATATTGGACCAAATCGGTTCACCGGTACCGGAGTAAAACCCAATTTAGTGTCTATTTTAAAGGCGTGAAAACACACACGGCTTTTTCGGATTTTCATGAAACTTGGAATACCTATTTATAATGTCCATGGGAAGACGTCTGTTGATATTGGACCAAATCGGTTGGCCGGTACCGGAATAATACCCAAATGAATGCCTTTTTGTGGTATCATATAACAAAAGGAGCGGTAACTCAAAACGGCTTTTTCGGATTTTCATGAAACTTCGTATACTCATTTGTAACAACCATAGCAATAAGCCAATTGAATTTGGTCCTAATCGGTTGACCAGTACCGATATAAAGAGTAATTAACAGTCACATTTATTATAATACTAGCTGAAATGGCCCGGCGTTACCCGGGTTTTGTATTTTGTAATAAGAAATTAACTTATGAAGGACTTAAGATTTGCATACTCTAGGTCCTTATATAATTTGAATGTAGAGTTCGAAATGAGGTAGAACGACATATGGCACTCAGACTAATCCCTCAGAAAACGCTAGATATAGCTTTTTATGGCTCATAGAGGATGTAGAATTTTGCATTCCATTGCTTTTACACACCATGCCTGGGAGGAGTGCAAATAAGAAGAAAAAGAAATTTCGGTTACATAAGATTATATTGTCTTGACAGAAAATTGTATTTCTCACTCTCATATTACCATAGAACCGTTTCGAGGCTGAGGTAAAAAAGAAATTCAGTATCACTTTCATACTTTCCTTCCCAAAAACCTGGGACATAATATACTGCGCGCGTAGGACTGAAAATGTTCCATCCCTTTTTGTCTTCTTTTACATGCATAGGGCCTCTGAAAAACATCCCTAGGCCTATTTCTCAACTAATGCAAAGCCTACAGCTATGAGTAACGTATCAGTGGATAGGACTTCCGACATAGCATACTCACTGGCAAACACGTAAGTTGTCCCTGCAATACGACCGCTTATTCTACATCAAAATGTGAAATGTATTTTCCATGTCGAGGGTAGAGAAAGTTATGTGACTGCTTTATTTTCGTGGATTTTATTCGTCAAGAATATTTTCACAATTATGTAATAAATACTTCGATAGTATCAGCATTTGTTAAAGCCCAGTATTATAATGTAGTATCCAAAGCCCTATGTAAACATCGTAAACAATACTTTCGTTATGTAAACAATTGACATCAGAACTCTCTAACTTTGCCTCATTTCACATTTCCGACTTTTCCCGTGGATTTTCCAAAAATTTTCTTTCTCACAAACCTTGTCGTGACAATTATGAACACAACAAAAAAGTATCAGCCAAATCGGTCTAGCCGTTCTCAAGTGATGCGGCAACAACCCTTTTGTAAATTCATTTTTATTAATATAGATTGTGTTAAATTCGAAGCATTTTGATTGGCTCGCGGCCAACCAATCAGCGGGCTCGTATAAATCCTCCTTCAGTTGCCATGGACAGTTGACATCTACATGAAAAACAAATGTTCCCATATGCTCGATTATAGATGAAGGGTTAAGGACTTGAAAAATCAAAAGGGGTACAACGGAAGTACGTAGGATAATATTAAAATAAATCTCTGGTAGAGGAGGACCGTTTATGTGAGAGCAAAAGTGGACTGAGTATCGAGGTCGATGAAATCAGGGAGCCAAGGAATTATAATTGGGAAAGAATCTATAACATGTCTTTAAAACTATGCATTTATTCACACTTGTAAACTGATGGATAATTAAAATATGAAACTTGAATAATGACTGTAGAAACACTTAGAAGAACAATGAACTAAAATGGCGGGGAAACTTGATGTTGCACCACGTGTATGAAATTATGCAAATTTATAAATCACCAATAAATTATACATGAAAATAATTGTAGTGATGAGTACTTTTATTTAAAGGTGTTGAAAGATATCGGAACTTGCTAATTCACTTAAGGTTAGCTTCACGGATGAAACGATGATGTCACCACACTAACACTTTGTAGAACCTTATAGAAGTGATCCAATAAGCATTGAACTTGACAAAATGACTAAATTATAATGAATAATTTATCGTAATTAATAAAACTTATAATGGAAGTTTTATATCAATAGTTCCGAGTTATAAGACAAAGGGCGCAAGTAGCCTTTGTTAAAACCGCGGGAACAAGAGCAGAACAGAGTGCGACTTACTCGTATGTCTGCAGATCTAATACTAAAACACCAAGCGACGCTATAAGCCAGCGTCCCTCAAGACCACCTGCTCTGAGCCTTGCACACGGCGCAAAAATCTGATGCAACTGGATGACGTCAGGCGGGCAAAGATACAGCGGATTAATAGAATTAGACATAGCCACTGCACATACATAACATAATGGAAAAACATGTAGCTTGCGACGACATACGACCCGCGTTGAAGCATAGCTTTAATAAAGATAAATCACAAAGTGCAAGCTGAATGTATACATGTGATATGCGTTAAAACACTGACTTATTACATATATCACAAGAATATAATAATAGAAAGAAAATGACATTCTACACACATCGCAAGAATACGATTTGGCGTAGCCAAGAGCTAGTAAATCTATATTAATAAAAGGAAGTGTCTGTCCTCCGTCTGTCTGTCCTCCGTCTGTCTGTCCGCGATGCCCAGCGAAATCTACTCAACACAGAGATCTGAAATTTTATAAGTAGGCGGACTAAAGGGTCGGAATGTGCACCTCGAAGCCGGAATTTTAATTTTCGCCTCCGTTCGTGAGTTATGAGTGAAAAACTGGCAGAAAACGTGCATTTTTTTGCGTTTTAGAAGCATCAGTTTCAGTAATAAATTTCAATATCAAATCACTTACAGATGGCTTTGGCTATTTTTGTCAACATACCTCATAGCCTACCTTGAAAATAAAAGCAACGCGATCGCTTGATTTTGTTAGTCCATCCTAGACGATTCATTTGTTTAGAGTGTCAAGGCCCACAGACATATGACATTTTCAACCTACACGGAAGAATGTTAATCAACCCTAAATATGGTCAAACATTGTTCGATTTGAACGAAACTCACTATACAGGGGTTTTCTGGGCCAAGGAACTCGAATCTGAGATCGCTTTTACCAGGGGACGCTACCTAATCGTGGAATGCACTCCACGTGATTTTGGTGTTAATAATTATAATTTGAAATAATTATCGCGTGGGAAGCCGCGGGCACATGCGGGCACATGCTGTTTGTCTGTCTGTCCACGATGCCCATCGAAATCTACTGAACGCAAAGATCTGAAAATTTAAAGATAGATGGACTGAAAGGTGGGCGAATGCACCTCGAAGCCGAATTTTTAATTTTAGCTTTCGTTCGCGAGTTATGAGTGAAAAACTGGCAGAAAACGTGATTTTAGCGCTGTCGAAGCATCAGATTTCAGTAATACATTTCAATGTCAAATCAATTGCAGTTGGCTTTGGCTATTTTTGTCATACTGTGGAAATAAAAGCATCGCGATCGCTTGAATGTTGTAAGCCCACGCTGGTCGATTCATTTGTTTAGAATGTCAAGGCCCGTAGACATATGAAATTTTCAACCTACACGGAAGAGGGATAATCAACATAGACCTAAATATGGTTAAGCATCGTTCGATTTGGACGAAACTCACTATACAGGGATTTTCTGGGCCAAGGAACTCGAATCTGAGATAGCTTTTACCAGGCAACGATATCTAATCGCGGTATGTAATTCACGTGATTTAGGTGTTAATAAAATAATGATTTAACTATTATGCTCTTAATTTTTAATTCTTGAAATAATTATCGCGGGCGATCGCTTGATTTTGTAAGTCCATCCTGGACGATTCATTTGTTTAGAATATCAAGGCCCGAAGACATATGAAATGTTCAACCTACACGGAAGAGGGATAATCAATATAGGCCTAAATATGGTCAAACATTGTTCGATTTGGACGAAACTCACTGTACAGGGGTTTTCTGGGCCAAGGAACTCGAATCTGAGGTCGCTTTTACCAGGCGACGCTATCTAATCGTGGTATGTAGTCCACGTGATTTAGGTGTTAATAAATATAATAATTTAACTATTATGCTCTTAATTTTTAATTTTTGAAATAATTATCGCGGGCGAAGCCACATGCTAGTAAATGGATATAAAAGGGAGAACTATAAATATAAGACCATAATAAGTGTCCTACTCGTCTTTGGATAGAGGACACACCTTTACTATGGGTCGCTTATATTCACCACTGGAAGTACGCACTGCAATCACTCGCACTAAACCATCTTCACCAGGATGAGTAGCGGTGATCACGCCTAACTTCCATTGAAGAGGAGGAATGTTGTCTTCTTTCAAGATGAAGACTGTGCCAACTCGAACGTTTTCACTGGAGCAAAACCATTTCTGCCTCTGTTGTAAGGAATGAAGATATTCTGAAACCAGCGTTTCCATAACCGCTGTAAATGATCTTGTGGAAGTTGCCATTTTTCAACATATCTCTTATCTTCTATAGGAGGATGTGAAGGTAGGAATGTGAGAGGTTCTCCAATCAAGACGTGACCAGGAGAAAGATATGACAAATCAGCTGGATCATCACTAAGACGAATGAGTGGTCTAGAATTCAGACAAGCTTCAATCTGAGTTAGAAGAGTGCAAAGCTGTTCGTATGTGAGAACTTGAGCACCCATTACTCTTCTCAGATGAAATTTCATAGATTTCACTGCTGCTTCATGTAAACCACCAAAGTGGGGGAGCTAGGAGGTATAAAATACCAATTGTACTCATTATTTGCAGTGAAGTTTTGAATTGCAATTTGAAATTCTGTTGACTGTAGCAACAATCGGAGATCTCTTAACTTGTTGTTTGCTCCAACAAAGTTAGTGCCATTATCACTGACGATTTCTTTACATAGTCCACGACGTGATGTAAATCTTCTTAGAGCGGCTATAAATGCATCAGATGTGAGATCAGAAACTAGTTCAATGTGGATAGCTTTAGTGACCAAGCATACAAAAATGGCAATGTAAGCTTTTACAGTAGTTTTGCTGCGAGGAGCACGATATCTTATGTTGAATGGTCCAGCATAATCCACTGCTGTACGGAGAAAGGGCCTAGCAGGAGTTATTCTTTAGCTAGGAAGATTGCCCATTAACTGCTGAGAACATTCTGCCTTTAACTTGAAGCAGGTAAGACATTTATGCAAAATAGATTTCACTACTCTACGAATACAAGGTATCCAGTAGGTTTGTCTTAGAGAAGCTATAATCAGTTGATGAGATGCATGCAGTAGCTTGCGATGTTCATATTCCACTATCAGAATGGTTAAATCATGTCTGGAGGGAAGGATAACCAGATGTCTTGCATCATGTGTAAGATCTGCTTTCTCCAGCCTTCCACCCACTCTTAAAATATTATTCTGATCTAGGAATGGAACTAATGAATGGATTGAACTTTTAACAGATGTTTGCTTGCCATTGTGAAGATCTTTCAGTTCCTGAGCGAAAGCTGCTTTCTGAGCGATTTTAACACAAGTTTGCAAAGCGTGATGGAGTTCTTCTGCTGCAATCAGTCCATGATACTTTTTTTCATGACGGCAGGCAGAAATAAACCTGTACATATAACAAGTCACTCTCTGAAGGTGTCTAAGATCAGAAAACCTTGTGATAATGTTATCTTCTTCTGTAGTGGACACCATACAGAAAGAAACAGGTTGCTCGGAAGAATCCTGAACATTTAATTGTTTTGGTTGTTCAGGCCATGATGTTGTGGATTGTGATAGCCAACTAGGACCATGCCACCACAAATCCATGTCAGCTAGTTGTTCAGATGACACACCTCTTGAAACTAGATCAGCTGGGTTGTCTTCTGTAGACACATGTCGCCATGCTGCAGTTTCAGAAAGCTCTTGAACTTGCGACACACGGTTGGATACAAAAGTTTTCCACTTTCGTGAGTCCGATTTTATCCAAGACAGCATAATAACTGAGTCAGACCATAAATAGTTTTGTGATGTTTGAATATTAAGGTCACTTAATACCTTGTTGTGTAGTTTAGACAACAACAATGCACCACAGGGTTCAAGTCGTGGAATGGTTTGCCTTTTAAGAGGGGCTACCTT
This sequence comes from Ectobius pallidus, assembly GCA_964059195.1. NCBI lineage: Eukaryota > Metazoa > Arthropoda > Insecta > Blattodea > Ectobiidae > Ectobius > Ectobius pallidus. The sequence continues at coordinate 134,928,791 of CAXKWD010000003.1, forward strand.
AGACTTGGAGCACAATAATTGGATTGTAACTTCACCTTCACTGTTCACTGAGCGAAGATATATGCACGCACCATAAGCCTTTTCTGATGCATCACAGAAGCCATGTATTTGTACATCTTGCAGTGTACCAGATGTGAGCACATAACGTGGAATACGAATTGTATGTATTGTGCCTAAAATGTCACAGATCTCAATCCATCTCTCTGCTAAGTGAGAAGGCACTTCTTCATCCAAACCAAGCTTTTCAATCCACAATGATTGCATGAAAATCTTGGCATTGATGCCAATGGGACTGACAAGGCCTAGAGGATAAAAATTGAAGAAATAACTGATAGGATAGTACGCTTAGTGAGTTTACATTGCGTATGAGTTCGGAGAGAAGGATGGGCGTTGTATCTGGAAATTATCAGTAGCAGGATGCCACAGTAAACCAAGGGCATGTGCATTCTCACTGTTATCAAGAGACAGGGGCAGTTGGGTCTCTCGATGAGATGAAGGGACAGATTCCAATAGAGCTTCATGATTGGAACACCACTTTCGCAATGGAAATCCGCCACTGTCAAGCATAAGTATCAATTCTCTTTGAAGGCGTAAAACTTCTTGGAGATTATCATGTCCTGCCAAGCAGTCGTCCACATAGAAGGAAGTTCTAACTGCTTGGGCAGCGAGAGGATATTTAGCTTCTTCTTCTATACATAGCTGATGTAGGGATCTTATGGCTACAAATGAAGCTGATTTAGTACCATAAGTCACGGTAGTTAATGCGTAGTCTTGTATGGGTTCGTTAGCATTAGAACGCCACACAAATCTTTGAAGATTCTGGTCATATTCATACATTCTTATGCGCCTGTACATTTTAGAAATGTCAGCTGAGAACGCATACTTGTAGGTTCGAAAGCGAACTATAATTGACGACAAATCATCTTGTACTGTTGGACCTAATTTCAGAATGTCATTTAGTGACATGCCTGAAGAGGTTTTTGCAGAGGCATCGAAAATCACTCTAGTTTTAGTTGTAGAAGAGGATGGCTTGATGACTACATGATGAGGTAAATAAAAACACTTTTCACCTGCCTGTGGGGGTGTTTGGGATCCGTTCCGTGAGGAACAGAAATGAAGGGAACTCAGGTACAATTAATAGGTTTTCGGAGGACCAGGTGATTTACACCAATTAAGATTAAACAAGGAGATAATGAACTGTAGGTAGCTGGAACAGGGATCCACGGAATGTAATGTTGGAAACAAACCTTTTCATGTAATAAAACTATGGACATTTATTCTCACAACATACAGGTAAATAATGCACTTGTAAAACGAATAGACACTGAAACAAGATATATAATGAATCTGAGCTATGTGCACTTGCACTGCACAATGGAATGTGATTTGGCGCGAACTTGGAAACACGTGGCGATAATTTCTCCTTAATTATGCCAGCAATGTAAATTATACATGAAACTGATCGTAAGGATCGCTGTATTACATATAAGATGATTTCACACTGAAATCTTGACTCTAATGAACTTTATAGCCGACCTATTGTGAACGCTTGGTTGCACAACGTTGCCGCACTGATACACGAACTTTTAGACTGATCTAATAAGCCGATAATACTGAATCTACTGTAATTAGTGTAGATTAATTAATAACACACGATAATACTTGTAAATGGAAGTATTATGTATTTATTCGCTAACTAATAGAAATCCTCTGTTCTATTGTCTGAAATAGGCGGGATTCTCGACAGCGATCCAGCACGTCTCTCATGCGTGGATGCTTGGAGCTAACTGTGTTCTAACATGACGCCGTGATGTCATGCTGCCTCTAAATCTTTACCTGCCGATGAAAGGGGATTCACAGAAATAGGCGTACTTATACTTTTTCAATGCGCTGAGATTGAGAAATACATTGAGCGGAACATTTGAATATACACTCTTACTAGACACGTAGAAAATGCTAGTAGAACCTATAGCTTTCCCCGACATTCTCCCCCCGTTAAAGCACTAGCTTTAAGAAAAATAACTAGGGAGAAAGCTATGATCAAGAAAATACACTTGTATATACACGGAAAGTACTGACTCTACACTATTTAAACTAGCAACACACGTAAGGTTGTGAAGGTCTAGGTGAACGATGTCTGGAATCCAAACCGTTGATGTAGCATCCATAAGTGAAGACTTCGACTTGTGCACAACAGCTGGATCAGGAACATGTAGTTAAGATCAGGTGGCTTGTTGAAATACAGTTGTAGCAATGCTAATCTGTGGAAATGCTAAACTGTATAATCTTACTGAAGAAATGCATGATGATTTCTGTCTATCAGTCAGGGCACAGCTGATGATATTATGTTGCTAACACTGAATCTTGAAGTACCCTTGGAAAACATTGAATGCACTTTATAACAAAAACAGTGCTAAAGGATTACTTTCTTACATATATCACAGCGTAACGGTTTGTCTACCTTGTGAGACTTCTTGCAGACACAGTAGCTCTCTGACTGGAAATATGCAGATGATGCAAGTAAATAGCTTTTCACTATTTTGAAGAGGACAAACACTGCTGGGTATTGTTTCTAGATAAAGACAGACACTGTTGAGTGTTGTTTCGCTCTGAAGACAGACACTGAGTGTTGTTTTTCGATGAAGGCAGACACTGCGGAGTGTTGTTTCGCTCTGAATACAGACACTGCTGAGTGTTGCTTTGCGAATGTAAAGCTCTATAGAACGGATCTACTTTACATCTTGAATTTCCACTGTCACTTATTTTAAATCTTCCTTGGCTGTTGAACGATTTATTGTGAAGGGATGTGTGCAAATGTTCGTTCCTGGTTTTGAAAGAAGCGAAGCTGTTGCGAACTGGTTTGACCGCTGCACTGGGTCTATTTGTTTCGAAGCGTTTGCTCTGCATATGATGAGAGGCTTTGCTTGAATTGTTGCGAATTCTAACTTCTTTAGAATTGCTATGACGTGAAGTACTCTGTTGACTTCAACCGATGTCAAAGCATGTGAAAGCGTATGCTTTGGACTGAACTGGCTTAGTTGTAAAATGCAATAACTTACTATGTGTGAAACTGCATTTACAGAAAGAAGTTAGTTTACATTCTTGTACCTTATGCTCTGTAGAGAAGCAATTGAAGCATAGCTTCTTGGATCGTATATAATTCCATCGCCGTTGCATGGTGAATTTGCGAAATTTCTTGCACTTGTGTAAAGCATGTTTCAGTTTACACAGAGAACAAACTTGCTGATGTTTAGATATTCTCGTGACAACGAAAGTATGCATTTCTGATTCCTCGTCTGTCGTTAAGTGGGGCTCCGTAGAGGAAGAAACCCTATTCATGTCACGATGCAGGAGCTGACTGTGTTTTGATCCTTGGCAACTACAGAAGGAATCTAATTTGCACTGTTGTACCGTATAATTCGATGAGAAACAGTTGACACACAGGTGCTGAGAGATGACGAAATTCCATCGCTCGTTGACTGGAATTTGCCGAAATTCATCACAATGGTAAAGTTTGTGATTTCGTTGACAATAGGTACAAGATAATCTGTTTGTACCTCCATACGACTGTCGCGACTCATGGACGGTGTGTTGTGGTGATCGCAGCTCAACCTTTCTTGCAGGTGATGGGCTGGACATGTTCCTAGAAGTTGAAAAATCTCTAATGCATGTGCTTTAGATTCTAGGAACTGTATGAGATCTTGTAGAGACGTAAAATGCTGGGAGTCGATTTTACTCTCAAATTCCTTGCGCGTGCTGTCTGTTAAGCTGTTTGACAGAAGCTGAGTTAATAACACTTCATGTAGCGGAACTTCTAGAGAGAGAGCTTCAACTGCGTTTAAATTGCTCTGAAAACTGCTCAGAAGTTTTCTCAGTTCTATTACATTGTCTGCTCTCATTTCTGGCAATGCTAACAATTGTTGCACATGTGATGTTGCTATTAATCGTGTATTATTATAGCGATCACAAATCAATTTCCAGGCCACTGGGAAGTTGCCACTGGTGATAGGAAGATTTGCGACTAGCACTTTCGCTTCTTCTTTAAGAGCTGCTACGAGATAATGGAATTTCTGAATTGGATCTAGAGATTCATTGTTTACGATAAGACTGCTGAAGGTATCATGGAAATGTTAGAATTTTGTAACATCTCCATTGAAGACAGGTAATTCTAAAGCCGGTAGAGGGATATTTCTGCTCTGTGCATTGCAAGATTGTGATGTGTGATGCGATGTACCACTGCACTGTGATTGTTCACTGTTAACTGGACTTGCACCACGAACTGGCTGTTCATGATGACATATAAGCTCACTGAGTCTAGCTTTCAATTCTTCGTAACAACTTCTTGCTGTTTCCATATGCTCTGCGTGTTCATCTAAATCTTCTTCGGCTTCTATAAGCGATTCGATTTGAGATTGAACTGTCTCGTATCTCTCTCAAATGATGTTTAAACTGTCATATTTAACCTTTAATAGAAATACATTTGTTTCTTCATTTATAGTAGCAAGAGTTTTTTGCATGTGAGTTAATTCACGCTTAATTATTCCTCTTCTTTTCGTCAAATCATTTACCTGCTGTTCCATGTTGAATGGATGACAATACTCGTAGAAGTTTGAATGCTGATATTCTTCGCTCTGAAGAATCTCTGTTGTGTTGTTCTGTCTTCGCTGTTGAAGAGCTTTGCTGATCACCGCTAGTAGTCACTGCACGTTGGATGATAGCTTTTTCTCACTGCACCCTGCAGCTCACTGCTTGTAGGGTGATGTCTTGTAGCTTTCTGCTTCTTTGGAGTGGCTTGGGCACTACAACTTAATGTCTGCTGGACCATGAATTCAATGTAGATGACGTCCGAAACGCGGTTGCTATGATCTATAGGGCACACCCGAGAAACCGATTGGAATCTGAATTCCGTTCCGATGTTAGAGCAATACCGAGAAGAAACCGTATATGTGTGAGATGTCGAGATTTGTCCAAATTACACCCGGCCCAGGAGGTACCAAATGAAAGCAAAAACGGCATATATCCGGCCCAGAGGACCAAATGTTTGGGATCCGTTCCATGAGGAACAGAAATGAAAGGAACTCAGGTACAATTAATAGGTTTTCGGAGGACCAGGTGATTTACACCAATTAAGATTAAACAAGGAGATAATGAACTGTAGGTAGCTGGAACAGGGATCCACGGAATGTAATGTTGGAAACAAACCTTTTCATGTAATAAAACTATGGACATTTATTCTCACAACATACAGGTAAATAATGCACTTGTAAAACGAAGACACTGAAACAAGATATATAATGAATCTGAGCTATGTGCACTTGCACTGCACTATGGAATGTGATTTGGCGCAAACTTGGAAACACGTGGCGATAATTTCTCCTTAATTATGCCAGCAATGTAAATTATACATGAAACTGATCGTAAGGATCGCTGTATTACATATAATATGATTTCACACTGAAATCTTGACTCTAATGAACTTTATAGCCGACCTATTGTGAACGCTTGGTTGCACAACGTTGCCGCACTGATACACGAACTTTTAGACTGATCTAATAAGCCGATAATACTGAATCTACTGTAATTAGTGTAGATTAATTAATAACACACGATAATACTTGTAAATGGAAGTATTATGTATTTATTCGCTAACTAATAGAAAACCTCTGTTCTATTGTCTGAAATAGGCGGGATTCTCGACAGCGATCCAGCACGTCTCTCATGCGTGGATGCTTGGAGCTAACTGTGTTCTAACATGACGCCGTGATGTCATGCTGCCTCTAAATCTGCACCTGCCGATGAAAGGGGATTCACAGAAATAGGCGGACTTATACTAATATCAATGCGCTGAGATTGAGAAATACATTGAGCGGAACATTTCAATATACACTCTTACTAGACACGTAGAAAATGCTAGTAGAACCAATAGCTTTCCCCGACAGGGGGTGAAAAATTTCTCATGTGTCCCAATTCTTCATATTCTTTCATGAATTTAGTATAATCTTCTTGCAGAACAGAATTGGTTTGGAATTTGCGCTCCAGATGGCCTAAGCGTTTTATGGCTTGCTGTCTGGATTCGCCCAATGTATTCTGAGATTGATTCTTGGGTAGTTGTACCACAAAAACACCATCAGCTGCACGAGTAGTGTTTTGTACGAAGTGCTGTTCACACTCTCTTTCTTCCTTAGTAAGCACTGGTTTAGGAAAATCTTCTAATTCCCAAAAGCGTCTTAACTCTGTGTCAACATTGTCAACTGTTACAAACAAATTGTGTTGAGCAAATGTGACTTTCTTGGGTTTGATTGATGTCTTGGGGACGGATCCACTAATAGTGGGAAGGGTTAGCTGAAAATTATACCAAAACATTTCACATCCGGCAACCAATGCGCCACTTTGGATTCAGATAGTACATGGGTAGACGAGTCTAAAAAGCCCGGGACACAAATTTTCCTGGCCCTCTAGCGGTTTTGATGACGTAATCAATATGGCCGCCAAAGTTTTGTGGCACGCTTCTACATTTCCCTATATATCTTGGGTTTGTATTTTGATATTAACCTATATTATTAGTGATTATTAATCAGGAGAAACGTGCTTTCCAGTGATATATCTGACATTATTGTTTGCGTTCATAATACCAGAAATATTTGTACCTGAATTAATTTTTTTTTATTTTATTTTGATTTTTTCGAAACATTTTGCTAAATAACTTGGAATCCGTTACATGTAGGTGAAAATGTGTTTTATACTTTATTGTTCGTCAGACAATTTCCTTTCGAACGGTATGTATGACTTACATTTTATCACAAACAGTTCCTGAAAATTTCCCAAAACAATGTAGAGTTGCACTGCGAGTCGTTATGGAAACAATTTTATTTATATGGGTTCCGAAAAAGTAATAGAGGGGCTCTATCACTGATTAAGTAGCAGATGTAATTGTTGTAATTTTTTATGTATAGGTAAGTAAATTATAGATTTTTTAGGGGGTACTTTTTAAAATCGTAGCCCCTTCAAAATTTAAATTTTGGGGGGAGCTTCAAAAATGTAATAATAAATAAAATAGATTAAATTAATAAGATTCCGTTCAGTAATACTAAATGTGTTGTGTGAGGAACTTCACCGTGTTAAGAAGATATTGCTTTCGTCTACCTCATAGGAAGACAGAAATTACTCTATCATGTCAATGAAGAGGAAGCATGAATTGGTTGATGCTACGACTGACCCAGTGGTTGCTCCGTTTGTATGGGTACTGTATTTGTTATGCCAGAAGCAATCAAAAGAGCGCTTGATCATTCCGAAGTATGAAGGTTACTTAACAATGGCATAGAATCTTGCATTTTTGCTGAATATGGTGAGCTTCCAAGTAGTATAAGTAATTTGGATTAGTTGGACGATGGAAGTTGTCATTCACATGCTGCCCATTCAGCGAAATATCACAAATCCTGCAAGAACAAATATGACAGATAGATTATCTGGTGAAAAGAAACAGAATGGACGTCCCCATTGCTCAGACCAAACTCCATCTACATCAAAATTAGCAAGATCATAATGATTTGGATGCCATACTCGCTTTTTAACATGTGCGAAAGCTGCTGAACGGTCTGGAAGAGAAGATTACCATAGTCCTGAAGAAGTTGTTTATGGTACAGTTCTAACGGACTTGGTTCAATACATGCAGGATTCGTACTCATCTAGCAGTACTTCTCCAGTGTTTAAACTTTCTCATCTTACAAAATTAGTGTCTCAGCTCATGATGGAAATGGGAATACAAACTCACAAAAAGAATATCAATAGAACACGTCTTATGGAACAACTATTATAATTTATACCTGGTCTGAGAGCAGATAAGTCGGGATGTGAAATTATTTTCAGTTTCGAAGGGGATGTTGGCGATGCCATTCGCGATGCCTGGGCATCTAATGACTTTAGTGATGGTATGTGTCTGGGACGGGCACAATCAATCTTCTTCTACTATCATTACTTCTTTCCATGGTTCAAGTGTTACGATTATTCAGCATCCTCACAGTGAAGCAATATGGAGATTGACGATGACAGCGTTCGTATCCAGCAGTGGAACAAACAAACTGTCAATGGCCTCCCTTCCTGCCACTGGTCAATTTACAAGTTACCCTCCTTTCCCAACTGTTAATCTACAATACACTGACCATGATCCTGCTTTCATCCCTAGGAAAGTTTTAAATCCTTGGCTTAACTCTGTCCTAGAGAGAATGCATAATGAACACATACAAGGAATGGAGCATGTGCCTAGAGTATCGTTTTCGGCTTTTCATGCCCAAAATGAACCAGATGTTAGAAAAATAAGGTGCAATGCGTTATTGCTTCCACGTCTAAATGACGTAATTGCGACTCCAGCCATGGTACTTCATATGATTGATATCATACTAATGGCTACAGCAAAATTAAATGGAATATAAACACCCGTGATTACATGTGACCAACCAGTATATGCTATTGGGAAGCAACTGCAATGTAAATTTCCTGACAAATATGGCGAGGATCGCATAATACTCACATAGAAATAATGGTCATTAACTTACTTGGCAAGTGATTAACTGGCAGTGGATGGACTGAATTAGTAACAACCGCTGGTATTGCAAGTTCTGGTGTTAGAAAATCCTGCCTTACATCGTCGCATGTAAAAAGATCTCGGTATGCACATGAAGTTACTTAACTGACTTGCATTGTCTACAGGTAAAAGCATTCAACGAAGCATATTGTGAAAGAATCAGTGGCGAATGCATTGAACTGCGGATTTTGGCGAAAACATCTGATTGTCCTCAGTTCCAATCTTGGAACACAGTTATCAAACTGGAATACCTTCTAGTGCAACTTGCATTGAGTATTCGTACATTTAACTTTACAATGTACGTCGATACTTTGGCTCAGTTATGTCTGAGGACATTTGCGTTGGACGCAGTCCACTATTCTCGTCGGTTGCCAGCATTCGTATGTTCTCTACAGGACGTTTCAAAAACATCCAGATATACATGCTGAATTTCTTCATGGCAACTTTACGAGCAGCAAAACTGTTACAACGTTTTCTGCAATATCTGACAACCAGCTTATGAAAACAATAACAAAGCTTTAAAGGGTGAAGGTTGAGCTTTGGCATCCTTGATAGTAAAAATGCTCTGCTTAAGTGGATGGTAGCAGCTCCTAGAATCAGTTCTTTAGTTGAGGGATTTGAAGAGAAATCAAATTAAAAAGATGATAAAAACGTGGGCACAAAGCATCACGAAGATAACTTATGCATTTGAGAGAAGGTTCTTAGAGCTGTCTTCGTAATAAACCTATTGCCCGTCCCAGACACATACCATCACTAAAGTCATTAAATGCCCAGGCATCGCGAATGGCATCGCCAACATCCCCTTCGAAACTGAAAAAAATTTCACATCCCGACTTATCTGCTTTCAGACCAGGTATAAATGATAATAGTTGTTCCTTAAGACGTGTTCTATTGGTATTCTTTTTGTGAGTTTGTATTCCCATTTCCATCATGCGCTGAGACACTAATTTTTAAGATGAGAAAGTTTGAACACTAGAGAAGTACTGCTGGATGAGTACGAATCCTGCATGTATTGAACCAATTCCCTTAGAACTGTACCATAAACAACTTCTTCAGTATTATGGTAATCTTCTCTTCCAGAACGATCAGCAGCTTTCGCACATGTTAGAAAGCGAGTATGGCATTCAAATCTGTTGACGATAACTTCTTCAACAGTTTTCCATCCTGGAATTGTAGAGCAAGAGTATGAATTGTAGGCCCAATTCCCAACGTGGATATAGTCACAAGTTTGTCTCTGCCTTCTTCTTCATCACAAAACAGGCACACCATTTCCACATCTGAACAAAATCATGATGATCTTGTTAATTTTGATGTAGATGGAGTTTGGTCTGAGCAATGGGGACGTCCTTTCTGTTCCTTTTCACCAGATAATCTATCTGTCATATTTATTCTTGCAGGATTTGTGATATTTCGCTGCATGGGCAGCATGTGAAAGAGAACTTCCATCGTCCAACTAATCCAAATTACTTTTACCACTTGGAAGCCCACCATGTTCAGCAAAAATGCAAGATTCTTTGCCATTGTTAAATAACCTTCATACTCGGAATGATCAAGCGCTCTTTTGATTGCTTCTGGCATAACAAACACTGTTTCCATACAAATGGAGCAACCACTGGGTCAGTCGTAGCATCAACCAATTCATGCTTCCTCTTCATTGACATGATTGGGTAATTTCTGTCTTCCTATGAGGGAGACGAAAGCAATATCTTCTTAACACGGTGAAGTTCCTCACACAACACATTTAGTATTACTGAATGGAGTCTTATAAATTTAATCTATTTTATTTATTATTACATTTTTGAAGTTCCCCAAAATTTAAATTTTGAAGGGGCTACGATTTTAAAAAGTACCCCAAAAAATCTAGAATTTACTTACCTATACAAAAAAATTACAACAATTACATCTGCTAGTTAATCAGTGATATAGCCCCTCTATTACTTTTCGGAAACCGTATAAATTAAATTGTTGCCATAACGACTCGCAGTGCAACTCTACATTGTTTTGGGAAATTTTCAGGAACTGTTTGTGATAAAATGTAAGTCATATATACCGTTCGAAAGGAAATTGTCTGACGAACAATAAAGTATAGAACACATTTTCATCTACATGTAACGGATACCAAGTTATTTAGAAAAATGTTTCGAAAAAATCAAAATGGAAAACAAAAATTTTAATTCAGGTACAAATATTTCTGGTATTATGAACGCAAACAATAATATCAGATATACCGCTGGAAAGCACGTTTTCTTCTGATTAATAATCACTAATAATATAGGTTAATATCAAAATACAAACCCATGTTATATAGGGAAATATAGACGCGTGCCATACAACTTTGGCGGCCATATTGATTACGTCATCAAAACTGCTAGAGGGCCAGGAAAATTTGTGTCCCGGGCTTTTTAGACTCGTCTACCCATGTACTATCTGAATCCAAAGTGGCGCATTGGTTGCCAGATGTGAAATGTTTTTCAGCTAGTTCACCCCACTATAAGTACCCAACCAAGTTCAGTGTTACTAAGTATAGGATTATTTGGAGTGATTATTCTTCCATTGGTAAATAACTGATAAAACAGGCTAGCACCAGTGAGGAGCTGGACATCACCAGGGATGTAAAACTTAGGATCTGCCAAAGCAATTTCACTAGGAATATTGAATTTGGTAGTATCGATACGGACAGAAGGAAGTTGAGGTATTACTAGACAGTTCACTTCAGCTTGGAAATTATGGATCCTGGATCGCATATTAACTTTAACACTGTGATTACAAGAAGAGGTACCATTTATGCCTCTTATGTGAGTATCGACAGTTGTTGAGAGCTGCAGCTTCTTAGCTAAATCTTCAGTTATGAAGTTTAACTGACTTCCAGAGTCTAGTAATGCTCTACATAACAATAAATTTCCTTGTTTATCTTCAAGATGCACTGCTGCAGTTGCTAAAGGAATTTCCCTTTGACTGGATTTTTCTTTGATAGAACAATAACTAGCAGGCAAGCTGTCTGTAGTTTCCACAGCACTAGTAGAATGGTGAGAAACCTTTTTCTTGTCACGTGCGTTGCTATGTAACAATCTGCTGTGCACAGATGTACCACAGCTGCAGAAGGATTTGAGCTTGCAATGATCTCTTTTGTGATTAGACGAAAAACAGTTTGCACACAAACCTTTGATTTTTATCAAATCCCATCGTTGTTCTACACTTAACTGTGAGAATTTGTTGCACCTATGTAACTTGTGATTGTCTTCACAACAAGGACACGAATCACTGTTAATGGCCACGTAAGATTGTCGAGTTGTTTTAACTGACTTCTTTTGTGTATGGTTTTCACGCTTTACCTTTGATGGGCTGGACGTGTTGTTAGAACTGGCTACCACTTCTAAAGAGTGCGCTTTGGCTTCTAGAAAAGTTATTGATCAATGCGCTTAAATAAGTATTATATTTTTCTTAAATTACAAAGAAAAAACTGGGAATTCATTGTCTTTCATTAACCTACAACATCAATCCTAAAAAATGATAACATAAGCCTATAAATGTTATTTCACGGACAGAAACTAGCTTTAAAGTTATTGCGTTGCATTAAAATTGTATAAGCTTATACTCAGAACAAAACTGCATACCGCTAGGTGGAACTATCCTCTTCTTATTGCCTTAGAATTTAGAATTTAGAATTTATTATATCAGTGTATACCAATATGAATTAAGGTTAAGAATCAAATTTTAGACCTTTGTTCTTCCGTAAGCCCTGCTTAATGAATCGATCTGGAGTTTAACTCGGAGATCTATTTTAAAAAAATCGTATTTTATGTATATCATAACTACAATTATAACTGATTAAAAAACTTATTTTATGTATATCATAACTACAATTATAACTGATTAAAAAAGCATACTGGCACTTTGTTATATCAGTTTACCTGATTTTATTTTTTATTTTATTTGCTTCTGCATTTCACATTCTTTTTTTCGTTTTGCTTTGCTTCCTTTTCATCCTGCTTTTTCTTACTTTTCTTTTCATAATATTCTTTGCAGGCCTTTGATGTTACAACATATGGTATTTTTTCTTGCATTGCTTTTTCTGTTTGAAGTAACAGTTTCTGTTTCCAGACCAGTAATCTTTTGAAGAGTGAAGGTACATTCACACTATGGGACGAAGATGACTCTTCTTTAGTAGGGGTGTTTGAATGTACATTCTCACGAGTTTGTACATCTTCTACAACTTCTTCATTTGATACATCTTCCAGTACAGTGTTAGGGAAATTGTTTTTGTTTTCTGCTGAATTAACTAAACTCATAACCTTTCTATAGAAGTAGAAAAGAGAACTACCTGACTCAGGTTCTTCCCAATCTTTTCCTTCATTTATATATTGTCTGAAGGAGAAAACTTTCTCTTTACCTAGGGCAGACTCAATAAACTTCAAGTGTGAAGTTACATCACTCACATGTGAAATAACTTTATCATCTTTCTTTGGTTTCTCTGTCCTCTGACGAATTACTGGTGTTCTTATTAATTTCCCCTTATCAATAGCAATACTAAACAGAGACCACAGACTCTGAAACCATTTACAATAGACTCTTTCAAATCTATGTTGTTTAGAGCCTTTTCCCAGAATTTTTGTAACTAAGCATTGTTCTAGGAACTTGGAACTATTTACTAGCAGCTGCTACAGGCATTCCATTTTTCACAGCTTCTAATGCTTGAAGCATTTGATCTTCATATTTAAGGATATTCTTTTCTTTCTCCTTCCCCATGGCAAATTGTAAACAAACTGAAAAAAGCATGAAAAAGCAATGCAAAAAAAAACAATACTAATGATATTTGATAAATCTAGGCAATGGTAAAACAAGTATGGCAAAAATACCAGTACCTGACAGTATGTTGGCCATAACTTGACAGTGGGTGTCAACCAGTGATAGGAAAATTACAAAAAAATAGTAATTGGGCTGAATTACAATTACTTGAGAAACATTTTACTTAATTACAATTACAAATTACTTTTTGAAAAGTAATCAGTAAAATTACAATTACAATTACAATTACTTTACGAAATGGCAGTACCTAAAAATTCCTTCTTTTTTGGGGGGGACACAAAAAAGGATTCAGTAAAATTACAATTGCAATTACTTTACAAAATGGCAGTACGTAATTTTTTTTTCGGGGGCACAAGGGCAGAAATTTTTGGGCCATTCAGCTAATAAAGCTGCTTGGGACATTACAAAGTCTAAAATTATTAATAAACAAACAAACAAACAAAACACATTAATACCAATACTTCCATACACATTGAGTAACTTCTGTTAATATTACCGGTACTTCTAACCTGGATATTAGTTGTTATAGCAACTGAGGATGAGAAGCAAGTTTCAAAATATACTTAATTAAGAAATGTTCCTTCTGAAAACATTTAACTGAAAGGGTTTTAAAGGGAAGAAGTAGATGTTTATTTATTTTCCCATGACTTACAATATTACGCATAATCTTTAAACATCAAATAATGAAGATATAGCATACATAGTTATTCCGATGCCATTTTAAAAATGTCTGATGTTATTGCATACCGAACCCTGTTCTGTCTGTGCATGATGCTTTCCAAGCGTTCTTTTTTAAACCGAATCTGTAAATCGCTTCAGCTTCACTGGGGTTAAAAAGAATGCCATGACAGTTCATGTAGCAGAACCCATAAAGTGAGATTTACAATAGTGAAACCCCCGCAACACGCGGCGTGATATTGCAGTATCACAATAGATTAGATTTGATTAAAATTAGAAAAAGACAAATACCGGGATCCAGAATCCTACTAACAGAATTATTTGTGAATGTCACCTTGTTGTAAATCACTGGTCCTCATACAGCATACATGAATTTTCAATGCCAGAAGCAGTATTTTCAGCAGAGCCTCTAATGTTCGGTAATTAACTTTGAAGTTGAGGTTAGTTTGAGCTTAGTTTTATAATGTGGAACACATAACCTTCTTTTCAAAGAAAGGGATATAAATAAATTATATAGGCTGAAAACAGCAATTTTAATTTCTTGAACACGGCTTGAAATAAATGGAAACCGTACAGAAATCTAATTAATTGTAGTATCGCTCCCCGTAAATTGCTCTGACTGTTGAAAAAAAACATAAAATACATTCGACTTCCGCTCATCTCAGCTGATGTCGCGTTGCCACGTTTTTCAGCAGAAATGCTGACTTGCCATGTTGAATGTCGCATCGCTGCATAAATCGCCGCAGTTTCGCTGCAGCAAACTAAAGTGTAAAAAAGAACGGTTGAAAGTCCATGCAGCAAAACCCGTAAAGCCAGATGTGACTTCGCTTCACCACCGCTGCAGCGACCATACAGCGATGCTGCAGCAGCTGTAAAGCGCTTTACGTTCGCTTGAAAAAGAACGCAAAGTCCTCCGCCGCTGCAGCGACTGCCAGCGAGTAGAAGCAACATTGCCAAATTCTCAATTCGATACCTTTAGATTACTAAAATGTAACGATTACAATTTTATTTCCAGAAGTAAATTTTGAGTAAAAATTACATTTTTAAAAGTAATGATTACAAGTAAATGGGACCAAAAAAGGAATCGTTACTGTAATCCGATTACTTTTACTCAATTACTTCCCATTACTGGTGTCAACTACTGGAAAAACACAGTTATTTTCACTGAAGTAAAGATATTTTGCCATTACAAGTCTGGCTAAATCACACATGCTCTTACTTCGTGAAATATTGATAATTTTGCAAACCTCTAATGCCTGACACACTATGTCAGCTACTAGCAGAACTTCTTAAATTATCATCCAGTACACTGTAAAGTATGAATTCAGACAAATATAATAATGTAAAACATGGCCTTAATACTAACAAAAAATTTTAAACTTTTTTCTGTTCATTGGTTAACAAAATTACACAAATGTGAAAAGTTAGGCCTAAGATGAAAGTCAAAACTGAACATTTTTAGTTTCAGAAAAATTCCTTTAGGCTAGGGCCACACGAGCTTGTTTTCATGTTGTGGTTCTGCGTGAAAACGCAGCGTCGGATAGTCTGCAGTACTCATGGCCACATGAGCTTGTTCTCACGCTGAAAATGTTAATGTAAATGTTCTAGCTGCTGTGTGTGGGTGCACGCAAATTATAACTCATCATTAACTAGTAGGCCTACTCTTCCGTGCTCCTTTGAAAATGCAGCAAAACGAAAAATAAGTTAAACTTTAAACGCTTATCCCCGTAAGTTATATTCAGGACCTGCTCAGGATAATTGCATGAAACTTTGCACACTTATTTGATAACAAATAAATGAACATTTCCTTAGAACAGAACTTTGATATAGCCATTTATTAATATTTGCATTAATAAGAGGACTGACTTTCAACACAAATCTTGTATCAAAAATTAGATTTCTTAAAAGTAAATACTGGGAAGGAATTTTGAAAATGCCTGAATAGAAAATTACAGTGATCCTTTAAAAGGAAGCACTTCAAGTTTCATAGTTATCCATTAAGTAGGTTCCATAGAAAAGGTACATAGTGTGGTGATTAAATTTAAAATTAAAAATTAAAATCAAAATACTAATGGCCCAAAAATATTTCTTTAATTGGTATATTATTACCATAGCATACCAAATGTGAGTAAACATTTTCATAACCGTGGCTTTAGTAGGCCTACTTTAAGAGATTTGAACGGTTTTCTGAAACTAGCATTCTGACCTATGTCCCCCCATAAAAGTGGTGGAATAAGTTATGAATAATTATCCAAACATTGTACTTAAAACAATATTTTGTTTAACGATATTAGTTTTGTTTTCATTATCCATCTCTTCCCAGTTTTTTCCGACAACAGCTGCAGTTATTGATATCCCAGTTTTTTAAATCACAATCCTGGATATAGTACAAACATGGGTGTTTCTGTACTTCCAGTATAATTAATTCACTATCTAAATGATCCATTCTTATTAAGACTGAAATTCAAAATGATGATGAGAACTCAACAACTGTAAAAGCTGCTTGACAGGAGGCTCGTGTGGCCACTGTAGTCAGCGTGAAAACTAGCAAACAAATGGTTCCCAGCCCGTTCTCTGAGCGGGTAACCTTGAAGACGCAGCAGAATGACTCCTCTTTGATGAATCACGCTCGTGTGGCCTGTCTCAGATGTGTTAATGTAATCTATACATGTTGCTTGTATCATGCAGAACCACAGCGTGGAAAGAAGCCCGTGTGGCCCTAGCCTTATAGATGAACGCTTTTGTCCCTCCACTTATGCAAGCAGATGGTATCAGTTGGTGTCATTTCCTCCTCCTCACTAATATACTTTGATGCTGCATCAATCGTCTGGAACCATTAAGAACTATACTCTTGCTTTCAAATATATGGCAAACTAAATTATTAGGGAGAATATTTTTACTAGACTGGGTAGTGTGGAGGTTGGATGGCTGGAAGCCGAATGTCGAAAGTCTATTACACCTAATTTCTGGACACATACCTTGTACACCTTGTCATATTTCAAACCCTTGCTTCATTAGTCATATATTTAGAATTATCTTCTATCAGGGTAAACGTAAATTACTTGTAAAGAATGAACCTAATACTGACATGTGGCCAACAATTTACAAAACTGGCATGCAAGAAGATGTTCAAAGTGAAGTATTCTGGAATTTAAACTTCTAACATGACAGAAGAGAGACAAAAACTCACAGCAATTTCGTTCATCTTGACCCCAAGGACAATCCACAACCCCATCACACATATGACTTTGAGCCATACATCTCTTCTCCCCACAGTGAATCATTCCTGAAAATAATGAAGTACAAACAATTTCATTCTCAGGCTCTAGTTGTGAAACAGTTCAGGGTTACGATAAAAAGACGTTTTTAAAATTATTTCAAAAACGTATTTTTATTGTATTTGACTCAGTGGAAATTAGGACCGATATGGATGTTTTCGCTCAGGGTTACTAGTTTTTCAATTTTTATTTTGAACTACTATAAAAATGCTGAGACTTACATGTCCCTATATATCTTAACCCACGAGTGGTCGCGTTATGAGCATTCTACTCACACAAAAGTTCATACCTTGTTTACAAAGAATTGGTGGAAGGGGTGGGCTTATCCCTCTGTCTAGCTGACTTTTGAAATACGTTCTTTCGTGTGACTGTAGAGATTCGTATTCACTATTATTGTATTTCACCGTATATAGGCTACACTGTTGTTCAAATGTGCGCTATGGTGTGAGAATTTCTCTCATCACGCCATCAGTGACGTGAATTTTCTTACATTGTTTCGAGTGAGAAAAATTCTGGAAGGTACACTACTGAACCAAGATGCGGGTAAGTTTTATATATAAAATTATCAGTTGTTAATTATGACCAGATGTAGATCTTATTTTCATGTTAATTTATTAGTCCTATCGAAGCGTATTTAATTATTTTTGTTACAGTTATTATTATTGTTATTAAGTGCCAGTATTGTACTTTATGAGATTGTGTGGGGGACGAAAAAATGTCTGTCCGTCTGTCTGTCTGTCCGTCTGTCCGTCCGTGCGTCTGTACGCACCATAACTCAAATACGCTATTTCGGATTTTCATGAAACTAGGAAAACACATTTATAATGTCCATGGGAAGAACCCTATTGATATTGAACCAAATCGGTTCACCGGTACCGTAGTAATGCCCAATTTAGTGCCTATTTTTATAGATTATGGCGCTTTTCTAATAGAAAGGCGCCATAACTGAAGTACGCTATATCGGATTTCTATGAAACTTGGTATACGAATTTATGACATCCATGAAAAGTTCCATATTGAATTTGAACCTAATCTGTTATCCGGTACTGGAGTAAAACCCAATTCAGTGTCTATTTTAAATGCTCAATAACTCAAATGCGCTTTATCGGATTTTTATGAAACTTCGTATACGCATTTATAATGTCCATGGGAAGACGTCTATTCATATTCGACCAAATCGGTTGGCCATTACCGGAATAATGCCCAATTTAGTGCCTTTTATGTCAATATATGAGAAGTCGCGTTAACTCCAATATGCTTTATTGAATTTTCCTGAAACTTTGTATACCCATTTATAATGTACATGGGAAGACGTCTACTGGTATTGGACAAAATCGGTAGACCGGTACCGGAGTAAAACCCAATTTAGTGTCTATTTTAAAGACGCGGGAACTCAAATACGCTTTACCGGATTTTTATGAAACTTGGTATACACATTTAAAATGTCCATAGGAAGATGTCTATTGGTATGGGATAAAATCGGTTGACCTGTTTCGGAGTAATGCCCAAATTAGTGCCTATTTTATGGTAATATACGTATTCGAAAGAATTTATAAAAAAAATGCGAATCAGTTATCTTGACAACATAGCCTATTGTTTTACTGTAATCTTATAAGGCTTTGAAATTTAAAATATAGTTAGCTATGACCAAAAACACTATGGCTTTACATGCGCTTATCCAACTAGACCGTTAAACTGACCCAGGTGGCCGAGATGGTAACGTCTTGGCCTCACATTCTGAAGTCCATGGATCAAATCCCGAAACCGGCCAATTTGACTTTCATTGTATTTTTATGTGAGTGTGCGTTTGTCAAGATATCACAAATCTGTACAGTTCAGCTGATACTGGAAGATTTTAATCTGATTAAAAAAAACTAGACCTTTGTTCTTCCGTAAGCCCTGCTGAATGAATAAATCTGGAGCTTAACTTGGAAATCAATTTAAAAAAAATATTCTGCATATCATAATTGCAGTCATATCTGATTAAACAAAAACATACTGGCACTTTGTTACATCAGTTTACCTGATTTTATTATTGTTATTATATAGAGGCTATGCTGAGATGAGTACAGTTTTACATAGGCCTATATTTGTTTGTATTAATTACATCACGGTGGAGCAGACTACTGTAGCCTATATTCATACCTGAAATGGGATAGGTTTTATTATAGGTCTATTATATAACCATGTTTCAAGTATTGAGTTTGTTTCGAGTAATTTTCTATTGGTCTATATTTGTTTCGTTGAAGCAATTCTCACTTGGCTACAAGAACCAGGTTCATCTGGAACAGAACATATCAATAATGACTGTTTTTCTCACACGAATTTCATACCTCGTTTACAAAGAATTGGTGCATGAGGTTTCATATAGTGATTCAAATGGTGAGAAAAGGGCGTTCATGTATGATAGACCAACATTAAGATCCGGTTATTCGCCAAGTATTTTCGATGGACTTCCTGCGTATATATCTACATGAAACTAATTTTATTTAGACTTATCGGTTCCTATTATAAGTTACTGCATGCACTTTTTAGTAACTACGAATTTCAGTGTACCAGTATGTTCTTTCAATTGACCCTTCTCGTAATGCTCTCACATATAAATTATACGAAATTATTTTGGCAGGTGGCCTGTTGTCACGTGAATGATCTGTCTAGTTTACTATAGTAGCATAAATGTTTTATATTAAGAACATGATTACATGCCGATTGAATTCGGCAGATAAACGAATGTTGTAGCCAGTGGCGTAGCGTAAGGGTAGACTTTGAGACTGAGTCTACCTAAATAATATAAGGAGATAGTGGATTCATTAACAAATTAATAAAGGCAGCAACAACCAAGCCATTAATCATTATAAACTCATTAGCCGTGTCATCAAAATATTTTTCGCCGTTGCATTCCCCAACCCCAACGCATAAAGCGTCAATTTGTGGTGCCGCGTGTTTAGGCAGCCTCGAAATCTCATGATGCGGCAGTAAAGACGAGCGAGCTGAGACTAAGCGATAATTCAGCCAGTCCAGTTTCATTAGGTGCGAATTATATGACTTCTCCCACTAAACGTTAACTTACTCGTTGCGAAGACAGGCTGATTTGTTTCGCAAGAGTGGCATAAAGTCACCACCAAAGAAACTGGAGAGATTTTTGAGAATGCTAGTCTCTTCACTCAAAACTATTCAGCAGCACTGGGCTGTGACGTCAACTCCCACATCACGCCGCCAAATTTGAATGTTAAATTCACAAAAACGAATTTCACAACCCCCAGCATGTGTTCTGCTGCTCTTGAGATACTCACGCGACTTTCTCTACCTTTAATAAAATTGTTACTATTTTCTCTCGTCTGATTCCAGCTCTTAGAAAACACAACACAATGTTCTCTACCTAAAACGTTAAAATTAGTTTTCTCCCTCCATCTCTGGGAATTCTCACGCGACTTTTTCTACTGTAAAAAAATTGTTGCTATTTTCTCTAGCCTTATTCTACCTCTTGAAAAACTCACAGAACGTTTTGTACCATAATAATTAAAATAACTATTTTCTCGCGTCTTCTTCCATCTCAGGGAGCTCTCACACGACTTAACTCTG
Organism: Ectobius pallidus; assembly: GCA_964059195.1. Classification (NCBI taxonomy): domain Eukaryota; kingdom Metazoa; phylum Arthropoda; class Insecta; order Blattodea; family Ectobiidae; genus Ectobius; species Ectobius pallidus. Next base: position 134,949,716 of record CAXKWD010000003.1, read on the forward strand.
TTCTAATTTTTTTTTCTATTTTCTCTCGTCTTATTCCAGTTCTTTGAAGACTCACGCACTTTCTCTAACAGAAGGATTGGAATTACTATTTTCTCAGGTCTTATTCCATCTCAGGGAGCTCTCACACGACTCGCTTTACCCTAATAATTTATTTGTCATTTTCTTTCGTCTTATTCTTCCTCTTGGGAAACTCACACAACGATCTGTATCTTAAGCAACGAAGTACCGATAACTATTTTGTCGCGACTTATTTCACCTATTAGAACAGTTCACGTAATTTTGTCTAACTTAAGCACTGGAATTACAATTTTCTCGCGACTTATTTAACCTCTTAAAACACTCGCACAACTTTCTCTAAGTTAAGCATAGAAATTACTATTTTCTCGCGGCTTATTCCATACCCGACAACTCTCGCATGACTTTATAACCTTGTTAAATAATTGACTGTGTAGAGGTAATATTATGTAAAGTTAAGTAATATTGAAAGAAGAAAAGAATTGATGCCATAAGTAGCCTCTTCAGATACCTGCTTTCTTGAAGAGCGCTCGAGTATGAAGCCGGACAATAAATTGAATAAAGGGAAGGGTACGGTAAGATACATTACATTCCTCAGTCATTGGAATGAGTGCAGTGTTAGTTTATCTTAAAATTGTGATTATTTCCGTCTTGCACGTTTTAATATAAAAGGTATGGATAACACCGTTTTCGACTCTATGGTTCTTTGGTTCTATGAACCAAAGGGTAAAAACCAACTTCTAAGCTTGATTTAGGCGTTTTTCTAAAACTGAATCTTTTACTTCATTTTTTAAATCTATGTAACTTAGTTTAGTTTAAAATCCAAATCCACTAAAATTCGATAATACAGTAATTAATTAAGATTGTGGTACTAGTACTAATGCTACTGCTAGCCGACTAGTAATAGTAGTAATAGTAGTACTAGTGATAATAATATATTTATATAGGCATATACGAAATCGAATCCATGTGCATGATATTAACATTATTTTATTATTTTAAACACTGGGAATTCGTGTATCATTTGAACAGTTATAAATTCATATTTTAAAATACAGTTTACCCAGAACCCGATGTCAAGCTACGCCACTGGTTGTAGCGATGTTTTATGAAAGATGTGGAAGGGTAAAAATGTTTCTGCATTAAGAATTCTAGGCCTTGATTGGACTTGATTTGGCTGCCATAAGTGAAGGTGATTTTCTTTGAGTTTTCTGTTATCTAATTATTGAAAGTCATATTTTAGCATCGGCCATCTGATCTTCTTGCTATTTGGTCTTCACACAAGTGTTTGAGAGCTTCTTGCTTCCGGAATTATCGAAGCATTTTAATATTTACATCTTGAATTCAAGTTGTTGATTCTGCATAGTGGCGGATATCTATTATGTAATATCCAGATGCCAAGTAATTTTGTGACTTCTACTACGTTGCCCAACAACATAAGTAATCCTTCAACATCATCAGGTGATGTAAAATCTTCTGTACTATGTCAGTTATGTGGGAAGACTTTCACCACTCGTGGCATCAACATTCATCTTGCTAGAAGCCATGGAGCTTCTCAGGATACAACAGTGAGTGTTAATGACGTTACTAGTGAAATAGTACTATCGCAAGCTGATAACAATGACGTTCATAATCTTGGTCCTGCATCACTACTTCCTCATTGTGATAATGAACTGTCATCTACCCATGTAGTACATCCCATTTCTCTTAATACCAACACAGATCTGAAGATAATTGGAGATGTAGATATTCCTAATACCATCTCTGAAAGCTCACAAGCAACGAACATCTGTCCACATTGTGGGAAATTATATAAATCAATTAATATTCATTTAAGCAGGGCACATCCTTCAGAATACAGAGATAAACTCGCCAACAAATTATCGTTGCCCTCCCCTGAAAATGAATCAGAAAATATTCTCACTGAAACGAACAGCACAAATAATATCAAAGAAAGCATTCCAATTGCATATAGTAAAAATAAGCATTATGATGACAGTCTAGCAAAATGGGCTTCTCACTTTTCCACGCATATGGATACTGATAAATTTGACAAATCGGTAGAAGACTTCTCAATTTTTCTTTCTAAGTCGATAAATTACCTTCCTGGACCAAAACATCCAGCTGTTAAATTTTATGAAGCTCGTCAGCGTAGGAAGGAAATGTCATTAGGGAGAAATTACAAACAGTCTTCAAACCCCACTCGATCTGCAAAAAGAATTAGGCAAAAGAGAAGGAAAAGTTTGCTTATGAAAAAACACAGTTTGAATATTATAACCAACGACGTAAAGCTATTCGATCAATTCTTCAAGGAAACAGTATGCGTTGCAAAGCTGAGCCTAAACTTATATTTGAGCATTTTAACAATAGATTTTCTACAGATAATAACTGTACTCGTCATGAGTACTCATCTCACCTGACAGAAAACGAGATGTCTACCATAAATGAAACTTATGATGCCACAATTACATCGAATGAGGTTATGAATGCTATTAAGAACATTAAAATAGATACGGCCCCCGGTCCTGATAGAATACTAATGCGTAGTGTGGAAAATGATAAAGTTTCCAGCATTCTAGCACATATTTTCACTGAAATCTCGCAAACAGGACACGTCCCTCCTTGTTTAAAGAAAGGAAGAACAATTTTAATACACAAAGGAGGAGATGAGACTGATCCATCAAATTTTAGACCAATTACTATTTGCTCAGTCATACGTCGAATTTTAGAACGGGTCCTTGATGCTAGATTACGTGACTACATAAACATTCAACCCTAACCAATGATGATTTATCTCTTGTCCTGGCACCTTGACAAACGTGTCAATTCTTGATAGTATCCTCCGAAAAGTTAAGAGTAACAAAGAAAGTGTGACTGCAATATTCTTGGACATCAGCAAAGCGTTTGACAATATTGGGCATGACCATATCCATGAGACATTGGTCCATTCTAAACTACCTCACCAATTACAGCATGTAATAATGGCTTTTCAGACAGGAAATGAAACTGTCATAGAATCAAATGGACAAAGGACATCACTCATAAACATTAAACGCGGAGTGTTACAAGGTTCGCCTCTGTCCCCTGCCCTCTATAACATGGAAACAGATTACATATTAAACGAACTTTCTGAAATCACAATTGCAGAGAGATATGGGTATGAACTAGTAAAAGGGCTGCCGAAACTCACTGTCCTTGGTTTTGCTGATGACACAGTTATATTAGCAAAAAGCAAGGAGGATGCTGTTACATTCACGAACATGGCTTTTCAACGACTCCAAGAAATAGGTTTATCGTTTAATTCTAGAAAATGTGAGGCGATACATATTGTTAAGGGAAAGCTCGAAAGTAAATCAATAACCATTAATCAGAACATTTTTATTCATCCCATAGATAAATCTGAGAGCATTCGATACTTGGGCATCACATTTTCTGACAGATTAATTTTGTATGAAAAAAGAATGGCTCATGACCTAAAAGAAAACTTAAACCTACTCTCAGGAACTCCTCTTCTGAAAACAGAACAAAAATTTTCTGTTATTAATCAGTTTATCTTACCATCTCTGGTGTATCGATTCCAGAATCTAAATAAATTGAAACTCCGCAAGGGGTTTCTGGAAACTTTGGATAAAGTGATTAAGAGTACAGTTAAGGAGATTTTACAACTACCAATTGATACACCAGATTCGATGTTGTATTCCTCTAGAAGAGTTAAAGGTTTAGGCGTTTTCAAAACTGAATGGGAAACAATTATACAGCAGTTCAACTGTTGTAAATCCTTAGAGAAATCCCAAAATTAATACATTAACATAACTAGGGATTTAAAGGCTGATATGTTACAATGCATTAATGAACTTGGAATAACCCAGAATGCGGAAGCCTTAACCTCAAAAAAAGCTGCTGATCTAAGAGGTATTTTAAGGGGTCAAGAATTTAAGAAATGGTGCTCGCTTCATACACATGGCAAAGGTGTGAAGTCATATGAAGATTGCCCTCCAGCCAACAAATGGTTGGTAAAGCAAAAAGGGCTAACTAGTTCCGAGTGGCGAGATGCTATTAAGTTGCAAGCAAATGTTGCTCCAGTACGTGCACTCCATGGACGAAGTCAGAACGGCAACCACTGTAGGCACTGCAGTGAGGTAGAAACTTTGGCACACGTTCTAGGCTTTTGTCATCATGGGGAGCTTCTAAGGAACACTCGTCATCATCAGATAAGGAGCAAGATAGCGGCTGCCTTGAAACTGCAGAATTATGACGTTTACGAGGAGGTGCACTGCATTGCCATGGATGGAGGAACACGAAGAGCAGACATCATTGCAATAGACAAAAACCGATCAACTGGTTTAATAGTAGACCCTATAGTCCGCTTTGAGACTGAAGAAGATCAACCTGCAGCAGTTGATAATGAAAAAAAGAAGATATACGAACCAACCATTGAGTACTTCAAGAACAAATATGATTTGAAAAATGTTGAAGTCATTGGACTAATGGTTGGTAGTAGGGGAACAATAACAAAGTTCTTTATTTCCTTCTGTAAACGTTTCTCATTGTCACAAAATCTGTACAATGAAGTGGCGTTATTATCACTTAAGGGATCCATCCAAATCTTAAGAAACCACCTGTACAATAACAACAATTAAGCTGGACAGATTTCCTTTTTTTTTCAAGTTTAATGGTTTTTACTACTGATTATTTGAATTTTCCGGTCATATTTATGATCTAACTGAAAGCTTGTAATTTTTGTGTAAGTGTATACTTTGTTAATAGATATTCTTTGTCTCCAAGGCAATCTGCGTTGTGCAGAAAGACTACAAAATAAAATAAAAATAAATAGTTTAGCAGCAGTATTCTGCACAGTGCGGGGTTCGTGCCATGTAACGATGTTTTACGAAAGGCGTGGAAGGATAATAATGCTTCTAGAAGTAGTGACTGCCAAAATCTAGCTCAGTGACAGGTTATGTTAGGTTAGGAACATTTGTATTAGTTTAGGAGCAATATACTGAATAGCGCGGGGTTTATTATGTCCCACATTGAATCTTTTCTACGACGGGAAATTTTAACCTTTCACCGATCGGTTCTCTTTTGTTCCCCGCGGCTCGGAAGGGCACGGTCGCTAATGGGAGAGCATGGATGGCTATGCTATTCTGAAGGAGTTCCTTCTTTTATTAGCCTGTAAATTCAGAGATGACCGAATGGTTGCTTTTGTTAGGAATGCATACAAACAAACCTGACCTTGAAAAACACCCCAAACTGAATAACTTTATTTTCTGTGAGCATGTAAAATATTTACTTTTGGAAGTGAACAAGAGTTCTGTAAGATAAAGGAATTCTTAAAAAATAGTATACAGGCCTCTCAAGAGTTCACTGTTTCCAAATAGTCCAAAACTGTACAATATATTCTTTAAGAAACGTGTTGTATCCTGTTCACCTGTGTTGTATCCTGTTCACCTTGGTTACTGGTGAACCTGATTACAGTTCCCAATCCTCGAGCGGCTGCGGAAAGGGGTTGTGATTTGGGATCGTTGGGGTAGTAAAGACTTAGAAGTCACGTCTCTTCCAGAAGGCTACTGCTGATGAGTTTATTGGAGAATAGTTGTTACAACGACTTGAGGCTTCTTACGAAGTGTCGGACCGACCAGTCTCCTGTACTGGTCAATATGCCCAGCACGTGTAGTGTACTCTTGAAGTATTACTCAAAGACTGATAACACACCCTTAAAAACTATGGGTTTATATACTGACTGTCGGTCAGACTCTCCGCATTACAACATGCTTCTAGACATTTCCAGTATTGTGAAAATAACTCGTGACATTATGGATATTTCCAAAGTCTTACTATTTGTGTACAAAGAACACTTTCTAAACTACTCTTCTACTGGGAAATACATAATCAATTGTTTGTGCGTAAACAACTTTCACAAACATCTCTTTTAACTTTGGAAGTTCCAGACTTTCACAATGTGTGATAAACATCCTTCAGGCGACATAGTTACTAATGCTATATGAAACACCAGATCCTTCTCAATAAAATAATATATTATAATAATATAATATAAGAAAAAAGAATATGCAGGAGGGCGCAGGATGCAACACCTCCCCCCGTAGATACGTCCAATTTAAACCTCAATTGGACGACTCAGAAGCATGATTTCTGACGGAGTCGTGATGATCGCCGAGGTACAACCTCAGGACTTTCTTTTGCTGGGTTTGAATCTAATTCCCTAAGAGGAATTTCCTCAGGTGCTACAGCTAAACTTTCATTACTGATATGTATCTTAATATTGACAACATTTACAGCACCACCAGAGTCTGTAATTGCTTTTATACACTGTCTTCGACACTTATTCTTAGAACACATATAAATCTTGTAACTGGCATAGATAAATAATACAACTAATATAATGTATATCATAATTGAATAAGTATGTTGCAAGGTAGTGTGATCTTCTTTCCATTTATGTTCCTTTACAAGGTTCTCAACCTCAGACAATTTATAACTGGCTACCTTCAATTCATCTAAATGTGAAATTATTGGCTTTAATTTTAAGTCAAAATTTACACTACTCCAATTAAGTTTAAACTCTAAGTCTTCACAACAATCATGTTCAAGATTCGGTTGTGAAAGGAGATCACCACCTTTTGTAGAAGAGTTACTTCCTACCATTTCTTCAGTCATTAATAAATCGTCTTTGCTAAAACCTTTACAACCTGCACGCATACTGAATTTACCTATTCCTTTTAGTACTACATCAATTTGATCTTTACTTCCACAAAGTACTGTTACACTATCTGAGTTTGGTACACAATACAACCATTCATTATCATCTAACTGATACCACAGGGTACTCTTAAGTTCCATAATCCTTTTGTCACAATATTTAAACATATCAACCCTTGGCTGTAGTAATTTAACTGCACAATTACTGTGACTATGTGTGGATAATAGTGGCTTTCTTTGTTTACATATGTAATTATTTGCTGTCATGTGTTTGCAATTTTCTAGCTCCTTTTTGTTAAGCATAAGGTAATATTGCCTAGTAGTATCTATACTTAAAATTTCACTTTCTGTATCCACATACATAAACTTGTTGCCTTCTTTTAAAGGTACTGGTAAGGGTACTAATTTATACAATCTGTAGATTCCCCTATTAACTAACGGTAATAACAAAACAAAACCAAGAATATTATCACTTAAATATACATTCAAGTCAGCAACCTTTGTTAGTAAGTATGGTGAATTTCTCTCTAAAGGGAATGGTAGAGTAGCATCTTTTGGAAAAGAAACTGAGTCTCTTTGTAATCTTTCAATCACTTTAGCTGGAGAAACTACTTGAGGTTTGATTATACCTTTTTCTGCACTCACTACAGTATCTATTAACATATCTAAATTCCTATTAATATCATTAACAGCAAAATTTACAGCATTAATATGACTGTCCACAACAATATTATTTTCTTATGTTTTGAAAGCTTCACTTTCTTCCTTTTTTATAGCTTGCAAGTCTGCATAAAGCTGAATTAGTCCTGTCCTCAGTTCTGCCCCGTTATGAGTCAAATCGCTTACAGTGTCATTGACTGCTCTTCGGGTATCTTTTACTACAGAAACCTGTTCCTCCATGAGATCTGATAGATCTATTGAATTCTCTTCAAAGAGTTTAATTTTGTTATTGTAATAATTGGCATCATCCATATCCAATGTACCAAGTAGTATTCTATTTAATTCTCCTACAAAGTTAAATCTCCCCTTTTCATTCTACCACCCTTGAGTGTTCTAGATTGTTCTAATCCTACTACTTCATTAAACAATTTCCTTTTCCTACCGAGTTTGCTTAAATTTATTTTGGAATGTTTCTTAAAACTATCACAATCTGTCCAGTTCTTTAGCATAGGTAAGTTACATAATTGCCTAGTATATTTATCATACTGCACTAAAGAACTTATTTCGTTATCTATTTCAGCTAAATCAATATACACTACAGTTTTCCATTGAGCGTTATACAAGCTCATATCACCTATGTTTTCATAGTATAATCCATACATTTCTTCAAATTCCTCAATATTATAGCCTGGACCGGGGGTCTTGGCTGCGCTTATTCCTAATAGTAAAAATCCTGTCCATATTAGCTGGAGCTGGAATATTCTCGTCATGTGAAATGTAAGAGAATTTCCCTTCAGTCTTAGTAAAATGGTTTTAATCTATTTACATGTACTTTTTGTAATTTTCTTCCCTTTTTTATTACCACATTTACTTTATCCGAGCTAACCACAGAGTATGGACCTAACCAAGGTGCACTTAATTTCTTGGACCTATGTCTTCTGACCGATTCGTCATACAAACGTACTTTGTCGCCCGGTTCGAAAACTTGGGGTTCGACCTTTTTGTCAAAATACTCTTTGCTTTCTTCCTTATGTTTAATCAGTTTATTGCGTGCAACTTCGTGAGAAGTTTTTAGTCTTCCTTTTAGTTCACTTAAATAATCATCATATGAGTATTGCGGTTCGGGCCTTTCCTTGAGAGATGATGGGATTTCAGCTCTCCTACCGAACAACAATTCAAAAGGAGTATACCATGTTGAAGTATGAACAGTGGTGTTGTAAACAAACATTGCATATGGAACCCATTCGTCCCACTTTCTTTGATCTTCCTTGACATAGTGTCGCAAATATTCTTCTAGAACTCTATGACTTCGTTCTAGTGCCCCATTCGATTCCGGATGGAACGCGGTGGTTTGCACCTTCTTAATTTTCAAGAGTTTGCAAGCATTTTTAAATAGATCACTCAAGAACTGTGTACCTTGATCTGTGAGTAATTCCCGAGGGGATCCAAATCTCAAAACAATGTCTCTTACGAACTTCCGCGCAACTGTCTCTGCGTCTTGAGATTCGATGGGAATAGCTACCATATATTTTGATAAGTCATCTTGAAACGTAAGTATGTATTTATGTCCACTATCTGATTCAACTAGTGGGCCAACAATATCCATGGCACATTTCTCAAATGGTGCCTTGGCAGTTGTTGTGATCACTATTGGTGCCTTTCTTCGTGGCTTGAGTAACTTGTTTAGTTGACAACTCTTACAATTCTTAACATACTCTTCTATTTCAGATTTCATGTTTGGCCATTTATCCTTCATTTTTATTGTTTCATACGTACGATTCATTCCCCTATGACCTCCTGTAGGTGCATCGTGGTATTCGTACAAAATTGCCCTCTTACTTTCTTCATCTACATTGTCAATTATTTCTTCTTCATCCTCTGTTTCATTACCCTTCTCTGTAGGATTTTCTTTGACAGCGCTAATTCTGGAAAGTGCATCGGCATTAGTGTTTAGAGACCCCTTCTTGTAGACAATCTCATAGTCATACTCTTCAAGTTTTATCCGCCATCTCATTAGCCTACTTCCTGGATCTTTTACTGACATGATCCATGTTAGCGGTCGGTGATCGCTTAAAATTTTGAATTTTCTACCATACAAATATGGCCTGAAATGGTTGATGGCAAAAATTATACTCAGCATTTCCTTTTCGGTTGTTGAGTAAATTTTTCTGCCTTATTTAAGCTACGGCTTGCGTATGCAATTGGTAGATCCTTACCTACTTGTCCTTGTGACAATACTGCCCCAACACCTTCCTTGCTGGCATCGGTGGTCTCGTGAGAAATCTGGGTACTGCAATATGGGTTCGGTGGTTAATTTTTGCTTTAACGTCTGAAATGCCTGTTCCTGGGCGTTTCCCCATTCATATTTCACATCTTTCTTTAAAAGCTTATGCAAAGGGGCGGCGATTTTGCTGAACATAGGCACAAATCTCCTATAGTATCCCGCTAATCCTAAGAACCCTTTCAGCTGCTTGGTTGTCCTAGGTGTAGGAAACTTTGCTACTGCTTCAACCTTTCGAGGATCAGGTTTGACGCCCTCGGCTGAAATTATATGGCCTAGGTACGTAACTTCGTTCCGGAGGAACCCGCACTTCTCCGGTTGTAGCTTCAGGTTATTTTCCTTGAACCGGTCGAAAACTTCTCTGAGTTTTCGGTCGTGCTCCTCTAGAGAAGATGCGTATATAACCACATCATCTAAAAAACAAAACATCTACTGCCCGTTAAACCACTCAGAACTGAGTTCATCAGTATCTGAAACGTGGCCGGTGCTGTCTTGAGACCAAAGGGCATGCGCAAATAATGCCAGTGCCCTTGTCTTGTGCTGAAACCAGTCATTTCTTTACAGTCAGGGTCCATCTCTATTTGATGAGACCCTTGGCACATATCTAGACAAGTGAAATACTTTGATTTCCCCAACAAGTCTAATATTTCTGTGATATCCGGCAAGGGGTACGCGTCACCTATTGTTTTCACATTTAGCTTTCTGTAATCTCTGACTAACCTCCACTTTTGAACACCGCTAGCATCTAATTTTTTTGGTACGATCAAGATGGGACTATTCCATGGAGAATTAGACTCTTCTATTACCCCTTCCTCAACTAACTGTGAAACTTGCTTTTCTATTTCTCTTCTTTGGCTTTCAGGTAACCTGTACGGTCTAGAGTTGATCGGTTGCGTACCAGGTTCCAAAATAATTTTATGTTTCACTGCATTTGTACAAGAAAGCTTGTCTCCTGGTAGATAGAAAATGTCGTGGTACTGGCGACATGTTTCTTCTAACAGTACTTTCTCCTTACTGCTTAGATGGTCTAAGCGTAATTTACTAAGGACTTCACTAGCTCTGTCTTTATTTCCAAGACCTTCGTTTACGGTAGCCACTAGTGTGTCAGAATAAGGGATTTCCTCTATTCCCTCGAGTTTGACGTTTGGAGATTCGAACTCCACGTCCTCCATATTTGTGTTTATCATAGTGGTGACGATTTTTTCATTAGCCAGCTTAACTAATGCTTCTGCCATAAAGACTCCTTCATGGACTTCCTTCTTTTCAATAATTCCTTCCATTAAGTTTGTTTTACTTACCCTCAAACTCACAACTGCTTCTGATCTAGCAGGTATTTTTATTTTTCCCTTTGGCTTTCCTAGATCGGGAGGATTCACTTCCTTTTCCCCTACTAGTCTGATTTTTTCACCAGCTACATAGATACTATTGGTTGAGTATGATATACATACTCTGTTTTCTTTAAGGAATTTTCTTCCTAAAATTCCATCTACTGGGAAGTCGAACTCCTTCCCCATTACTTGGAATTCGCACGGTACTCGTTTCTTTCCAAGCATTAATTTTCCTTCAACTATCCCGTGAGTTTTAACCTGGGTGCCTCCAACACCTGTTATTGTTGTTTTCCTGCTTGTGTCCATTATTGTTTATGGATCTAAAGCAGTTTTTCGAATTAAGTTGATATCAGCTCCTGTATCCACTAGGAACAGTATCTTATCCTCTAGCCCAATGTCTAGTTTAACCTTTACAAACTGGTTATTTTCATTTCTAACACAGCCTATTTGATAGGATGCACCGCCGACCGGCTGCATCTCATAACCCGTCTGGCCATTTTCCGTACTTACTGTGTTCACATTGTTGGTCGAGTGCCCCACCTTGGGTTTTTTGCACTCCCACGCTCTGTGGCCCTTTTTACCACAATTAAAGCAAGTAATTTCTTGATTACTTACATTTTTTACTCGTACTTCCTTTTTCTTTAAATAGCACTTCGCTGTGCTGTGACCTGTCTTGTTGCAATTTGAACATTTTTCGGCAGTGCCGGGCTTCGAACCAGACACTCCATTTTTGTCGTTCCTTGAAAACAAGGCAGACTCTTCCTCCAGCGCTAGCTCAGCTATTCTATCGAATGCAGTGTGATTTCTACTTCTCACAATTGTTTGTATTCGATCAGAGTATAACCCTTGTACAAAACTAATGTCTCTGAGCCTATCACTTAAGTGCAAGACCCCATTTACCTCATCTTCCTTACAGTCCTGTAAGGCTGCTTCTCTGAATTCCGATCCTAGCATCTGGATTCTTTGGATCCAACTAGTTACGGATTCTCCTTTATTTTGCCTAGCTCTAAAAAGCTCCTTAGCATGAAAATCAAGGGTTCTCTTTTCCGTATACGTATTTTTTAAGTACGTTTTTACCTCTTCCCACTTATCTAGTCTTCTATGGGTTATTGCTAGTCTTGGCTCCCCACCAATACGGGTGATAACAAATTTAAACATCATTTCCTTCTTACTAGGATCTATTACTTCCATAGCCGTATCCACATTGGAAATGAATGCTAATAAATCTCTTTTATTTCCATCAAATGGAGGAATAAGTTTCAAAGCTTCAGCCAGACTTACGTATTCAGCCGCCATATTGACACTTGAATTATTTGAACTATCGACTTGACTCCTGAGGAGCATTACAAAAAAATTGTGACAGGACTTACCCTGCTCTCTGCAGCTACAATGCTGACTCTCCTCCAAAGGACCGGTGTCTCCAATGGCTGCTACCTGCACCTCTGCTGGTGATTTCTTGTGCTCCTGCGGCTCGCTCCTCTTTTTCGGCTCCTTCGGTTGCTGGACCCGTACTCTCACAGGCCTCTTCTTCCCAATGCTCAGGACCTCTGCTCGGTGCTCTGGGCTTCTCCGTTGCTCCCTCTTATTTTCTGGTCGGCTGCCGGACCCGTTCTTTCACAGGCCTCTTCTTCCAAATGCTCCGAACTTCTTCTCGGTGCTCTGGGTTCTCCGTTGCTTCCTTATTCGCTGCTACAAGACCAGTTGCACTACAACGATAATACAAGCTGGAGCCTGATGTCCCACAACAGTACGACGTCAGACTACTATTCTCTTCTTGGTCTCTCTTTCAGTTGCCTTTCTGCTCCGGAAGTGGCTCTACCCGCACCCCACACCTGACACCAGTGTTGTATCCTGTTCACCTGTGTTGTATCCTGTTCACCTGGGTTACTGGTGAACCTGATTACAGTTCCCAATCCTCGAGCGGCTGCGGAAAGGGGTTGTGATTTGGGATCGTTGGGGTAGTAAAGACTTAGAAGTCACGTCTCTTCCAGAAGGCTACTGCTGATGAGTTTATTGGAGAATAGTTGTTACAACGACTTGAGGCTTCTTACGAAGTGTCGGACCGACCAGTCTCCTGTACTGGTCAATATGCCCAGTACGTGTAGTGTACTCTTGAAGTATTACTCAAAGACTGATAACACACCCTTAAGAACTATGGGTTTATATACTGACTGTCGGTCAGACTCTCCGCATTACAACATGCTTCTAGACATTTCCAGTATTGTGAAAATAACTCGTGACATTATGGATATTTCCAAAGTCTTACTATTTGTGTACAAAGAACACTTTCTAAACTATTCTTCTACTGGGAAATACATAATCAATTGTTTGTGCGTAAACAACTTTCACAAACATCTCTTTTAACTTTGGAAGTTCCAGACTTTCACAATGTGTGATAAACATCCTTCAGGCGACATAGTTACTAATGCTATATGAAACACCAGATCCTTCTCAATAAAATAATATATTATAATAATATAATATAATAAAAAAGAATATGCAGGAGGGCGCAGGATGCAACAAACGCAATGAATATCTCATCAAAAATTGTTAATTGAACCATTGAAGATTTACCGTTAAATGATCCTGGAAATGCCTGAGCGTGAGAGAAAATCTCACACGCGACCACTGGCGTTGCATTCACGCAGACGATCACTCACGGGTTAACGAATTTATGTAAAGTTTTATTTTAACAAACATAGAACGATTTGGTAAGTTGAAGACACGTCTAGGCATGAAGACGAAAAGTTTGTTAATATACTCCGACCATCGAAGTTTCCGTGAATGGAAATCTTTTGTGCTAACATGCCCAAACTAAAGGACTCCCGAGTACAAGCATTGCCTTTTCGGGTGGTGTTGAAAAAAGCTATCTTTTGCATCAATAAGTCATACTTTTACTACATTTATAGTCCAGTCAATAAACGTCGAAAAACACCGAATAGAAAAAAATCATGTAGTTTTGAAATTTTGCAGAGATGTCGGAGGGAGTATCCTGAATAACATACTAAAAGTCCCCGAAGGTAGGGGGTGAGCGGGGGGCAGGGGGGCCCGCAGAAGGTCCCATTTTTAGGTTTTTCGCTTATATCTAAACAATGGTGCATCATAGAGGAAAATTGCTATATATATACAAAATTAAAGCTAATAAAATTTCCTACAAGTTTGTTTCTACACATTTCTTCCTACTTCCAATAGTTTTCGTGATATCCGCCAACGAAAATAACAAATTTTCGAAAAAAAACTCTTTCGCCTCGCGCTTTTCGACACACTTTGTATTCTAGCGATTCATCCCTTAGATATATATACCAATGTTCTCACGAAAGAAGTTGTAGGGAAATAAATTCACTTTAAAGTGAGTAGTCATTTGTTATTTTGTCTTCAAATGTTAAAAATTTATAACAATTTAAGTTTCGGTCAAATTTCGAGATTTCGAAAGAAAACCATACTAAGCACTTTCTCTATATTTAGGGGTTATATATTTGTATATAAACTGTATATTGTGTATTTACACGATGAAACAAGTGGAGAAATATGACACAACCATTAAAGTTTAATTTATTAAAATTCCGATCACGGTACAAGCACAGGAAATGTAATGGAAAGTACATTATATTCCAGGCAAGAAAGGAAAAATGAGGACAAAAATAAATCATGTACCGTAGTTTTGAAATTTGGCAGAGATGTGGGGGGAAGTGTCCTAAACAACATAGTAAAAGTCCCCATACATAAAAGTGATTACTCAGTTTCTAATAATAACACAACTATGTTTATTTTTCAGGCCCCCGAACAAGATTGAATGGAATAAAAAAAAACTATTCGGAAAAGGATCCACTAGTGGACTCAAACACACTGGCCGCGACCTTGTTGATTCTAGCTCCCGGAACAGACTAGAGACGTCGAGCGCTCGGCTTCGTTTATATTACAAGTATTACGCAATAGCGTCCAAGAACTGATTGGCCACAAAGCCCTTTATTTCGTTGAAAACTGCCTATAAAAATTACTTAAATCTTCATGGCAGGAGGATCAACATTATGAAATGGTTATCTTTGGTTAACGAGTATTTGTAAACATGGCTGGTTTCCGATCGTCTATTGTCTTTATGCTGCGCGCGCAGGCCTTCCTGTTTTTTTCGGGAAGGTTTGCCGTGACGCAGCTGTTGCCGAGTTAGTATGTTGTCTGGAGTTGAACTATGTAGTGCCTTGAAGTTTGCTCTGCTGTTTCACCATTTTGCTGTTCGATGTGAGTTATGTCTTTAGTGCCAGTTATATTTTTCGGTAGTTAATGCATCTCAGGATGCAAGTCAAATACCAGTCTGAGGTTTTCTCACAAACCATGCTTCGCGATTTATATAGTTAAAGTTCAGCCGGCCATGTTTGAGAATGCCGTCACATTTTATTAAAATGAATTTTATAATGCTTTGATTTAGAATCAGTTCTAGCCAACTCCAGTTTTCCCATTATTTGTATTCACATTGAATTAAGCATATTTCTAAGCTAATACAGAAAGATATAAGCAAAGGTTATCATTTTTCATTCTACGTAACTTTCCTCTTGTTCTTGCTTGCATTCTACCCGTACAGAAATATGCACGATTCAGTATGCAGTGATTCAGGTTGTTGCTACGTAAGAATTTCCTCTTAATGTTTGCTAGCAAGTACATATAGACATTCCCAGTTTCTCTGTGTATTTAATTGAAATCTCTTTTTCCTGTCTATATATAAATATTTTGAGAATTATGTTCTTATTATACTGCAGCTAATATTTCAGTATTTTCGTATTATAACTTGTATTGCGTTTTCCGTGTGAGTCTAGTTCACATATTTGTCTTTTTCTCTTGTCTTGAAGTTTTCTTAAATACAGTTACGGATGTTATTCTCATAATTAACTGTGGACATATTTATCCCTTTTATATATTGTAAAATTGAGATTTTATTATTGCCTTTCTTTGACGTCACGCGGCGTGTTCTAGATTTTTCCTTTTACGATTCAAATAATGCTTGTACATTTCCGTTAGGAATTCTTCGTGAAGCAGTTATTGCTATTAACAAATATTTTTCTAACCAGTAGTTTTCTGTTCCCTTTCTTAACTTGAAATTTTCTTATGTTTAAATTTTGTATAATTATAGCCCAGTCTATATAACACATTAATATTCTCTCTTTTGGCGTACTACATATTTTGCCATTTCTTATTTATTGATCTTTATTGTGACTTCTTCCAATATAGATTTCTGTTACTTTAAATATTTTCATAATAATTATTTAGTTATTTTTACATTGCTATTATTTGGTACATGATTCGAGTATGCAATTACTTCATGATCTGATAACCCCTTATTTACGTCATGCTGTGTGAAACCTTATGCATTAAAGTTAATTGCAATTATTCTGTGAACAGTGCTTATTACATATATTTAATTTCCTGTTAAGTTATTCAAGTCATATAGTACTGTGGGTTTGACTAGAACTGAATCTTCTGGCATTGCTTAATTAAATTATATGTGAATAAATATTTCTATTTTATATGTACATTGTGATTTATATTTACTTAAGCGCTAATATATATATATATATATATATATATACACTTATTGTATTTAAATATATTCAGTATACATCACTAGTGACTTTAATTAGTATTTTACGCATTCCTTCTCTTGATTCCTTAATGAGACGTTCTACGTTTCCTTGGGAAATGATCCCAGTACTTTGCTTCCAGTTTGTTTTACATTGATTTGATTATTTTCTATCCAGTTTATTTACTGGTTGTAATATTAATATTTATGGTTAATCATTGCTATTCAAAGTTGTTAACCCAGTTTTCAAGTTTCACCCTTATTGAAGTTTTATAAGCATAATTGAAACTTATACTTACAAGTTATTCTTGATATTGTAAATAATTATACTCAGTATTACACAATTAATGAAAGTAATTTATTCTATTCCATTTCAAGTGTTATTCAGAGATATTAATATTACTATACTATAAACCCAAATTTATTTCATTAAAAATCCCTTTTCAAAGTAAAAACCCGTCACAAGTGGTAGCAGAGATTGGAAGCAGACAGCTACCAACATTCTTTTAGTGTCGGCCTTCTGCTGATCCCCTTACTTTTCATGTTGTTAGCTCATCTCATTCTGGCTGACAGGGGAGGATTGCGCTCTTCGATCGCATGGTGTTAATTAGTTCATAGATCTTTTGTACGTCTTATTGGAAATATTGAATTTTGATTAAATATTTACCATGGATTTACATTACCCCCTTTCGTGGGATCTTTTAAGAAAAGATGAGTTGCTTTTTGAACTTAGGATTCGTGGTGTCCCTGTTAGTGAGACTTTAGATTTGCCCTCCTTACTGTCGTTAATGAAGCAAGTTGCAATTACAGTCCCCATTAAAGAAGATATTTCTGAGGAAGCAGCTTCGGCTGAACTGTCTTTACTTAAATCTAAGGTAGCCGAGTTAGTTAATTTAGCCACTGATTTATTTGCTGACCCTGAGGCTACGGTTAAATAAAAGAGACGTTTCCGTCATCGCTTATGGCATGTAGAGAATCGTCTGTGCATGTTAAGCGACATGCCTAGTATTCAGATGTTTTCTATGGATTTAGATAAACTGTTTCAGGATTTACGTCCCCTTCTTAATACTCCTGAGGGAGAGTTAATTGATTTCGCAGATGATAATATTATGCAGACTTCTCCTCATGTTTTAAATAGGGTTAATGTTCAGCGTGAAGTCCTAGTTCAGACTACCCCGCAGTTGCTAGATAGGCCTAATGTGGTTCAGGATACGTCTGACCAAATAGCTAGTGAATCTTCATTTATCTCTTCGCCGATGACGAGGAATCTGGAAGCGCCTTCCCCAACTGAGTTAATAACTGCCTTTGCGCCGCTTATAGTTCCTCATCCTCTGCAAAGATTAATAGATGAACAAACCATGTTTGTTGTATCCCAGATTTCAGATGTTCTGGTCTTTTTGACTTTTTTAGTCAAGTTCTGTCAACAAGCCCTTTGCTTTAAGGTTAGGGATAGTGTGGTGTTGCAATTATTATTGGGTATAGTTTCAGGTCGTGTTCTTGACATTCTTTGTAAGGCTGTCTGTCTTAATCAATCTGTAGCTTCCTTTCATGCTCAAATATTAACGCAGTTTATTCCCTCTCGTATTAGATATGACTTTTTGGATGAATATTACTACAGACCGCAGAGGGTAGGAAAATCATTATCAGAATTTATACAAGCTATTAGGCTTCAGGCTGCCGTTTTTCAGATAACAGATTCTGAATTACAAATTATACAAGTTATTCTTTCGGGTCTCGAGCCTAACACGAGATCTTGTCTTACTTTTGCCCAAAGGCCTACTAATTTTGATGAGTTGTCTGATCTTATTTCTCAAGCGGCTGAAGTTGCCTGTTCTGATAGTCGTAGGCCTAATTCATTTGCTGGTCCTTAGGTGTTGAGGGAAAATTCTAGTAATTTCAGCAATCAAAAAATTTCTGTTCCTCGTCCTCTTAACTCACGTTCTAATATAAGCGATGTTTCTAGTAATAGGCATAGGAATGATGCCCTTCAGGGAGACAGGGTGCATCGTGAAAATTATAACAGTAACCTTGCTAATAACAGTTTTCCAGTTCAAAGATCTATTAATAGGGGTTTTCCCCGTTTTCATTCTGAGAGTAGGCCGGTTAATGATATTCGCAACACTACTGTGTTGCATAGAAGTAATGATCGTTCTGAAGCTAGTACGTGCTATTTTTGTCATCAAGTGGGACATTTAGTTAAAAATTGTCATCAGCGTAGGATTTCTCAAGGAAACACTCCTCCTATGGTAGCTTCCGTTTATATGGTTCATCCTTCAAATAATAATAACAATAATAATAATGAGAGTTCTGGATTAGAGTTACCATTGAATTTTTTGCAGAAACATGATAGTCAGCGTAACTCTGTGTTATATAGTAGCATGGGCTGTAAGGCCAGACGTCCTCTTTATTTACCATGATAGATATTGTGCTTAATATGTTTCACTCTGTAGCATTGTTGGATTCGGGTGCTGTGAGTTCTTGTATTGATTTGAATACCTTGCTTACTTTAGGTATATCTGTTGAAGATATTGATCCATATCTGTGTTCTGTTGTGGCTGCCGATGGCTCCCCTCTTTCAATTTTGGGTCGGGTCTCCCTTTCTTTGAAGATTAGTAAGTTTTCGTGGAAGTTTTCTTTCATTGTGATTTCTAATCTCGTATGTCCAGTAATTTTGGGAGTGGACTTTGCTCGTTTTACTGGCTTAGTTTTGGACTTGCAAAGAGCGCTTATACATTTTCGTTTTGCTCCTGATTACAAAATTAAAATTCACTTTCCTAGACCTTCTGTCAGTAACAGCCATAGTGAGGTTCAACAGCCATTAAATGCTGTTACAGATAAAGTTCCTGATGTCAGTTTGGATCATTTGTCCTTAGAGCAAAGGAATGAAATCCAGAATTTAATCTCTAGTTTCCCTCAAGTATTAACTGATAAACTTGGCCAGACAAATGTTCTAGAATATGAGATATTACTGAAGGACCGAGCTCCAGTTCGGTTAGCTCCATATCGTATGTCTCCGCCTAAGCTTAAAGTCATGAGACAGAAAATTGATGAAATGCTGAAGCA
Organism: Ectobius pallidus; assembly: GCA_964059195.1. Lineage (NCBI taxonomy): Eukaryota > Metazoa > Arthropoda > Insecta > Blattodea > Ectobiidae > Ectobius > Ectobius pallidus. The sequence continues at coordinate 134,969,349 of CAXKWD010000003.1, forward strand.
GGGCATTATCCGCCCGTCTGTGTTATCGTATTCTAGCCCTATATTCCTCGTGCCTAAAGGGTCAGATGACTTCCGTCCTGTTATTGACTATCGTGCTCTGAATCAGAAAATCCATATCGAAGCCATGCCTCTACCCGATATACACTCTGCCGCTCATTGGTTTGCTGGTGCCACTGTTTTTTTCGCTGGATCTGAATAGCGCGTACTATCAAATTCCTTTAAAAGAGTCATCTAGACACATTACTGCCTTCTCGACCGAGTGGAACCATTTCGAGTTTTGCCGCCTACCATTTGGCCTCGCCACCGGTGCTGAAGTGTTGACACGCCTTCTGGATTCCATCTTTTCTGATATCAAGTTCGAGTATGTGTATAATTATTTGGATGAATTGGTCATTTATAGTAAGGATTTTACATCTCATTTCCAGCATCTTCATGAAGTTTTTCGTAGGTTGAGGGATGCGGATCTTACCGTTAAACCATCAACGGTTCAATTCGCCAGGCCCCAATTGTCATTTATTGTACATATTATATCACCTCAAGGTGTAGCGATTGATCCCGAGCGTACTGTAGCCATCAGGAATTTTCCTAAGCCTATAAATGTGAAGGGTGTAGCTCGCTTTATCGGGATGCTTAACTTCTTTTCCAAATTCATCCCTAAGTTCTCAGCCCGTGCAGCACCATTGAACCGTCTTCGAGCGAAATCTGCTCAATTTGTATGGTCGGATGAGCAACAAGCCGCTTTTGAAGACCTTAAGAGCGCCATTATGAATCCGCCAATTCTGGCGATGGCTGATTTTCGAGGCCCTTCATCGTGCAGACTGATGCGTCAGCCTTAGGGTTAGGTGCTGTACTATTACAGGAATTTCCGGAGGGACGTAAGCCCATCGCTTACGCTTCGAGATCTCTCACCAGGCAAGAGCAAGCCTTCTCCATATACGAAATGGAAGCTCTAGCTGTCCTCTTTGGTCTTGAAATATTCAAGATGTATGTTGAAAATGTGAATTTTACTCTTGAATGCGACAATCAAGCTCTATCTTGGTGTCTTGGTAGGCCCCGAAAGACCGGACGGTTGGCTCGGTGGGCAGTCCGTCTTTCAGCTTTTAAGTTCACTTGTGTCCATATAAAGAGTACAGAGAATATCCTGGCCGATACGCTTTCGCGTATGTTTGAAGGTTATCCTTCGGAGCCAGAAGAACCTGTTGACTCCGTTGCTCCTCCCGCTTCTCTTCTTCAGCATGATGTCTTGGCCCCTCTTCTTTCTAATGTTCCGTTGGCTTTTTCTGATATATCATATTATCAATGTTTGGATCCTGATCTAGCTCCTCTTATTACCAGGTTAAAGGCTGGAGAAACCATTGGTAACTATCGTTTGGTAGGTGACACTCTTCAGATTCTTGTGGGTAGGCAAAGGTCACCTAAGGTAGTGCTTCCTCCTAGTCTCCAACCGAAGGTATTTAAGTATTTCCATGCGTCTTCTTTTGGAGCTCACCTGGGAATAAAGAAATCCCTGGCTAAAATTCAAGTTGCCTTTTGGTGGGATGGCATGCCACAAGACATCCGGCATTGGATAAAGGCTTGTCAAATTTGTGCCATGGCCAAACGCGCTCTGAATACTCGGGTTGGTGAGCTTGCTTCTTCTGTACCACAGAGACCTTTCGAGAAATTCTTTATCGATTTCTTAGGTAAGTTGCCCAGATCTAAGAAGGGGAATGCTTTCATTCTGGTTGTGGTTGACGCCTTCTCTAAGTTCACATGGTTGTTTCCTTTGCGGGATTCCCGTACGGAGAAGGTTATTTCATCCCTTTCTTCCATCTTTCAGAATTTTGGTGTGTGCCAGTCTCTGGTGTCGGACAGTGCTCCGCAGTTCCTCTCGCATGTATTTAAGAACTTCTGCTTTCGTTTGGGTGTGCAACATATTACAACTACACCTTTTTACCCCAACCCCTCACACGCAGAGAGAGTGATGAGGAATCTGAAAAATGCCTTGATTGCTTTTCATCATCAGGATCAAACTTTATGGGACAGAGACCTATCGTGGTTGCAGTTTGCTTTTAACAATGCCAAACATGAGAGTCATGGGCACACTCCGTTCTCCTTATTGTTTACCGTCCCACCGAACAATCCTTTAAGTAATTTATGGAAATTGTCAGACCTTCTTCCTGATACCTTTTCTTCAGAACACATAGTCAAGACTTGGAAGTCTGCTGCCCGCAATTTGAAGTTAGCTCATCGCAGAAGGGCCATGAGATATAATAAGGGTAGGGTTCCCTGTTCGTTCAAGGTGGGAGACATTGTAATGTGTAAAAACTACCCTATAAGTAAGGCTGCGGCCCATTTTGCTAAGAAACTGGCACCTCGTTTTTTGGGTCCCTATCGTATTATTGAAGTGTTACATAAAAGAGTTTCTTTCTTGTTGCAGCATTGTTCTGATCAATCCATTCGTCGATGCCATGCGACGAGTCTTAAATATTTTCATAATGATTCTTTTGCAGGAATTCAGTAAGTTGCCGGTCGTATAGCTGTTTGGTAAGAAATTCTAGTAATGTAAAGAATTTTCAAGTGTATATTTTTTTAAATGTATGGAGAGTGTATGATTCATGTCTTGGTTTGTGTGGATTGCCCCGAGACTAATTTCATGTTATTGTCCAATTTTGAAACTTAAATTTCTGTAACTCGCACTAAATGACATTACTCTTCCTCATGTTTTGGTGGCAGTAAATATTTTTTTTGGCAACATACTCCTTTTATGAGAACTACTTAAATTATATAACTATGTAAATTAAATTTTAAAGTTATTGTAGAAGATATATGTTGAAATATATTCTGAAAGATTGCAAAATTTTGTAAATGTATTATGAAAGTTGACCAACTTCAAAAAAATGTATCAATTACTCTGCAGTATTCAGAATAAATCTTGATGCTTAGGCTTTGATGAAAAAAGCTGATCTTGAACAAAGACAAAAATCTTCTTGGACAAGAAGTAACATAATTTAATTATGAAGAAAAAAAGAAGCCTAATTTAACAAGAAATTATATAAATCATACTCTCATTGATTCAATATGATTTGATCCCAAGAAGTAACATAATTTAATTAAGAAGAAGAAAAAGAAGCCTAATTTAACAAGAAATTATATAAATCATACTCTCATTGATTCAATATGATTTGATCCCAAGAAGTAACTAATTTAACCAAAACAAAGGAATTATCGACAAGCCACAATGTAATTTTACCCGAATTATCTAGTTTCGGAGGAGCAATTCACACACACCTTCCCCCTATCCTTACAAGAAGATGGATTCTGTGTGGTTCTGTTGGTGTTTCAGTGTAACATATGGACATGTGGAGTTTGTGCCTGTTCTGGATGTGCATGTGCATGCCATGCTTGTCTGGACGTCTTGTGGACAGTATCATCGGGCGACGGCCCGAAATTGAAATTTGCCATCTTGTGTGGCCGGATCAGCCACTTTCTTCTGTGCCCGCCTCTCTTCTCTGTGGCGCACTTTCTTCGTTTGCAAGATTCTTCACTGAATATTTCAAGATGGAACTTCTGATCTGTATGCTCTCCGTTTGATCATATGATGGTGTGAAAGTTTGGACACACCTAATATAATCAAGTAAACGAAATTTGCACCGCAAGAGTATTTCTTGTGTTTTTCTGTGTTCTGTCCCATTCTTGGGCAGGTTAAGTATTATATGGATACTCTCTGTTAAGAAGAATAGACTCTTCAATATAAACTAAATAAGCATACTTCATTACATCCAGTGTATAGACACTGTTTCATTGTGGGATTGAACTAATGCCTAAATTCATATCGTCATGTCCTCATATCAAGATTATAATTACAAAGGCCTCTTCTGAAGAATTAATCATGTTTTGACTGTTGAATTAGAGAACCCTTAGTTGGTCAATCTATAATATTGAGATGTGTTTGCATATGAACGCGTCTCGTTTTGAATTCTTTTTATATATCTATATTTATGTCTTGTTTAATTCAAGATAAACCGTTTCAATACAGTTCTCATAATAAGTAATTATTTTATCTTTAATTATTTAAGCAAATCGGACATTTGATAGCCAGATTTCTTGTTAATATAAAGTGTATATTCCGAAGTGTATTTATCAACTTTATCAATGCTTATGCTGGTATTTAATGCTTGAGAAAGATTTTTGCTCAGCTCTATGTCATTAACTAAACTTTGGAGTTAAACAGATAGCTACATTATTTAGATTTAATACTGAGTCTTAGCTTGGTACTATTTATGCGATAGCCTTTTATTCCTTTCTGGCTGGACGGGAAGGATTGAAATGGTTATCTTTGGTTAACGAGTATTTGTAAACATGGCTGGTTTCCGATCGTCTATTGTCTTTATGCTGCGCGCGCAGGCCTTCCTGTTTTTTTCGGGAAGGTTTGCCGTGACGCAGCTGTTGCCGAGTTAGTATGTTGCCTGGAGTTGAACTATGAAGTTTGCCCTGCTGTTTCACCATTTTGCTGTTTGAGGTGAGTTATGTCTTTAGTGCCAGTTATATTTTTCGGTAGTTAATGCATCTCAGGATGCAAGTCAAATACCAGTCTGAGGTTTTCTCACAAACCATGCTTCGCGATTTATATAGTTAAAGTTCAGCCGGCCATGTTTGAGAATGCCGTCACATTTTATTAAAATGAATTTTATAATGCTTTGATTTAGAATCAGTTCTAGCCAACTCCAGTTTTCCCATTTTTTGTATTCACATTGAATTAAGCATGTTTCTAAACTAATTTTAGAAAGATATAAGCAAAGGTTATCATTTTTCATTCTACGTAACTTTCCTCTTGTTCTTGCTTGCATTCTACCCGTACAGAAATATGCACGATTCAGTATGCAGTGATTCAGGTTGTTGCTACGTAAGAATTTCCTCTTAAAGTTTGCTAGCATGTACATATAGACATTCCCAGTTTCTCTGTGTATTTAATTGAAATCTCTTTTTCCTGTCTATATATAAATATTTTGAGAATTATGTTCTTATTATACTGCAGCTAATATTTCAGTATTCTCGTATTATTACTTGTATTGCGTTTTCCGTGTGAGTCTAGTTCACATATTTGTCTTTTTCTCTTGTCTTGAAGTTTTCTTAAATACAGTTACGGATGTTATTCTCATAATTAACTGTGGACATATTTATCCCTTTTATATATTGTAAAATTGAGATTTTATTATTGCCTTTCTTTGACGTCACGCGGCGTGTTCTAGATTTTTCCTTTTACGATTCAAATTATGCTTTACATTTCCGTTAGGAATTCTTCGTGAAGCAGTTATTGCTATTAACAAATATTTTTCTAACCAGTAGTTTTCTGTTCCCTTTCTTAACTTGAAATTTTCTTATGTTTAAATTTTGTATAATTATAGCCCAGTCTATATAACACATTAATATTCTCTCTTTTGGCGTACTACATATTTTGCCATTTCTTATTTATTGATCTTTATTGTGACTTCTTCCAATATAGATTTCTGTTACTTTAAATATTTTCATAATAATTATTTAGTTATTTTTACATTGCTATTATTTGGTACATGATTCGAGTATGCAATTACTTCATGATCTGATAACCCCTTATTTACGTCATGCTGTGTGAAACCTTATGCATTAAAGTTAATCGCAATTATTCTGTGAACAGTGCTTATTACATATATTTAATTTCCTGTTAAGTTATTCAAGTCATATAGTACTGTGGGTTTGACTAGAACTGAATCTTCTGGCATTGCTTTAATTAAATTATATGTGAATAAATATTTCTATTTTATATGTACATTGTGATTTATATTTACTTAAGCGCTAATATATATATATATATATATATATATATATATATATATATACACTTATTGTATTTAAATATATTCAGTATACATCACTAGTGACTTTAATTAGTATTTTACGCATTCCTTCTCTTGATTCCTTAATGAGACGTTCTACGTTTCCTTGGGAAATGATCCCAGTACTTTGCTTCCAGTTTGTTTTACATTGATTTGATTATTTTCTATCCAGTTTATTTACTGGTTGTAATATTAATATTTATGGTTAATCATTGCTATTCAAAGTTGTTAACCCAGTTTTCAAGTTTCACCCTTATTCAAGTTTTATAAGCATAATTGAAACTTAAACTTACAAGTTATTCTTGATAGTTTAAATAATTATACTCAGTATTACACAATTAATGAAAGTAATTTATTCTATTCCATTTCAAGTGTTATTCAGAGATATTAATATTACTATACTATAAACCCAAATTTATTTTATTAAAAATCCCTTTTCAAAGTAAAAACCCGTCACAAGTGGTAGCAGAGATTGGAAGCAGACAGCTACCAACATTCTTTTAGTGTCGGCCTTCTGCTGATCCCCTTACTTTTCATGTTGTTAGCTCATCTCATTCTGGCTGACAGGGGAGGAATGCGCTCTTCGATCGCATGGTGTTAATTAGTTCATAGATCTTTTGTACGTCTTATTGGAAATATTGAATTTTGATTAAATATTTACCATGGATTTACATTACCCCCTTTCGTGGGATCTTTTAAGAAAAGGTGAGTTGCTTTTTGAACTTAGGATTCGTGGTGTCCCTGTTAGTGAGACTTTAGATTTGCCCTCCTTACTGTCGTTAATGAAGCAAGTTGCAACTACAGTCCCCATTAAAGAAGATATTTCTGAGGAAGCAGCTTCGGCTGAACTGTCTTTACTTAAATCTAAGGTAGCCGAGTTAGTTAATTTAGCCACTGATTTATTTGCTGACCCTGAGGCTACGGTTAAATAAAAGAGACGTTTCCGTCATCGCTTATGGCATGTAGAGAATCGTCTGTGCATGTTAAGCGACATGCCTAGTATTCAGATGTTTTCTATGGATTTAGATAAACTGTTTCAGGATTTACGTCCCCTTCTTAATACTCCTGAGGGAGAGTTAATTGATTTCGCAGATGATAATATTATGCAGACTTCTCCTCATGTTTTAAATAGGGTTAATGTTCAGCGAGAAGTCCTAGTTCAGACTACCCCGCAGTTGCTAGATAGGCCTAATGTGGTTCAGGATACGTCTGACCAAATAGCTAGTGAATCTTCATTTATCTCTTCGCCGATGACGAGGAATCTGGAAGCGCCTTCCCCAACTGAGTTAATAACTGCCTTTGCGCCGCTTATAGTTCCTCATCCTCTGCAAAGATTAATAGATGAACAAACCATGTTTGTTGTATCCCAGATTTCAGATGTTCTGGTCTTTTTGACTTTTTTAGTCAAGTTCTGTCAACAAGCCCTTTGCTTTAAGGTTAGGGATAGTGTGGTGTTGCAATTATTATTGGGTATAGTTTCAGGTCGTGTTCTTGACATTCTTTGTAAGGCTGTCTGTCTTAATCAATCTGTAGCTTCCTTTCATGCTCAAATATTAACGCAGTTTATTCCCTCTCGTATTAGATATGACTTTTTGGATGAATATTACTACAGACCGCAGAGGGTAGGAAAATCATTATCAGAATTTATACAAGCTATTAGGCTTCAGGCTGCCGTTTTTCAGATAACAGATTCTGAATTACAAATTATACAAGTTATTCTTTCGGGTCTCGAGCCTAACACGAGATCTTGTCTTACTTTTGCCCAAAGGCCTACTAATTTTGATGAGTTGTCTGATCTTATTTCTCAAGCGGCTGAAGTTGCCTGTTCTGATAGTCGTAGGCCTAATTCATTTGCTGGTCCTTAGGTGTTGAGGGAAAATTCTAGTAATTTCAGCAATCAAAAAATTTCTGTTCCTCGTCCTCTTAACTCACGTTCTAATATAAGCGATGTTTCTAGTAATAGGCATAGGAATGATGCCCTTCAGGGAGACAGGGTGCATCGTGAAAATTATAACAGTAACCTTGCTAATAACAGTTTTCCAGTTCAAAGATCTATTAATAGGGGTTTTCCCCGTTTTCATTCTGAGAGTAGGCCGGTTAATGATATTCGCAACACTACTGTGTTGCATAGAAGTAATGATCGTTCTGAAGCTAGTACGTGCTATTTTTGTCATCAAGTGGGACATTTAGTTAAAAATTGTCATCAGCGTAGGATTTCTCAAGGAAACACTCCTCCTATGGTAGCTTCCGTTTATATGGTTCATCCTTCAAATAATAATAACAATAATAATAATGAGAGTTCTGGATTAGAGTTACCATTGAATTTTTTGCAGAAACATGATAGTCAGCGTAACTCTGTGTTATATAGTAGCATGGGCTGTAAGGCCAGACGTCCTCTTTATTTACCATGATAGATATTGTGCTTAATATGTTTCACTCTGTAGCATTGTTGGATTCGGGTGCTGTGAGTTCTTGTATTGATTTGAATACCTTGCTTACTTTAGGTATATCTGTTGAAGATATTGATCCATATCTGTGTTCTGTTGTGGCTGCCGATGGCTCCTCTCTTTCAATTTTGGGTCGGGTCTCCCTTTCTTTGAAGATTAGTAAGTTTTCGTGGAAGTTTTCTTTCATTGTGATTTCTAATCTCGTATGTCCAGTAATTTTGGGAGTGGACTTTGCTCGTTTTACTGGCTTAGTTTTGGACTTGCAAAGAGCGCTTATACATTTTCGTTTTGCTCCTGATTACAAAATTAAAATTCACTTTCCTAGACCTTCTGTCAGTAACAGCCATAGTGAGGTTCAACAGCCATTAAATGCTGTTACAGATAAAGTTCCTGATGTCAGTTTGGATCATTTGTCCTTAGAGCAAAGGAATGAAATCCAGAATTTAATCTCTAGTTTCCCTCAAGTATTAACTGATAAACTTGGCCAGACAAATGTTCTAGAATATGAGATATTACTGAAGGACCGAGCTCCAGTTCGGTTAGCTCCATATCGTATGTCTCCGCCTAAGCTTAAAGTCATGAGACAGAAAATTGATGAAATGCTGAAGCAGGGCATTATCCGCCCGTCTGTGTTATCGTATTCTAGCCCTATATTCCTCGTGCCTAAAGGGTCAGATGACTTCCGTCCTGTTATTGACTATCGTGCTCTGAATCAGAAAATCCATATCGAAGCCATGCCTCTACCCGATATACACTCTGCCGCTCATTGGTTTGCTGGTGCCACTGTTTTTTTCGCTGGATCTGAATAGCGCGTACTATCAAATTCCTTTAAAAGAGTCATCTAGACACATTACTGCCTTCTCGACCGAGTGGAACCATTTCGAGTTTTGCCGCCTACCATTTGGCCTCGCCACCGGTGCTGAAATGTTGACACGCCTTCTGGATTCCATCTTTTCTGATATCAAGTTCGAGTATGTGTATAATTATTTGGATGAATTGGTCATTTATAGTAAGGATTTTACATCTCATTTCCAGCATCTTCATGAAGTTTTTCGTAGGTTGAGGGATGCGGATCTTACCGTTAAACCATCAACGGTTCAATTCGCCAGGCCCCAATTGTCATTTATTGTACATATTATATCACCTCAAGGTGTAGCGATTGATCCCGAGCGTACTGTAGCCATCAGGAATTTTCCTAAGCCTATAAATGTGAAGGGTGTAGCTCGCTTTATCGGGATGCTTAACTTCTTTTCCAAATTCATCCCTAAGTTCTCAGCCCGTGCAGCACCATTGAACCGTCTTCGAGCGAAATCTGCTCAATTTGTATGGTCGGATGAGCAACAAGCCGCTTTTGAAGACCTTAAGAGCGCCATTATGAATCCGCCAATTCTGGCGATGGCTGATTTTCGAGGCCCTTCATCGTGCAGACTGATGCGTCAGCCTTAGGGTTAGGTGCTGTACTATTACAGGAATTTCCGGAGGGACGTAAGCCCATCGCTTACGCTTCGAGATCTCTCACCAGGCAAGAGCAAGCCTTCTCCATATACGAAATGGAAGCTCTAGCTGTCCTCTTTGGTCTTGAAATATTCAAGATGTATGTTGAAAATGTGAATTTTACTCTTGAATGCGACAATCAAGCTCTATCTTGGTGTCTTGGTAGGCCCCGAAAGACCGGACGGTTGGCTCGGTGGGCAGTCCGTCTTTCAGCTTTTAAGTTCACTTGTGTCCATATAAAGAGTACAGAGAATATCCTGGCCGATACGCTTTCGCGTATGTTTGAAGGTTATCCTTCGGAGCCAAAAGAACCTGTTGACTCCGTTGCTCCTCCCGCTTCTCTTCTTCAGCATGATGTCTTGGCCCCTCTTCTTTCTAATGTTCCGTTGGCTTTTTCTGATATATCATATTATCAATGTTTGGATCCTGATCTAGCTCCTCTTATTACCAGGTTAAAGGCTGGAGAAACCATTGGTAACTATCGTTTGGTAGGTGACACTCTTCAGATTCTTGTGGGTAGGCAAAGGTCACCTAAGGTAGTGCTTCCTCCTAGTCTCCAACCGAAGGTATTTAAGTATTTCCATGCGTCTTCTTTTGGAGCTCACCTGGGAATAAAGAAATCCCTGGCTAAAATTCAAGTTGCCTTTTGGTGGGATGGCATGCCACAAGACATCCGGCATTGGATAAAGGCTTGTCAAATTTGTGCCAAGGCCAAACGCGCTCTGAATACTCGGGTTGGTGAGCTTGCTTCTTCTGTACCACAGAGACCTTTCGAGAAATTCTTTATCGATTTCTTAGGTAAGTTGCCCAGATCTAAGAAGGGGAATGCTTTCATTCTGGTTGTGGTTGACGCCTTCTCTAAGTTCACATGGTTGTTTCCTTTGCGGGATTCCCGTACGGAGAAGGTTATTTCATCCCTTTCTTCCATCTTTCAGAATTTTGGTGTGTGCCAGTCTCTGGTGTCGGACAGTGCTCCGCAGTTCCTCTCGCATGTATTTAAGAACTTCTGCTTTCGTTTGGGTGTGCAACATATTACAACTACACCTTTTTACCCCAACCCCTCACACGCAGAGAGAGTGATGAGGAATCTGAAAAATGCCTTGATTGCTTTTCATCATCAGGATCAAACTTTATGGGACAGAGACCTATCGTGGTTGCAGTTTGCTTTTAACAATGCCAAACATGAGAGTCATGGGCACACTCCGTTCTCCTTATTGTTTACCGTCCCACCGAACAATCCTTTAAGTAATTTATGGAAATTGTCAGACCTTCTTCCTGATACCTTTTCTTCAGAACACATAGTCAAGACTTGGAAGTCTGCTGCCCGCAATTTGAAGTTAGCTCATCGCAGAAGGGCCATGAGATATAATAAGGGTAGGGTTCCCTGTTCGTTCAAGGTGGGAGACATTGTAATGTGTAAAAACTACCCTATAAGTAAGGCTGCGGCCCATTTTGCTAAGAAACTGGCACCTCGTTTTTTGGGTCCCTATCGTATTATTGAAGTGTTACATAAAAGAGTTTCTTTCTTGTTGCAGCATTGTTCTGATCAATCCATTCGTCGATGCCATGCGACGAGTCTTAAATATTTTCATAATGATTCTTTTGCAGGAATTCAGTAAGTTGCCGGTCGTATAGCTGTTTGGTAAGAAATTCTAGTAATGTAAAGAATTTTCAAGTGTATATTTTTTTAAATGTATGGAGAGTGTATGATTCATGTCTTGGTTTGTGTGGATTGCCCCGAGACTAATTTCATGTTATTGTCCAATTTTGAAACTTAAATTTCTGTAACTCGCACTAAATGACATTACTCTTCCTCATGTTTTGGTGGCAGTAAATATTTTTTTTGGCAACATACTCCTTTTATGAGAACTACTTAAATTATATAACTATGTAAATTAAATTTTAAAGTTATTGTAGAAGATATATGTTGAAATATATTGTGAAAGATTGCAAAATTTTGTAAATGTATTATGAAAGTTGACCAACTTCAAAAAAATGTATCAATTACTCTGCAGTATTCAGAATAAATCTTGATGCTTAGGCTTTGATGAAAAAAGCTGATCTTGAACAAAGACAAAAATCTTCTTGGCCAAGAAGTAACATAATTTAATTATGAAGAAAAAAAGAAGCCTAATTTAACAAGAAATTATATAAATCATACTCTCATTGATTCAATATGATTTGATCCCAAGAAGTAACATAATTTAATTAAGAAGAAGAAAAAGAAGCCTAATTTAACAAGAAATTATATAAATCATACTCTCATTGATTCAATATGATTTGATCCCAAGAAGTAACTAATTTAACCAAAACAAAGGAATTATCGACAAGCCACAATGTAATTTTACCCGAATTATCTAGTTTCGGAGGAGCAATTCACACACACCTTCCCCCTATCCTTACAAGAAGATGGATTCTGTGTGGTTCTGTTGGTGTTTCAGTGTAACATATGGACATGTGGAGTTTGTGCCTGTTCTGGATGTGCATGTGCATGCCATGCTTGTCTGGACGTCTTGTGGACAGTATCATCGGGCGAGGGCCCGAAATTGAAATTTGCCATCTTGTGTGGCCGGATCAGCCACTTTCTTCTGTGCCCGCCTCTCTTCTCTGTGGCGCACTTCCTTCGTTTGCAAGATTCTTCACTGAATATTTCAAGATGGAACTTCTGATCTGTATGCTCTCCGTTTGATCATATGATGGTGTGAAAGTTTGGACACACCTAATATAATCAAGTAAACGAAATTTGCACCGCAAGAGTATTTCTTGTGTTTTTCTGTGTTCTGTCCCATTCTTGGGCAGGTTAAGTATTATATGGATACTCTCTGTTAAGAAGAATAGACTCTTCAATATAAACTAAATAAGCATACTTCATTACATCCAGTGTATAGACACTGTTTCATTGTGGGATTGAACTAATGCCTAAATTCATATCGTCATGTCCTCATATCAAGATTATAATTACAAAGGCCTCTTCTGAAGAATTAATCATGTTTTGACTGTTGAATTAGAGAACCCTTAGTTGGTCAATCTATAATATTGAGATGTGTTTGCATATGAACGCGTCTCGTTTTGAATTCTTTTTATATATCTATATTTATGTCTTGTTTAATTCAAGATAAACCGTTTCAATACAGTTCTCATAATAAGTAATTATTTTATCTTTAATTATTTAAGCAAATCGGACATTTGATAGCCAGATTTCTTGTTAATATAAAGTGTATATTCCGAAGTGTATTTATCAACTTTATCAATGCTTATGCTGGTATTTAATGCTTGAGAAAGATTTTTGCTCAGCTCTATGTCATTAACTAAACTTTGGAGTTAAACAGATAGCTACATTATTTAGATTTAATACTGAGTCTTAGCTTGGTACTATTTATGCGATAGCCTTTTATTCCTTTCTGGCTGGACGGGAAGGATTGAAATGGTTATCTTTGGTTAACGAGTATTTGTAAACATGGCTGGTTTCCGATCGTCTATTGTCTTTATGCTGCGCGCGCAGGCCTTCCTGTTTTTTTCGGGAAGGTTTGCCGTGACGCAGCTGTTGCCGAGTTAGTATGTTGCCTGGAGTTGAACTATGAAGTTTGCCCTGCTGTTTCACCATTTTGCTGTTTGAGGTGAGTTATGTCTTTAGTGCCAGTTATATTTTTCGGTAGTTAATGCATCTCAGGATGCAAGTCAAATACCAGTCTGAGGTTTTCTCACAAACCATGCTTCGCGATTTATATAGTTAAAGTTCAGCCGGCCATGTTTGAGAATGCCGTCACATTTTATTAAAATGAATTTTATAATGCTTTGATTTAGAATCAGTTCTAGCCAACTCCAGTTTTCCCATTTTTTGTATTCACATTGAATTAAGCATGTTTCTAAACTAATTTTAGAAAGATATAAGCAAAGGTTATCATTTTTCATTCTACGTAACTTTCCTCTTGTTCTTGCTTGCATTCTACCCGTACAGAAATATGCACGATTCAGTATGCAGTGATTCAGGTTGTTGCTACGTAAGAATTTCCTCTTAAAGTTTGCTAGCATGTACATATAGACATTCCCAGTTTCTCTGTGTATTTAATTGAAATCTCTTTTTCCTGTCTATATATAAATATTTTGAGAATTATGTTCTTATTATACTGCAGCTAATATTTCAGTATTCTCGTATTATTACTTGTATTGCGTTTTCCGTGTGAGTCTAGTTCACATATTTGTCTTTTTCTCTTGTCTTGAAGTTTTCTTAAATACAGTTACGGATGTTATTCTCATAATTAACTGTGGACATATTTATCCCTTTTATATATTGTAAAATTGAGATTTTATTATTGCCTTTCTTTGACGTCACGCGGCGTGTTCTAGATTTTTCCTTTTACGATTCAAATTATGCTTGTACATTTCCGTTAGGAATTCTTCGTGAAGCAGTTATTGCTATTAACAAATATTTTTCTAACCAGTAGTTTTCTGTTCCCTTTCTTAACTTGAAATTTTCTTATGTTTAAATTTTGTATAATTATAGCCCAGTCTATATAACACATTAATATTCTCTCTTTTGGCGTACTACATATTTTGCCATTTCTTATTTATTGATCTTTATTGTGACTTCTTCCAATATAGATTTCTGTTACTTTAAATATTTTCATAATAATTATTTAGTTATTTTTACATTGCTATTATTTGGTACATGATTCGAGTATGCAATTACTTCATGATCTGATAACCCCTTATTTACGTCATGCTGTGTGAAACCTTATGCATTAAAGTTAATCGCAATTATTCTGTGAACAGTGCTTATTACATATATTTAATTTCCTGTTAAGTTATTCAAGTCATATAGTACTGTGGGTTTGACTAGAACTGAATCTTCTGGCATTGCTTAATTAAATTATATGTGAATAAATATTTCTATTTTATATGTACATTGTGATTTATATTTACTTAAGCGCTAATATATATATATATATATATATATATATATACACTTATTGTATTTAAATATATTCAGTATACATCACTAGTGACTTTAATTAGTATTTTACGCATTCCTTCTCTTGATTCCTTAATGAGACGTTCTACGTTTCCTTGGGAAATGATCCCAGTACTTTGCTTCCAGTTTGTTTTACATTGATTTGATTATTTTCTATCCAGTTTATTTACTGGTTGTAATATTAATATTTATGGTTAATCATTGCTATTCAAAGTTGTTAACCCAGTTTTCAAGTTTCACCCTTATTCAAGTTTTATAAGCATAATTGAAACTTAAACTTACAAGTTATTCTTGATATTTTAAATAATTATACTCAGTATTACACAATTAATGAAAGTAATTTATTCTATTCCATTTCAAGTGTTATTCAGAGATATTAATATTACTATACTATAAACCCAAATTTATTTTATTAAAAATCCCTTTTCAAAGTAAAAACCCGTCACAAGTGGTAGCAGAGATTGGAAGCAGACAGCTACCAACATTCTTTTAGTGTCGGCCTTCTGCTGATCCCCTTACTTTTCATGTTGTTAGCTCATCTCATTCTGGCTGACAGGGGAGGAATGCGCTCTTCGATCGCATGGTGTTAATTAGTTCATAGATCTTTTGTACGTCTTATTGGAAATATTGAATTTTGATTAAATATTTACCATGGATTTACATTACCCCCTTTCGTGGGATCTTTTAAGAAAAGGTGAGTTGCTTTTTGAACTTAGGATTCGTGGTGTCCCTGTTAGTGAGACTTTAGATTTGCCCTCCTTACTGTCGTTAATGAAGCAAGTTGCAACTACAGTCCCCATTAAAGAAGATATTTCTGAGGAAGCAGCTTCGGCTGAACTGTCTTTACTTAAATCTAAGGTAGCCGAGTTAGTTAATTTAGCCACTGATTTATTTGCTGACCCTGAGGCTACGGTTAAATAAAAGAGACGTTTCCGTCATCGCTTATGGCATGTAGAGAATCGTCTGTGCATGTTAAGCGACATGCCTAGTATTCAGATGTTTTCTATGGATTTAGATAAACTGTTTCAGGATTTACGTCCCCTTCTTAATACTCCTGAGGGAGAGTTAATTGATTTCGCAGATGATAATATTATGCAGACTTCTCCTCATGTTTTAAATAGGGTTAATGTTCAGCGAGAAGTCCTAGTTCAGACTACCCCGCAGTTGCTAGATAGGCCTAATGTGGTTCAGGATACGTCTGACCAAATAGCTAGTGAATCTTCATTTATCTCTTCGCCGATGACGAGGAATCTGGAAGCGCCTTCCCCAACTGAGTTAATAACTGCCTTTGCGCCGCTTATAGTTCCTCATCCTCTGCAAAGATTAATAGATGAACAAACCATGTTTGTTGTATCCCAGATTTCAGATGTTCTGGTCTTTTTGACTTTTTTAGTCAAGTTCTGTCAACAAGCCCTTTGCTTTAAGGTTAGGGATAGTGTGGTGTTGCAATTATTATTGGGTATAGTTTCAGGTCGTGTTCTTGACATTCTTTGTAAGGCTGTCTGTCTTAATCAATCTGTAGCTTCCTTTCATGCTCAAATATTAACGCAGTTTATTCCCTCTCGTATTAGATATGACTTTTTGGATGAATATTACTACAGACCGCAGAGGGTAGGAAAATCATTATCAGAATTTATACAAGCTATTAGGCTTCAGGCTGCCGTTTTTCAGATAACAGATTCTGAATTACAAATTATACAAGTTATTCTTTCGGGTCTCGAGCCTAACACGAGATCTTGTCTTACTTTTGCCCAAAGGCCTACTAATTTTGATGAGTTGTCTGATCTTATTTCTCAAGCGGCTGAAGTTGCCTGTTCTGATAGTCGTAGGCCTAATTCATTTGCTGGTCCTTAGGTGTTGAGGGAAAATTCTAGTAATTTCAGCAATCAAAAAATTTCTGTTCCTCGTCCTCTTAACTCACGTTCTAATATAAGCGATGTTTCTAGTAATAGGCATAGGAATGATGCCCTTCAGGGAGACAGGGTGCATCGTGAAAATTATAACAGTAACCTTGCTAATAACAGTTTTCCAGTTCAAAGATCTATTAATAGGGGTTTTCCCCGTTTTCATTCTGAGAGTAGGCCGGTTAATGATATTCGCAACACTACTGTGTTGCATAGAAGTAATGATCGTTCTGAAGCTAGTACGTGCTATTTTTGTCATCAAGTGGGACATTTAGTTAAAAATTGTCATCAGCGTAGGATTTCTCAAGGAAACACTCCTCCTATGGTAGCTTCCGTTTATATGGTTCATCCTTCAAATAATAATAACAATAATAATAATGAGAGTTCTGGATTAGAGTTACCATTGAATTTTTTGCAGAAACATGATAGTCAGCGTAACTCTGTGTTATATAGTAGCATGGGCTGTAAGGCCAGACGTCCTCTTTATTTACCATGATAGATATTGTGCTTAATATGTTTCACTCTGTAGCATTGTTGGATTCGGGTGCTGTGAGTTCTTGTATTGATTTGAATACCTTGCTTACTTTAGGTATATCTGTTGAAGATATTGATCCATATCTGTGTTCTGTTGTGGCTGCCGATGGCTCCCCTCTTTCAATTTTGGGTCGGGTCTCCCTTTCTTTGAAGATTAGTAAGTTTTCGTGGAAGTTTTCTTTCATTGTGATTTCTAATCTCGTATGTCCAGTAATTTTGGGAGTGGACTTTGCTCGTTTTACTGGCTTAGTTTTGGACTTGCAAAGAGCGCTTATACATTTTCGTTTTGCTCCTGATTACAAAATTAAAATTCACTTTCCTAGACCTTCTGTCAGTAACAGCCATAGTGAGGTTCAACAGCCATTAAATGCTGTTACAGATAAAGTTCCTGATGTCAGTTTGGATCATTTGTCCTTAGAGCAAAGGAATGAAATCCAGAATTTAATCTCTAGTTTCCCTCAAGTATTAACTGATAAACTTGGCCAGACAAATGTTCTAGAATATGAGATATTACTGAAGGACCGAGCTCCAGTTCGGTTAGCTCCATATCGTATGTCTCCGCCTAAGCTTAAAGTCATGAGACAGAAAATTGATGAAATGCTGAAGCAGGGCATTATCCGCCCGTCTGTGTTATCGTATTCTAGCCCTATATTCCTCGTGCCTAAAGGGTCAGATGACTTCCGTCCTGTTATTGACTATCGTGCTCTGAATCAGAAAATCCATATCGAAGCCATGCCTCTACCCGATATACACTCTGCCGCTCATTGGTTTGCTGGTGCCACTGTTTTTTTCGCTGGATCTGAATAGCGCGTACTATCAAATTCCTTTAAAAGAGTCATCTAGACACATTACTGCCTTCTCGACCGAGTGGAACCATTTCGAGTTTTGCCGCCTACCATTTGGCCTCGCCACCGGTGCTGAAGTGTTGACACGCCTTCTGGATTCCATCTTTTCTGATATCAAGTTCGAGTATGTGTATAATTATTTGGATGAATTGGTCATTTATAGTAAGGATTTTACATCTCATTTCCAGCATCTTCATGAAGTTTTTCGTAGGTTGAGGGATGCGGATCTTACCGTTAAACCATCAACGGTTCAATTCGCCAGGCCCCAATTGTCATTTATTGTACATATTATATCACCTCAAGGTGTAGCGATTGATCCCGAGCGTACTGTAGCCATCAGGAATTTTCCTAAGCCTATAAATGTGAAGGGTGTAGCTCGCTTTATCGGGATGCTTAACTTCTTTTCCAAATTCATCCCTAAGTTCTCAGCCCGTGCAGCACCATTGAACCGTCTTCGAGCGAAATCTGCTCAATTTGTATGGTCGGATGAGCAACAAGCCGCTTTTGAAGACCTTAAGAGCGCCATTATGAATCCGCCAATTCTGGCGATGGCTGATTTTCGAGGCCCTTCATCGTGCAGACTGATGCGTCAGCCTTAGGGTTAGGTGCTGTACTATTACAGGAATTTCCGGAGGGACGTAAGCCCATCGCTTACGCTTCGAGATCTCTCACCAGGCAAGAGCAAGCCTTCTCCATATACGAAATGGAAGCTCTAGCTGTCCTCTTTGGTCTTGAAATATTCAAGATGTATGTTGAAAATGTGAATTTTACTCTTGAATGCGACAATCAAGCTCTATCTTGGTGTCTTGGTAGGCCCCGAAAGACCGGACGGTTGGCTCGGTGGGCAGTCCGTCTTTCAGCTTTTAAGTTCACTTGTGTCCATATAAAGAGTACAGAGAATATCCTGGCCGATACGCTTTCGCGTATGTTTGAAGGTTATCCTTCGGAGCCAGAAGAACCTGTTGACTCCGTTGCTCCTCCCGCTTCTCTTCTTCAGCATGATGTCTTGGCCCCTCTTCTTTCTAATGTTCCGTTGGCTTTTTCTGATATATCATATTATCAATGTTTGGATCCTGATCTAGCTCCTCTTATTACCAGGTTAAAGGCTGGAGAAACCATTGGTAACTATCGTTTGGTAGGTGACACTCTTCAGATTCTTGTGGGTAGGCAAAGGTCACCTAAGGTAGTGCTTCCTCCTAGTCTCCAACCGAAGGTATTTAAGTATTTCCATGCGTCTTCTTTTGGAGCTCACCTGGGAATAAAGAAATCCCTGGCTAAAATTCAAGTTGCCTTTTGGTGGGATGGCATGCCACAAGACATCCGGCATTGGATAAAGGCTTGTCAAATTTGTGCCATGGCCAAACGCGCTCTGAATACTCGGGTTGGTGAGCTTGCTTCTTCTGTACCACAGAGACCTTTCGAGAAATTCTTTATCGATTTCTTAGGTAAGTTGCCCAGATCTAAGAAGGGGAATGCTTTCATTCTGGTTGTGGTTGACGCCTTCTCTAAGTTCACATGGTTGTTTCCTTTGCGGGATTCCCGTACGGAGAAGGTTATTTCATCCCTTTCTTCCATCTTTCAGAATTTTGGTGTGTGCCAGTCTCTGGTGTCGGACAGTGCTCCGCAGTTCCTCTCGCATGTATTTAAGAACTTCTGCTTTCGTTTGGGTGTGCAACATATTACAACTACACCTTTTTACCCCAACCCCTCACACGCAGAGAGAGTGATGAGGAATCTGAAAAATGCCTTGATTGCTTTTCATCATCAGGATCAAACTTTATGGGACAGAGACCTATCGTGGTTGCAGTTTGCTTTTAACAATGCCAAACATGAGAGTCATGGGCACACTCCGTTCTCCTTATTGTTTACCGTCCCACCGAACAATCCTTTAAGTAATTTATGGAAATTGTCAGACCTTCTTCCTGATACCTTTTCTTCAGAACACATAGTCAAGACTTGGAAGTCTGCTGCCCGCAATTTGAAGTTAGCTCATCGCAGAAGGGCCATGAGATATAATAAGGGTAGGGTTCCCTGTTCGTTCAAGGTGGGAGACATTGTAATGTGTAAAAACTACCCTATAAGTAAGGCTGCGGCCCATTTTGCTAAGAAACTGGCACCTCGTTTTTTGGGTCCCTATCGTATTATTGAAGTGTTACATAAAAGAGTTTCTTTCTTGTTGCAGCATTGTTCTGATCAATCCATTCGTCGATGCCATGCGACGAGTCTTAAATATTTTCATAATGATTCTTTTGCAGGAATTCAGTAAGTTGCCGGTCGTATAGCTGTTTGGTAAGAAATTCTAGTAATGTAAAGAATTTTCAAGTGTATATTTTTTTAAATGTATGGAGAGTGTATGATTCATGTCTTGGTTTGTGTGGATTGCCCCGAGACTAATTTCATGTTATTGTCCAATTTTGAAACTTAAATTTCTGTAACTCGCACTAAATGACATTACTCTTCCTCATGTTTTGGTGGCAGTAAATATTTTTTTTGGCAACATACTCCTTTTATGAGAACTACTTAAATTATATAACTATGTAAATTAAATTTTAAAGTTATTGTAGAAGATATATGTTGAAATATATTGTGAAAGATTGCAAAATTTTGTAAATGTATTATGAAAGTTGACCAACTTCAAAAAAATGTATCAATTACTCTGCAGTATTCAGAATAAATCTTGATGCTTAGGCTTTGATGAAAAAAGCTGATCTTGAACAAAGACAAAAATCTTCTTGGCCAAGAAGTAACATAATTTAATTATGAAGAAAAAAAGAAGCCTAATTTAACAAGAAATTATATAAATCATACTCTCATTGATTCAATATGATTTGATCCCAAGAAGTAACATAATTTAATTAAGAAGAAGAAAAAGAAGCCTAATTTAACAAGAAATTATATAAATCATACTCTCATTGATTCAATATGATTTGATCCCAAGAAGTAACTAATTTAACCAAAACAAAGGAATTATCGACAAGCCACAATGTAATTTTACCCGAATTATCTAGTTTCGGAGGAGCAATTCACACACACCTTCCCCCTATCCTTACAAGAAGATGGATTCTGTGTGGTTCTGTTGGTGTTTCAGTGTAACATATGGACATGTGGAGTTTGTGCCTGTTCTGGATGTGCATGTGCATGCCATGCTTGTCTGGACGTCTTGTGGACAGTATCATCGGGCGAGGGCCCGAAATTGAAATTTGCCATCTTGTGTGGCCGGATCAGCCACTTTCTTCTGTGCCCGCCTCTCTTCTCTGTGGCGCACTTTCTTCGTTTGCAAGATTCTTCACTGAATATTTCAAGATGGAACTTCTGATCTGTATGCTCTCCGTTTGATCATATGATGGTGTGAAAGTTTGGACACACCTAATATAATCAAGTAAACGAAATTTGCACCGCAAGAGTATTTCTTGTGTTTTTCTGTGTTCTGTCCCATTCTTGGGCAGGTTAAGTATTATATGGATACTCTCTGTTAAGAAGAATAGACTCTTCAATATAAACTAAATAAGCATACTTCATTACATCCAGTGTATAGACACTGTTTCATTGTGGGATTGAACTAATGCCTAAATTCATATCGTCATGTCCTCATATCAAGATTATAATTACAAAGGCCTCTTCTGAAGAATTAATCATGTTTTGACTGTTGAATTAGAGAACCCTTAGTTGGTCAATCTATAATATTGAGATGTGTTTGCATATGAACGCGTCTCGTTTTGAATTCTTTTTATATATCTATATTTATGTCTTGTTTAATTCAAGATAAACCGTTTCAATACAGTTCTCATAATAAGTAATTATTTTATCTTTAATTATTTAAGCAAATCGGACATTTGATAGCCAGATTTCTTGTTAATATAAAGTGTATATTCCGAAGTGTATTTATCAACTTTATCAATGCTTATGCTGGTATTTAATGCTTGAGAAAGATGTTTGCTCAGCTCTATGTCATTAACTAAACTTTGGAGTTAAACAGATAGCTACATTATTTAGATTTAATACTGAGTCTTAGCTTGGTACTATTTATGCGATAGCCTTTTATTCCTTTCTGGCTGGACGGGAAGGATTGAAATGGTTATCTTTGGTTAACGAGTATTTGTAAACATGGCTGGTTTCCGATCGTCTATTGTCTTTATGCTGCGCGCGCAGGCCTTCCTGTTTTTTTCGGGAAGGTTTGCCGTGACGCAGCTGTTGCCGAGTTAGTATGTTGCCTGGAGTTGAACTATGAAGTTTGCCCTGCTGTTTCACCATTTTGCTGTTTGAGGTGAGTTATGTCTTTAGTGCCAGTTATATTTTTCGGTAGTTAATGCATCTCAGGATGCAAGTCAAATACCAGTCTGAGGTTTTCTCACAAACCATGCTTCGCGATTTATATAGTTAAAGTTCAGCCGGCCATGTTTGAGAATGCCGTCACATTTTATTAAAATGAATTTTATAATGCTTTGATTTAGAATCAGTTCTAGCCAACTCCAGTTTTCCCATTTTTTGTATTCACATTGAATTAAGCATGTTTCTAAACTAATTTTAGAAAGATATAAGCAAAGGTTATCATTTTTCATTCTACGTAACTTTCCTCTTGTTCTTGCTTGCATTCTACCCGTACAGAAATATGCACGATTCAGTATGCAGTGATTCAGGTTGTTGCTACGTAAGAATTTCCTCTTAAAGTTTGCTAGCATGTACATATAGACATTCCCAGTTTCTCTGTGTATTTAATTGAAATCTCTTTTTCCTGTCTATATATAAATATTTTGAGAATTATGTTCTTATTATACTGCAGCTAATATTTCAGTATTCTCGTATTATTACTTGTATTGCGTTTTCCGTGTGAGTCTAGTTCACATATTTGTCTTTTTCTCTTGTCTTGAAGTTTTCTTAAATACAGTTACGGATGTTATTCTCATAATTAACTGTGGACATATTTATCCCTTTTATATATTGTAAAATTGAGATTTTATTATTGCCCTTCTTTGACGTCACGCGTGTTCTAGATTTTTCCTTTTACGATTCAAATTATGCTTGTACATTTCCGTTAGGAATTCTTCGTGAAGCAGGTATTGCTATTATCAAATAATTTTCCAACCAGTATTTTTCTGTTTCCTTTCTTACCTTGAAATTTTCGTATGTTTAAATTTTGTATAATTATAGCCCAGTCTATATAACACATTAATACTCTCTCTTTTGGCGTACTACATATTTAGCCATTTCTTATTTATTGATTTTTTTATTGTGACTCCTTCCAATATAGATTTCTGTTACTTTAAATATTTTCATACTAAGTATTTAGTACGCTCAAGTAAATGTATTTAAATTTCCCTTTTTTATTCTTACATTGCTATTTTTTGGTACATGATTCGAGTATGCAATTACTTCATGATCTGATAACCCCTTATTTACGTCATGCTGCGTGAAACCTTATGCATTAAAGTTAATTGCAATTATTCTGTGAACAGTGCTTATTACATATATTTAATTTCCTGTTAAGTTATTCAAGTCATATGGTGCTGTGGGTTTGACTTGAACTGAATCTTCTGGCATTGCTTTAATTAAATTATATGTAAATATATATTTGTATCTTATATGTACATTGTGATTTATATTTACTTAAGCGCTAATATATATATACACTTATTGTATTTAAATATATTCAGTATACATCACTAGTGACTTTAATTAGTATTTTACGCATTCCTTCTCTTGATTCCTTAATGAGACGTTCTACGTTTCCTTGGGGAAATGATCCCAGTACATTGCTTCCAGTTTGTTTTACATTGATTTGATTATTTTCTATCCAGTTTATTTACTGGTTGTAATAATAATATTTATGGTTAATTATTGCTATACAAAGTTATTAACCCAGTTTTCAAGTTTCACCCTTATTCAAGTTTTATAAGCATAATTGAAACATATACTTACAAGTTATTCTTGATATTGTAAATAATTATACTCAGTATTACACAATTAATGAAAGCAATTTATTCTATTCCATTTCAATTGTTATTCAGAGATATTATTATTACTATACTACAAACCCAAATTTATTTTATTAAAAAACCCTTTTCAAAGTAAAAACCCGTCACAATTAAACACACGAAAATTCGATAAATTTTGGACAAAGAGATCACTATTAATCCATAACAAAACATTTACAAACATCAATTGTACAAAAATAATGTAGGCCTAAGCTGATAAACGCTGTGAGGTATAAATCAGTACTTTTGTTAAGTGTTCTGTGTGATATTCGAAGATCCTCCTTGCCAATCCGAGCACGAAGCAATTGTAAATTATGGTCGATATAGCTAAGGCCTGAAACTACGTTCATTTATTGAAGCGTATACCAGCGCTGGGTATTTAAATTCTTACTCAAAGTTCAAATTCCCTGTTGAAAAGTGGAAAACAGACATTTAAGAAGATCTAGTGTGATTAGTTATAATTAGTATTATACTGCGAGGGTTGGTAACTTGGCATTGATCGCAAGCTGGTGCTAACTTTGAGAGATCAAAGTGGACAAAGTCGAGACTGACTTCGAGAAATCACTCGCAAAATGGCTGTCATTGAATCGTTATTAATTAAAGGTAGACCTACTTAAAAACTTGAAACTGGAAACTTTAGTTTAGGTAAATGTTTTCCAATAAATTGAATTTAAAGCACCACAAACCCCAATATTTAATACTTAATGGCTATATTTGTGTTATTTCATTTATAAAACAATTATTCTAGGTAAATGTTTTCTGTATTTGGAAGTAGAACTAAATTCAGGTGATTGGATGATACTGCTTTCCCTGAATAATAAGTTTGTTGAACTTCTATTGCTATGTTGCTCTCACTGTTTTTTGTGGAGTTTACTGAAACAGTTTCTGGTTGTCATAAAGCAGAGGTGAACACCGCACTTCTCAGAAATATTGTTGGTGTGACCTCAGTATGCACCAAAGCACAATGATCGCACTTCTTTTGCAAATCTGATTTCAATATAATATGATCTACGGTGTTCTGGACTTTTAGGGTTAGGCCTACAGAAGGGTAACAATTTCGTTATTTATTAACGGCTGTGGAAAGAGACCTTTACCAGCATGAATAGCTGCTGATCAGACTTCCTGCAAAATTCTGTTGACATTCCAAGGAAGGCATGTAGAATTCATTCCCACTTAAGCTGAAAATTTCAAATACATTATGTAGGCATTATATCTTCCAATGTCAGTGAGATTTAAAAAGTCTCAAAATTACTTAATTTTTGTTTTTCTGTTAATTTCAAACATCACTTTCTTCCGATCCATAGGCAAATCCTCCCATACACATAGTATACTTCTTACGATCAATGGATACTGAATTCTGAATTTCTCACAGGATCCAGACTCTTCTTCACTCTTGTGGGATATGAAATCCCTTAGGAGGTATACTGGCTTATTATTCATCCACTTCAGGGTAGTCAGGTCATCGCATTGCTTTTAGGCCCATGTATATTCTTCCTTTTCATGTTCTTACCTGAAGAAAATGATTTAGGCATGACTAGCATGTACCATTCCATAGGATCAGACATTTTTTATTCACATTTTAAATAAATTAATATAGGCTCAAAATTTGAAAAGATAGGCTGACAAAATTCTTCAGCCATGTTCGTTGTAAAATATTCTCCCTTAGCCATGTTTAAGTGCATATTGTATGTATATTACAAACATCTGTATCTGTATCTGGTACCCTATGATCCCCAGGTGGGGTGAAGGGGCCTCCAAGTGGAGGTTTCATTACCTATACTAATTTTGATATGCTTATTTTCCGAGAGAGGGTAGAGGGACAGGTGGTAAGCCCATCGCCTCGCAACCCCCCTCTGGAAACTAAGTATTTCTTGGACGTGAAAGGGCCGAGAAATTTTGTCCACAGGCTCTAATTTAGGCTTGGAGTTCTTTTACGCGCCGTAAATCTACGACACGGGACCCCCAGCTTAAAGTCCCTCCCGGAGGACTCCGTGCCAGGATTTTTACGTCCTGAAAAATCAATCGACCGCGGCCGGGTTTGATCCCGCGCCCTGCGGATCTAGAGGCGGGCACGCTACCTCTAGACCACCGCGGCCGACATATTGCAAACATAGGTGTATAAATTATGGTTACGGTACATTGGGACATTATACGTCCAGTGTCAGAGGAATTTGTCTCTTAAAATATTCTGATGTGAAGTTCAACAGAAACAATATTCTGTGTTTTCATAAATACATATCTACATTTTAAATGTTACTTCACAATAACAGTGGGAATCCGGTCACAAAATTAAATTAGTGTGCCTCATACACTATAGATGACTTAGATGATACTATAGAAGCCTTAGTGAGGTAGACCATTAAGGGTAACCAATCATAGAAGCAAAGCCGCCACATGCTGGGGGGTTTCCTGACCCAAGGGACCTGGGCCCAACTTGTATAATACATTTAAACTTGCTATAAATGAAGACATGAAATTATAATTTTACAGACGGTATGCTTTAAGAGAAAATTGATCTACCTTTAGCACAAGTTTCACAGTTGAGTTCATCAGACTGATCTTCACAGTCCACATGGCCATCACAACGCCAGTCTGCAGGGATACATCTTCTTGAATCACACTGAAATCCTGCGTTACAAACTGAAACATTTAAGAAACAGATTCCTTTAATCAGTAGAAAAGCCCACATAATATATATAATATTATATCTAGAAACATAAAAACGGCTTTTATTATATTACTAATCAGTAGATAATATTACGTTCCTTTTTCAACACACCTTGATAAAATAATATTTATTTCTATAATTTTAAACCTATTATTCTTATTGATGATTCATATAGAATAAATTAAGTGTTCAATCATATCTTTAAACTCTGTACAAGTTTGGTCATATTTCGCTGCCAACTTGACAGCTGTGAATGTTAGTCATCATTTTCTCTAGTTTTATTGTTATATAAGTTTAGACTTTTTAGGTTATTGCATTGCATTCTTTATTTATTTATAATTCTCAATTAATATTAGTTGTAAGATATTCATTCTATATCAAAAGCTATAATTGCTTAATGCTATGTGCAATGACATGTGTGTTTTAGTGATATTTTAACTCACTCGTAATTTCCCTTTAAAAAATTTATGTTTATTAATGACTTACAACATTAGATTTATTATTTGCAATTAGTAGATATTGTTCATTATTTTCTATTTATAGAAAATATATATTATTGAAATTTAAAGAATATTTATTCAGATTTAAGCCTATCATGTTGGCTGCGGCCACCATTTTTCTCTTCTTCTTCCCGTTTCTGAAGTCAACATGACTCAAACTACTATTTAAATAACATATATTTTCTAGCTTGTAAGCTATTAAACCCTATTCATTGTCTTTTATTATTCATATTTTGATTATTATGTTTGTATCCAGCCTTCGGGATACATTTCTTGAGCAGTTTATAAGCATTTCATATAGCTCATTGACTTGATTCCCTTTCTTCATCATTACCAAACATTCTTTCTCCAGACATGGATGGACCCATGTCTCTTCGGTGTTCAGATTACCATAATATAATCTGACATCACTACATTCATTCAACTACTTTTTTGCATAATGCATTCTACAAGTGCTGCACTTCATCATCACACATTTCTTTAAGTAAGCAAATACGAGTGCATCAAGAAATGTACTTAATCATTCATTCGATTTACACGCCTTCAAAATGGCGTTTCTGTGTTGTGTTTTGCTAATCACTGGATAGCTGTGACATCACGACACACATTCTAATTCATATTGCAGAAAAGGATTCTGCTAATACCAAACTAAATAAGGACACATACTTCGCTTCAAGTAAGTAATTATTGGTGTCACAAGAAGTGAATCCAATCTTCATACATCTACGCCTTAAACATTGGCTTAATTGTTGTGATTAGGTTATCACTAAATAGCCTATTCATCAGACTTGACATTCAATTTCTAGTTGTGGAAACTATCTCTACAAGTGTCACGCTACACGAACAGATGTGTATTTATTCACAAATGTGATTATATGTGACATCAAGACTAAACTTTCATCTTCATTAACCACAAACTTTGATTCAATTGTGAGTAGAAACAATTCTCTTACAGACGTCCTATATGGCGTCTGCTTGACTTTGTGATTATATCATAATCAATCAAACATAATTCTTCGCTCATTCGTGTTAATACAAACTTCTCAGCTCTATGAGCCAAGTTTGATACCACGTCTTTCTCTACTCACAATAATACATATAC
Source organism: Ectobius pallidus (assembly GCA_964059195.1). Classification (NCBI taxonomy): domain Eukaryota; kingdom Metazoa; phylum Arthropoda; class Insecta; order Blattodea; family Ectobiidae; genus Ectobius; species Ectobius pallidus. The sequence continues at coordinate 134,997,642 of CAXKWD010000003.1, forward strand.
AATTCTTCTCAAGGTTAATATGAAAGATGGTGACAAGGTTCACGTGCTCCAATCATAACCTTTTAGTCTCATGCGTTGAATGGATCCACATCTGACATCATACACCAACACTCTACACTAGAAGATTGTCAATCATTACATTAAACTGTAATTGTTATCTTCAAGAAGACTTTCAATTCACATTGTAATTGCTATCATCATGAAGACTTTCAACTAAGAAGCATACTTTCAATTCATTCCAACACCTTTCAAGAAAGTGAAAGTGTATTTATTTAGTGTGTTTTAGTTTATAATTAAAAGTTATCTGTCATATCGTTGTTTTCATTGAGTGATGCATGTTCATACAACTCATTCAACTCATTTCCCTGCCTCAAAAGCAGAGATATCATTAGTTGTGGTTTGCACGAGAAGTTCTAAGCACAATTAAAGTTCATACTCGGGTAGGTATTAGGGACTCTTACAGTCCGCTCGTACAAATTATCCCCCTGATCCTACATTAAGAGATAAATAAGAAATTGCTAAGTTATTACATTTAGTAGTATATATATATATGTATATATATAATAATCTGACCACCTTTGTGGTGTTGTGGTTAGAGTCTCGCTATGGATCTGGGTTTGATTACTGGTACCTCGAATTTTTCTGAGGCTAAGAGGTCTAGAATAAGGTGCACTCAGCCTCATGATTCAAACCAGGGAGCTAATGGTACTTGATAACTTGGTAACAGAATGAGATTTTATATGTTGGGGATGTGACAAATTATGTTATGTACTTTCTTTTTCTCTTATTTCCCCTTGAAAAATATGAATAATAATTTAAATTTGTATGACTGAACAATGATTAAGAAATCACACAACGACTTAAGGTGAAATGCCTTAATATATAACTGTTTAATGCATGTAAGAAATATAGTCCTAATGTTTAAAAATAAAATTTTCATATCTGAAGCGTACATACAAATCTCTTAAAAGGAGACTGAGAGAGGGGCAGAATGCAGAGGGGCAGAATGCAGAGGGCTCCGCAAGCCTGTGCCCTTGATAAATCAAGTAATTATCTGACATTTCTGTGACTGCAATCAGTTGCAATTTTAATCTTCAACATAAATGAGCACCATATGGTTCTCCACAGGCTCACGGGCATACTGTTTCTAATCTTGGCTAATAGTGATACAGCAACACTTGTAGGCTTATATATTTCTGAGCTGTTTAAAAACCTAACTTGTCGACTCTTACACAGTTACACAGTTAAATGATAAGCAAATTGTGAACTGCAAGTTATAGTACTTACCAGGTTGTTGTGCTCGTATCTTTGCGTCAATAACTTCTTGGTGACCAACACAAACATCCGAGTCAGCAGACTCCGGGAACAGTTGACAGTCTAGATAATCTGGTAAGGAAAGGCCGAAAACGTCCAAGAAAAATCCACACCTTCTTTTTGTTTCTGCAAGTAATTAAGACACAGATAAAAATACTGACTTATTGCAGAGCTTATCATAAAAATTCAATTACTAATATAGATTGATAAAATTCTAACGTGCCCTTTTTAAATATATTTTTAACGTACAAAAGTGTATATACTGTCAATAATTCTCTTTCAAACAATTTAATTTAGTTGCATCATATTGTTATTAAATTTTAAGATGTGTTCAGTTGGAAGAATTAATATTCTTTCCCGCAGGGAACTGTGTGTTATGCAGATTATATTATTTTTATTTCTTCCACATGCACACCATCTAGCTATTGTACCTATATTATCTTATCTTTATTTAAAATTATCCCTCGTACATTATTGCTTAATTTGTACTACAATTCAAAACTTCATTTCCACAAAACTTATCTTCACAATTAACTAAAATTATAAAAAGTCTAAAGATTGCTGTTTGTGGAGTTTCTATTAGAAATTGGAATTAAAGTTTTCTTCACAAATTTACATATTGTGCCATATCAAGATTTGATTAATGAGTCCTGAAAGGACAATGAAACTTTATTTCAATGAGTTTTTTGACATATTTTGTGTGAATTTTGTAATTTCTTACAATTAAAGAAATTATATGGAATTTCTATCAAACTTTATTAATCACCTTTCTGTTGCAACTTATTTTATGTACGATATAACCCACACCTCTAGAAAATTGTGAGGTAGCATAACAATACATATTGTTTATCATTACAAATCAATCTGATGTTTGAAATGTAAGCATGTCTTTTAGATTATAACTTCATTGACTAGTTAACAGATAAATATACTTACCGTAACAAATGCTACGGCAGGGACGAACAAGTTGACCTGTGGGGCCGCATTTGGGTACAAATACAGAACAAAGAAATAAAGCTGCCAGTTCATAACATCGGACATCCACTACAGCATCATATACCTCCAGTTCCTAAAATCAAGAGAAGTATTGCAGTAGTGTCTTTTAAAGAAAACATGGAACAGTAAACACTGTAAATGGTCAAGAACTAGATTCACAGCATGTAGTGATGGTTTAAGGTACAGTACTTACTTGTTGAGCATCTCGTTGAGTGAAGTGGCCCATGTAGTTGGGGAACATAGTAAAATTGTACGGCACACGGTGATACTGGCAGAAACTTACTATCACTGGCAAGCAGATACCTGTAAATAATTAAATGCATGTAATACTAATTTTATCGTTAAATGGCATGTGACTTTAACAAAAAAATATGACATGTAAGTTATTACTTAATTCAGAAGACAACTATATTTATTTATATGGATGACGATTGACATATTACTATGGGATATTTTGCAAGGAAACACTCCATGCCGTGAATGTGAAATTATTACTACAAGGCAATAAATGAGATTGAAATTGTGTACTAATTTTATACAAAAATTCTTCACAATTGTACTTATTTTGAAACTCAATTATACCTTTATGGAATTGAGCACAGCCTTTGATATAACAGTGCCTAAAAGTGAGTACAAGAGTTAATGTACAGGGAGATGCAATGAACTAAGAACCAGCTACGCGGTTCTTTTTCACTTGGCCTGTGGGCACGTGTTTCCTGCTGCTGCAATCAAGGTATGGTTCTAGGACGAGGTCTGGTTCGACTTTCATGGATACGTGTGTACACAAAATAATCGCTATTGGAGCTCTGACAATCCTAATATTGTTAATGAAGTAACCATCCATGACGAAAGAATTGGTGTATGATGCACCATGAGCGAAGAGCAAATTATAGGCGCTTTTTAATGAGGTAACTGTTTATGTTTCCAGGTACCGGTACATAAATAATTTTGCCCACGTTTTTTAGAGAATTAACATCCTTTGCCTTTCTTCAACAAGAATCTGCCAAGCCCATACAGTCAATATTTCGATGAGAACAATTAAATCTGTATTTGAAGAGGACAGAATTATTAGTAAAGATTTGTAGTCTCCTCGGTCCCCTGACTTAACATCCTGCGACTTTTATCTTCGGGGTAAAATAAAACATAAAACATAAACCCCACACACCCTGGAATAATTAAACTGAATACCTGCCAGGAAATTGCCAACATTTCGCAACGTGAACTAAGGCAAGTGATGGGTGGTTACTTAAAGAGGTGCCCAAATATATGGCCATCGACGGTGGCCCCTTTATCCTTTCATAACGTTGGTAAGTTAATCCCTTAATGTAGTTAAGGACATTGTATGGTTGGATCAGCGCCACTCTATGACAGCCGCAGACAGCAATGCGCGCCACCATCGCGAACCACAAAAAGACTGCGCAACCAGTCCGTAGTTCCTCTACATACAGTACTACGGTACGGGCAGAATAATATTGCTCAGTGGTTGAACAACATGATTATTTAACCAATCAGAAAGGGACCTTAATTATAATAATAATTATTATTACAATAATAATAAATATGGAGGGCTTTCTTCATTGGGGTATATTATTTCTCATTACCATGGATTCTATTTTATGGCGATTAAAAATGTTCGATTTCGGTATAATAAGGTAAAGTGATCCCTTTACAGGCCATGGAGGGGTTCCAGGAGGTATAATGATTGGGTTAATTTGAGTGCTATTTTGCATAAATAATGAAATTTCGTGTAATTTTGCTTTAGTGCCAAATAGGATTGGACCTATGGCTCATCTAGAGCAAAATATTACTTATTTCTGTAAACACATATCATGAGGAGCATTTTAGGCCTTTCATTTTGCAGATTTTTAACATTTGGTACCAGTTGTCTATTAATACTCGTCTAAAGTGTAAATACACTAGTTCAACACAATTTTTTCTTTATGAATTTATCAAAGGAGCATCGAGGATAATATAACTACTGAACATTAAATTATATCTTTTTCTAAATTGAAGTAATAAAAAGATTTACTAAATTCGTATCTGCAAACATCAATTTACGTTAACCCCTTTAAACATCAGCTTATTTGAATTCTTAGTAGTATTTTTCCACGTTCACTTCGCAATATTTATTGTATTAACGTGCAACTTTCAATAAATATATCGTTTGAGTTCTTTTAACAAAATGTCTATCTGAAAATCTATCTTTTCCTTGAAAAACACTATTCTTTAAAAAAATCGCAATATAGACAAAAGTTTCGTGAAAACACAAGTAGTGTAAGAACGGGGTAAAGCCCGGGAAATGTGGGTCCAACTCGACCCGACCCTCATTTTTTTAACATGGGCTAGTATAGGGCAAAACAAAATGATCAAAATGGCCGGGATGGTCCTATCATGATGGTCCGCTCCGACCATCATGACGTCATCGCTTGTCACATGATATCGCGCCGCAGGCGGATGGACCCAGGATAATGAAGATCCAGCTCGACGATGTAATCATTTTTTTAACATGGGCCAGTATAGGGCAAGACTAAATGGCCAAAAGCCCCGGGAGGGTCCTATCATGATGGTCCGCTCCGACCATCATGACGTCATGAGGTGACCACATTTTGTGCCCATCCTTCATTTTTTTAACATGGGCTAGTATAGGGAAGAACTGAATGATCAAAAAGACCATCATGATGGTCCGGTCCGACCATCATGACGTCATGAGGGGATCACATTTTGTGACCATCCCTAATTTTTTTAACATGGGCTAGTAATAGGGAAGAACTGAATGATCAAAAAGACCATCATGATGGTCCGCTCCGACCATCATGACGTCATGAGGTTCGCTTGACACGTGGTGTCGTGCCGCGGGGCGATGGAATGTGGTTATGGTAATGATATGCGAAGGTGTTCAGAAAAACCAATTTCCTTTAATCGGAGAAGCCGCCCCTAATAAATAATCCATATAATTGGCATGTTTTCAATGTCTCGGGATAGGAATGCAGTTATAATAATTACATGTACAGGTATTATGTGAATTGGCATGCTTCCAAGGTGCCTGAGCGAGGTACTTCAAGGTTCTAATTTCTAGACATAGGAATGCGGTTTGGCCGTGAGGAAAAACCAGTACATCTGAATGTGACCTTTGAGTCGAAAGGTGCATTATAAACGAGGGCGTGGTTGGGAAACTTCGGAATGCCGTTTACGAGATTTTAATTGCTACCAGGTGTGAGAGGCGTATATATATAAATTAGGATCATTCTGAGGCTTTTACATTCTTACAACATATGCACACGCATGCACATATACAAGACATACTGCATATTATAAGCGTGAGTTAAGTCTGCGCATAAGTCAGTCAATATAACACTATCATCATGGAAAGATTTAGCTGCGATCAATGTACCGCACCACATAAACATAACACACACCTAAAAAGACACGTTAGAGGAAAGTATGATAACATATCATTCATATGTAATATATGTAATCGTACTTACACGACACATGGTAATTTGCGACGACATATTGTCGAATCCCATGAACGTCAGAACTCTCACTGCAAACTGTGTGATACAACATATGTATCAAGATGTTCACTGTTGGAGCATGGGAATAATCAGGTAAGAAGCTAAACTTACTACAGATATCATTTTATTTAAAAAAATATTATTGATTTTGTGCCAGATTTGAAAAATCTGCCACTTATTTTCACGTTCTGCCGCTAGGCGGACTCTGTACTTCTGCTTCTGCTTCTGCTTTGGTGGCGCCACCTATATTGGCCTTGCTGAGTGGTCGATGTTGTCGAGCAGGCAGTGTCGGTGGAGTTATTGAAGTGAGTGGTTGCTGTTTGGAGTCGTTCTTCGGTGGGCGTGAGTAACGAGTATTCATGAAAATCTATTATTATGTTGCCTTATGCAACTGCTAGTTCGTTATCCTTTGAAGGTATCGGTAATTTCCTAAATTAGTACGCTGTTGAAGTATGAAACATGCAATGTTCGAGATTAAGTTTCCTCTTATGCCACATTTCAGATAGTTCAGCCATCAGCATTATAAACCTGTTATTTCAGGGATTTTCCCCCCTAAGTTGTAATATTGCTTAACTGGTAAAGTTATTTAATCTCAAGGCGTCTGAAAGTAATATTTTGTGAAATTGCAAAGTCATTACTGCGCAGCGGATCTTCGTATACGCGTTCAGTGGATGTGTTGGTCGCTGTGATGCGGAATGCTAACATTAATCTTACAATACCAGTTTTCTTTGCCTGTTGGTTTTTGAGCAGTCAATAATTCAGCCTAGTTATGTCGCGAAAAGAATGTATGCATATTCAAGTTTAGGTAACGTTCTGTGGAGCCTGTATGATTTCCTTATGTAAACCCTTCGGGCTAGTAGTAACCCTATGTTCACGCGTGTGTTGGCCTACATATCGAGGTCGACTTCTGTGCTTTCCTGCTCCCTTTAAGTCTTTTCCTATGTTAAACAGTAAAGTGCTATCGTAGTATTAAACATTTCTTAAACTTGGTGGCCACAACTAGTTTCAGTCTATCGTCCCCTTAGAATGAAAACCACGTATCTCATAAAACACATACGTGGCTTTGTCACTTAATAACTCTTCCTTGCGATACACTAGGTTTCGATTTTCCTCTCTAGAGGACAGCACACATGTTATTCTTGTAATATTGGCTGGCAAATAGTTGATATACGTGTTTTTCTATCTAATAATAAATTAAAAGTACTCTTGCTTCAGTTTTGAGATACGTGGTTTTCATTCTAAGGGGACGCTATGCTAAATATAGCCTTTGATGAATTTGAACTATTAAGAGTATATTTAAAAATTGGAAATTCAGGAGTATAAATTAAATTCCCTATTTGATGTGGATTATAATAGCCCATACTGGGGGAAATCCGTTCTCATGTGAGATATGTAATTTAGCATAACCTTTGTTAGATTTTGATCTGCCTGCCATAATTCTGTATTGAGTTAACTATTGCCTTTTATAGTGAATTAATGTAAATATATTTATTGGCACAACTTGTTCCAGTCAATGCTAAATATAGCCTTTGATGAATTTGAACTATTAAGAGTATATTTAAAATTGGAAATTCAGGAGTATAAATTAAATTCCCTATTTGATGTGGATTATAATAGCCCATACTGGGGGAAATCCGTTCTCATGTGAGATATGTAATTTAGCATAACCTTTGTTAGATTTTGATCTGCCTGCCATAATTCTGTATTGAGTTAACTATTGCCTTTTATAGTGAATTAATGTAATTATATTTATTGGCACAACTTGTTCCAGTCAATGCTAAATATAGCCTTTGATGAATTTGAACTATTAAGAGTATATTTAAAATTGGAAATTCAGGAGTATAAATTAAATTCCCTATTTGATGTGGATTATAATAGCCCATACTGGGGGAAATCCGTTCTCATGTGAGATATGTAATTTAGCATAACCTTTGTTAGATTTTGATCTGCCTGCCATAATTCTGTATTGAGTTAACTATTGCCTTTTATAGTGAATTAATGTAATTATATTTATTGGCACAACTTGTTCCAGTCAATGCTAAATATAGCCTTTGATGAATTTGAACTATTAAGAGTATATTTAAAATTGGAAATTCAGGAGTATAAATTAAATTCCCTATTTGATGTGGATTATAATAGCCCATACTGGGGGAAATCCGTTCTCATGTGAGATATGTAATTTAGCATAACCTTTGTTAGATTTTGATCTGCCTGCCATAATTCTGTATTGAGTTAACTATTGCCTTTTATAGTGAATTAATGTAATTATATTTATTGGCACAACTTGTTCCAGTCAATGCTAAATATAGCCTTTGATGAATTTGAACTATTAAGAGTATATTTAAAATTGGAAATTCAGGAGTATAAATTAAATTCCCTATTTGATGTGGATTATAATAGCCCATACTTTGGGAAATCCGTTCTCATGTGAGATATGTAATTTAGCATAACCTTTGTTAGATTTTGATCTGCCTGCCATAATTCTGTATTGAGTTAACTATTGCCTTTTATAGTGAATTAATGTAATTATATTTATTGGCACAACTTGTTCCAGTCAATGCTAAATATAGCCTTTGATGAATTTGAACTATTAAGAGTATATTTAAAATTGGAAATTCAGGAGTATAAATTAAATTCCCTATTTGATGTGGATTATAATAGCCCATACTTAGGGAAATCCGTTCTCATGTGAGATATGTAATTTAGCATAACCTTTGTTAGATTTTGATCTGCCTGCCATAATTCTGTATTGAGTTAACTATTGCCTTTTATAGTGAATTAATGTAATTATATTTATTGGCACAACTTGTTCCAGTCAATGCTAAATATAGCCTTTGATGAATTTGAACTATTAAGAGTATATTTAAAATTGGAAATTCAGGAGTATAAATTAAATTCCCTATTTGATGTGGATTATAATAGCCCATACTGGGGGAAATCCGTTCTCATGTGAGATATGTAATTTAGCATAACCTTTGTTAGATTTTGATCTGCCTGCCATAATTCGGTATTGAGTTAACTATTGCCTTTTATAGTGAATTAATGTAATTATATTTATTGGCACAACTTGTTCCAGTCAATGCTAAATATAGCCTTTGATGAATTTGAACTATTAAGAGTATATTTAAAATTGGAAATTCAGGAGTATAAATTAAATTCCCTATTTGATGTGGATTATAATAGCCCATACTGGGGGAAATCCATTCTCATGTGAGATATGTAATTTAGCATGACCTTTGTTAGATTTTGATTGGCCTGCCATAATTCTGCATTGAGTTAACTATTGCCTTTTATAGTGAATTAATGTAATTATATTTATTGGCATAACTTGTTCCAGTCAATGCTAAATATAGCCTGTGATGAATTTGAACCGTTAAGAGTATTTTTAAAATTGGAAATACAGGGGTATAAATTAAATTCCATATTTGATGTGGATTATAACTGCCATACTGGAGGAAATCCATTTTCCTGTAAGATATGTAATTTAGCATAACTCTTGTTAAATTTTTTGATAAGCCCACCATAATGCGGCATTGACCTAAGCGTTTCTTTTCACATTGAAATAATGTAATTATAATTACTGGTGCAACTAGTTCAATAATTAGTCTGAATTTTGATCTGAATTCTTGAGTAATAGCCTATACTGGAGGAGATCCATTTTCATGTAAGGTGTGTAATTTAGCATAACTTTTGTTAATTTTTCCTATCCCACCTTAATCCGACATTGAGTTAGGCATTGTTCTTTACATTAAATTAATATAAATATGATATAATTACAGTTCTATAATGGGCTATACCAGTTCTTAAGAAAATAATTCTAACCTTGGTGAAAGTAGAGTATTCTGCTGATGTCTCATTTAGGGTGTGTAAGAAAATAGTCTTTCTTGAGTTTGTTCAGGTTTTACATTATTAAGCAGTTTTCTTCCACTCTAGTGGTTTTACTGAATATTGTATTAAAAATATATATATATTTCTATTCTTGTTATTGTTCAAAGGAATGTTATTAAAGATACTTCTTTAAAATTCTTCTTCTTTAACGTTTTGTGGGGAAACGTTTGACTGCCGTAAAGATAAAGATCTACATAAGGACCCCCTGTTCCATCACAGTATTAAAAAACCACCCCCCACAGTTGGTAGGAGCATCTTTTCGGCGGTCAGAGGGGGCTGCTCTTTTCTTTCGCATTTCTTTCTATCCAATTTTGTAAACTTGATTTATTATTGTAATTTCTAGTTATCATGATGGCCCGACGTAATCAATTGTCTTGGGACTTATTGCGCAAGGACGAATTAATATTTGAGATTCGCTCTAGAGGTGTTTTGGTTGATGACGGCTTAGATATCCCGGCACTTATTACCTTGATTAGACAGATTTCGCCCTCTCAGCCTGCTGGGGGCGTTTCATTTACTCCCCAAGAGGCCGCAAAAGAGTTTAAACTTCTGCAAGATAAAATCTCTGAGCTTGTTAATATTGCGGCTGAGATTATGTCTGATTCTGAAGCTTCACTTAAGCAAAAGAGGCGTGTTCGCCATAGAGCTTGGCATCTGGAGAATCGCCTTGCTACTCTAAGGGAATCCCCTAGTACTCAGTTAGATCTGGGGGAGCTGGACACTCTTTTTGAAAGACTTTCGGTGGTAGTCTCCCCACAAGAGGCGGAGGAGGCTGAGCTTGTTACAGTTAATCCTTCCACCTCGCATGAGCTGATTCTGGATCGACCTATTTCTTGTGAAACCCAGATTGGGTCAGCCCGTCAGGAGATTCCTCTAGTTCCTCAATCTTTAGCTAGTAATGCTGTTAGTGGTGCTACATCAGTATTTGCTCCAACTTTTGCTCCCTTGAAAATTCCTCACCCCTTACAGAGGCTTATTGAAGGACAACGGGTTTTTTCGGTTAGTCAAGTTCCCGATGTGATCGTTTTCTTACGATTTTTGGTTCAATTTCTGCATCAAGCCTTTTGCTTGAAGATAAATGATAATACTGTACTTCAATTGATATTGGGAGTGGTATCGGGTCGCCTCTTGGACATTCTTTCTCGGGCCATTAGTTTAGGTCAAAGTGCCCTTACTTTCCATACCCAAGTGTTAACACAATTCATCCCTTCTAGGCTAAAACATGATCTTCTAGTAAAGTACTATTATCGGCCTCAAAAATTTGATGAACCACTTGCGGAATTCTTTCAAGATATTCGCCTTCATGCGGCAGTTTTTCAGGTTCCTGATGGGGAGCGGCAAATTGTCGAAGTAATTGTTTCTGGTTTAAACCCTACGACTAGATCGTGCCTCACCTTCGCTAATAAACCTTCTACTTTTGACCAACTTTCTGATTTGATTCCTCAAGTAGCCGAGGTATCTTGTGCTGACGCGCGGCGGCCCACGTACCAATCTAATCCTGCTTCTGGTTTTCCACCATCTAATCAAAGATTATTAGGATCTCGGCCAGTTCGAGAGGACAGATCTTGTCATTACTGTCATAAGATTGGTCATTTAGCCAAGGATTGTAGGAAGCGCATGGCTGATCAACGTTCTTCTTCGGGAGCGGTGTTTCCTTCCGCTAGCCAGTCTTCAGTTCCTGGGCAGCGGCCATGACTATCGCCTGCTCTACCATTGAATTTTCTAACTAATTCTCCCTCCAAACAAAATTCTGTTTTGTATGGTAGTATGGGTTGCAAGGCCCGTGTTCCTGCTCATTTACCGTTGGTTGGGGTGTTTATCAATAAGGTTCCTAAGGTTGCTCTTATTGATTCTGGAGCCGCTGTCTCATGTATCGATATTAAGGTGTTAGATGCTTTAGGCCTATCTGATTCTGATATTAAACCTTATAACCATTCTGTGGTGTCAGCGGATGGCTCATTTCTTCCTATATTAGGTCTGATCACTCTTTCCCTTAAAATCTGTAAATTTTCGTGGAGGGTCCCATTTCTAGTGTTATCTACTCTTGTCTGTCCAATTATTTTAGGAGTAGATTTTGCTCGCACCTCAGGTCTGGTGTTGGATATGCAACAGGGATTAATGCATTTCCGGTTTGCCCCTCATTACAATATTAGGTTGAAGATGTCTGGTCTCCGGGGTGGGGCTGGTGAACTTGCGTCTGTGGACCTTCTGTCTGCTCAGCCTAAATTGGATATGCCGTCTCCCATTAATCTAGATCATTTGTCTACTGACCAAAAGCAACAGATAAACCAACTCATTGCTAGTTTTCCTGAAGTATTAACTGACCGTCTTGGTGTAACCAATATTTTGGAATATGAAATCATGTTGAAAGATGACACTCCGGTGCGTCTCCCCCCTTATCGGATGTCTCCACCCAAGCTTAAGGTTATGAGAAAGAAAATTAATGAAATGTTACAGCAGGGCATTATTCGTCAGTCGCTTTCCCCCTATTCAAGTTCTATCTTTCTCGTCCCTAAGGGAGAGGACGATTTCCGTCCGGTTATTGACTATAGAGCCTTAAATCAAAAGATACACATTGAAGCTATGCCATTACCTGACATACATTCAGCCGCCCATTGGTTTGCGGGGGCGAGTGTTTTTTCCTCACTTGACCTTAATAGCGCGTATTATCAGATTCCTTTAAAGGAATCCTCTCGTGGTATTACCGCCTTCTCCACCGATTGGAACCATTTCGAGTTTTGTAGGTTACCTTTCGGGCTTGCCACTGGCGCGCAAGTGCTCACCCGCCTCCTTGACAAGATATTTGCTGACATAAAATTTGAATATATTTATCATTACCTTGATGACTTAGTCATCTATAGCAAAGACTTTTCATCTCATGTTCAGCACTTGCAGGAAGTCTTTCGCCGGTTAAGAGATGCTGGTCTTACGGTCAAACCCTCTAAAGTTTAATTTGCTAGGCCTCAACTGTCTTTCATTGGCCACCTTATTTCCCCGCAAGGAGTATCTATTGATCCCGAAAGGACTGTTGCAATTCGCAATTTTCCAAAGCCCACTAATGTTAAAGCTGTAGCCCGATTTATCGGGATGATCAATTTTTTTTCAAAATTCATTCCTCGTTTCTCTGCTCGTGCTGCCCCGCTCAATCGTCTTCGTGGTAAGGGTGTCCCTTTCATTTGGACTCAGGAACATCAAAAGGTCTTTGAAGATCTTAAGGTTGCTATCATGAATCCGCCAATCCTTGCTATGGCTGATTTCTCTAAACAATTCATTGTTCAAACCGACGCTTCTTCCCTTGGCCTTGGAGCGGTGTTGTTGCAAGAATTTTCCGAGGGGCGCAAACCTATAGCGTTTGCTTCTCGCTCTCTCTCTAAGCAAGAGCAACAATTTTCAGTTTATGAGATGGAAGCGCTTGCGGTGTTATTTGCCATTGAGAAGTTCAAGATGTACGTGGAACACGTGAACTTTACTATCGAATGTGACAACCAAGCCTTGTCCTGGTGCCTTGGTAGACCTCGTAAAACTGGACGTCTGGCCAGGTGGACAGTTCGCCTGTCCGCGTTTAAGTTTACATGTGTCCACATTAAGAGCTCGGAGAATGTTTTAGCAGACTCTCTGTCACGTATGTTCGAAGGTTATCCTGAAGATCCTGGAGAACCTGTCGATTCGAACTCTTCTCCTTCTCTTCAACACGCCTTCTTAGCCCCTGTGGTTACCAACTCGTCCCTAGCATTTGAGGACATTTCTCAATATCAGTTGCTGGACCCCGAATTATCGCCCATTATTGCCAATTTGAAAGCAGGAATTTCAGTGTCTAATTTTCGTATGGTATCAGATACCTTACAAACTTTCTTAGGCAAAGATCGTCGGTGGTTTTGCCTAAGAGTTTACAGTCTATGGTTTTTCAGTATTTCCATTCTTCACCCTTGGGTGGTCATCTCGGGATTAGTGAGACTTTTGAAAAAATTAAGGCATCCTTCTGGTGGCGATATATGTTTCGCGATCGCGTTAAGGCATGTCAGATTTGTGCTATGTCCAAGCCCGCCCTGAACACTCGTATTGGGGAATTGTCTTCGACTGTGGCCCAGAAGCCGTTCCAAAAACTCTTTATCGATTTTCTTGGAAGGTTACCCCGATCTCGTAAAGGAAATACCTTTATTCTGGTTGTCGTTGACGCCTTCTCCAAGTATTGTTGGTTGTTTCCACTCAGAGATTCTCGAACGGATAGGGTGATTCAGGCGCTGTCTTCTATCTTCCAAAACTTTGGCATTTGTCAATCTCTAGTCTCTGACAACGCTCCGCAATTTGTGTCTCATGCGTTTAAGAACTTTTGTTTTCGGCTGGGGGTCCAGCACATCACTACGACTCCCTATTATCCGAATCCATCGCAAGCGGAGCGTGTTATGCGCAACTTAAAAAATGCCCTTATCGCATACCATCATCAGGATCACACTCTTTGGGATAAGAACTTGGCTTGGTTACAATTCGCGTTTAACACTGCCAAACACGAGAGCCACGGGCATACTCCCTTCTCTCTTCTTTTTACATATCCTCCTAATAATCCGTTAAGTAATGTTTGGAAGCTTTCGGACCTCCTCCCTGATTCCTCTTCTCCTGAAGATGTATCTAAAATCTGGAAGGCAGCTTATCGTAACCTTCAGTTTGCCCACAGTAGGAGAGCACATAGATACAATAAGGACAGAGTTCAGAGTAAGTTCAAACCTGGAGATCAGGTTATGTGTAGGAATTATCCTGTGAGCAAGGGAGCGGCTAAATTTGCAAGGAAGTTAGCTCCTCGTTATGTGGGACCCTACCGGATTTTAGAGATTCTCCAGAATGGCGTGTCCTTTCTTTTAGAGAATGTTCGAGACTTATCCAAGCGAAGATGTCACGCGTCTCAAATTAAGCGCTTGTAGTTATTCATTTGCCTTTTATCTGCTATTTTTTTGTGGCTCTGTTGTGGCTCTTTTTTATATATATAGTGTTGTGTTTCATACTTCATGTGTGCTATTGAGTTGTTTATTGAGTTAATGTTAACTATTTTTGTCAATTTGAGTTTAAAGTGTTGAATTTAAAATGATTTCATGAAATATTTGTTACTCTCGCCCTTCCGAGGGAGATTTCCTGTCTCCAGCTGAACTTTGCAACCACTCAAAACAAAAAAAAAAGACACTCAAAAAAAAAACATGTACATGTATACGCATAACCCCAAGAATTGACACTTACAATCAAATGAGATCTCAGTTACAAAAATATTAAACAAATAAAAGTTGATTACCATTTTAGTATGCAATTTGAAGTATTCTTCATTCAACAACCCAATTTGGACACAAACTACAAAGAGTTATTACAAAATAACAAAAATTTGAAGAAAACACGGAATAAAAAAAACTTATTTTTGTAAAAAAGAGAAAAAGAAAAGAAGAAATATTCCTTATATAAAATAAAAAAAATATTATTATAATGATATACAAGAAGAACTCTTCAACAAAAAATTATCTACTTGTAAAACACAACCATATAAGACATACCATAAAATTTGTCGGGAGTGTTAAAAGTGATCTTCCCGATCATGTAGAACTCTATTCTCATGAATGCAACGCTTTGTTTCATGTGTTCAACTATTCTTCTGGAGGATGTGGGGCCATGCACCCCATATTATTCTGCTGTGGATGTCTGACCCTCCTCCTGCTGGGAGTCTTCTAGGGCATGACCTAGGGTGCAAGGAGGATTCTGTGTGTGTACCTGGCTTATGGGGACTGCAGCCCCTATTGATTTTGCTACCATAACTTGGTGGCCGAAGCCTCGTCTCTTCCTTACGTTCCAGCAGTTCTCTTCCTTCGAGCTATGGGATCAGCAAACTCCACCTTCCTTATTTTTATCAAGCATCTGCATAACTGGGAATGTTAGTACACGGCTACTGATGGACCTCTGCTGTGTTACTTCTTTCAACCATGCATCGAGTGCCTCATTTGGACATGCGGCTATCTCTTCGATCTTCGTTTCCCAGTGAGATATGTATCTGATGGGTCTGTAAGTTACCCAATATATATAGCCTAAATAGTGTTCACCCATCATTCATGCGTGTGATCCTTTTTTTTAGGCTATTAGTGAAAGATTCACTGCAGTCTGAAAGGTTCAAATTTCTACATTCTCAGTATTTAAACAAAGCAAGTATAAAGGTGCAACAGTTTTCAAGAAAAGCGTTGTCTCAGTGTTGTTCACATGCTCGCCTTATATCAGTTTAGAGCAGGGCATGGAAAGTCTAAATAAAAAGGTGATATTCATGCTGCAATATAGCATGAATTTAAGTGTTGTGTCCAGTGCAAAAAAAAATGGAAGGTATTTCCATATTAATATCTGTGTGTGAGATGAGGTCTCATATATGTGAGAAAATAATACAGGGTGATGAGTAAATTATTATATGTCATTCCTAAAAAAAAAAGGAGAAGAAAAACATTTTAATTCTTATAGACTCATAATAGTATTCATGTAACAAGATTGGACATTATCGATGAATTGAAATTTCAAAAACAGAAGTTATGAACTTTTACAATTATATTATAAAAGAAACTTTTACGATGAATGGGACTAAGTTTCACCAAAGTTTACCGACATCAAGAATTCTTATTGTTGATTCAAGTGTTTTAAGTGTTAGTAAATTTGATATGCCTTAATAGGCATTAGGTTGCAATATATGATATGATATGATGTGATAAGGTATACTTATAGGTAAGATTTTGATGCTGTTCTATCGTTTATATACAGAAATGGTTGTGGTTACTAAAGTTAAGTTTTCAAAATCTTTGTCCAGAGAGGGAGGTGACTGTGCCAGATTTGAAAAATCTGCCACTTATTTTCACGTTCTGCCGCTAGGCGGACTCTGTACTTCTGCTTCTGCTTCTGCTTTGGTGGCGCCACCTATATTGGCCTTGCTGAGTGGTCGATGTTGTCGAGCAGGCAGTGTCGGTGGAGTTATTGAAGTGAGTGGTTGCTGTTTGGAGTCGATCTTCGGTGGGCGTGAGTAACGAGTATTCATGAAAATCTATTATTATGTTGCCTTATGCAACTGCTAGTTCGTTATCCTTTGAAGGTATCGGTAATTTCCTAAATTACTACGCTGTTGAAGTATGAAACATGCAATGTTCGAGATTAAGTTTCCTCTTATGCCACATTTCAGATAGTTCAGCCATCAGCATTATAAACCTGTTATTTCAGGGATTTTCCCCCCTATGTTGTAATATTGCTTAACTGGTAAAGTTATTTAATATCAAGGCGTCTGAAAGTAATATTTTGTGAAATTGCATAGTCATTACGGAAAATTTTCATTTGACATTGGATCTCCATGCTGCCTGCGCAGCGGATCTTCGTATACGCGTTCAGTGGATGTGTTGGTCGCTGTGATGCGGAATGCTAACATTAATCTTACAATACCAGTTTTCTTTGCCTGTTGGTTTTTGAGCAGTCAATAATTCAGCCTAGTTATGTCGCGAAAAGAATGTATGCATATTCAAGTTTAGGTTACGTTCTGTGGAGCCTGTATGATTTCCTTATGTAAACCCTTCGGGCTAGTAGTAACCCTATGTTCACGCGTGTGTTGGCCTACATATCGAGGTCGACTTCTGTGCTTTCCTGCTCCCTTTAAGTCTTTTCCTATGTTAAACAGTAAAGTGCTATCGTAGTATTAAACATTTCTTAAACTTGGTGGCCACAACTAGTTTCAGTCTATGCTAAATATAGCCTTTGATGAATTTGAACTATTAAGAGTATATTTAAAATTGGAAATTCAGGAGTATAAATTAAATTCCCTATTTGATGTGGATTATAATAGCCCATACTGGGGGAAATCCGTTCTCATGTGAGATATGTAATTTAGCATAACCTTTGTTAGATTTTGATCTGCCTGCCATAATTCTGTATTGAGTTAACTATTGCCTTTTATAGTGAATTAATGTAATTATATTTATTGGCACAACTTGTTCCAGTCAATGCTAAATATAGCCTTTGATGAATTTGAACTATTAAGAGTATATTTAAAATTGGAAATTCAGGAGTATAAATTAAATTCCCTATTTGATGTGGATTATAATAGCCCATACTGGGGGAAATCCGTTCTCATGTGAGATATGTAATTTAGCATAACCTTTGTTAGATTTTGATCTGCCTGCCATAATTCTGTATTGAGTTAACTATTGCCTTTTATAGTGAATTAATGTAAATATATTTATTGGCACAACTTGTTCCAGTCAATGCTAAATATAGCCTTTGATGAATTTGAACTATTAAGAGTATATTTAAAATTGGAAATTCAGGAGTATAAATTAAATTCCCTATTTGATGTGGATTATAATAGCCCATACTGGGGGAAATCCGTTCTCATGTGAGATATGTAATTTAGCATAACCTTTGTTAGATTTTGATCTGCCTGCCATAATTCGGTATTGAGTTAACTATTGCCTTTTATAGTGAATTAATGTAATTATATTTATTGGCACAACTTGTTCCAGTCAATGCTAAATATAGCCTTTGATGAATTTGAACTATTAAGAGTATATTTAAAATTGGAAATTCAGGAGTATAAATTAAATTCCCTATTTGATGTGGATTATAATAGCCCATACTGGGGGAAATCCATTCTCATGTGAGATATGTAATTTAGCATGACCTTTTTTAGATTTTGATTGGCCTGCCATAATTCTGCATTGAGTTAACTATTCCCTTTTATAGTGAATTAATGTAATTATATTTATTGGCATAACTTGTTCCAGTCAATGCTAAATATAGCCTGTGATGAATTTGAACCGTTAAGAGTATTTTTAAAATTGGAAATACAGGGGTGTAAATTAAATTCCATATTTGATGTGGATTATAACTGCCATACTGGAGGAAATCCATTTTCCTGTAAGATATGTAATTTAGCATAACTCTTGTTAAATTTTTTGATAAGCCCACCATAATGCGGCATTGACCTAAGCGTTTCTTTTCACATTGAAATAATGTAATTATAATTACTGGTGCAACTAGTTCAATAATTAGTCTGAATTTTGATCTGAATTCTTGAGTAATAGCCTATACTGGAGGAGATCCATTTTCATGTAAGGTGTGTAATTTAGCATAACTTTTGTTAATTTTTCCTATCCCACCTTAATCCGACATTAAGTTAGGCATTGTTCTTTACATTAAATTAATATAAATATGATATAATTACAGTTCTATAATGGGCTATACCAGTTCTTAAGAAAATAATTCTAACCTTGGTGAAAGTAGAGTATTCTGCTGATGTCCCATTTAGGGTGTGTAAGAAAATAGTCTTTCTTGAGTTTGTTCAGGTTTTACATTATTAAGCAGTTTTCTTCCACTCTAGTGGTTTTACTGAATATTGTATAAAAAATATATATATTTCTATTCTTGTTATTGTTCAAAGGAATGTTATTAAAGATACTTCTTTAAAATTCTCCTTCTTTAACGTTTTGTGGGGAAACGTTTGACTGCCGTAAAGATAAAGATCTACATAAGGACCCCCTGTTCCATCACAGTATTAAAAAACCACCCCCCACAATTTTTTTAATTTTTTTTTTTAATTTTAGAAAAAAATTCCAGAATGCAGTAGGACGAGATGTAAACATTCGGCCCAAGCCCTGTCAGCGTGATTCTCCTCGTCCCGATGCTAATCATCAGGATCATGTCATTGTACTCAGACAATGTAGACCTTCAAGCCCTCAACCAGGACCGAGCCATCAACATGGACATAATCCAATCCAACAGCCAGGATCAAGTCTTAGCCATCATGGACCCAAATCAAGCCCGCAGCCTGGACCGAGTCATCGGGATCATACTCAGGTCAGATGGATCGATGATAATGGGGGGAAAATGGTATTGTTAGAAACGGCGTTCAAATCCAGATTAAAAACATACGTTGCATATAACATTCCAGTTGGGGACATTAAAACTAACTTCGAATACTATTTTAATGACATGGTAAAGAAAGTAAACGAGGACATAATTTTTTTTAGAAACATCAAGTTTAACTTATTCGTTGAATGCGAATTCGAAAATATTCACAGCGAAACGTGTATGAAGAATTTCAAAACAAAAAAATACTGCATTGGATACAAGTACCGATGTGGAACAGGTCATAAGAAATAATTTTGCTAAACTATGTACCGAACAAGAAGATTGTGCTATGAAGGGCTCGCGTTGGTATTTTAAAAAAGTACATAAAATAGAACTGCGGATAAATAAGCATATCTCCCTCGCTAAAGCTAGTTCGTATATAGAATTGCCTATGAAATAAAAACATTTGCATTCGGTTATCAATGTGAAGAACTGTGACGATATGTGTTTTAAATATTGCATTCTTTCTAAATTTATCGATCAGTATAAAGATTTTACAGGCTCATATGCACACCGCCCCGGCCTGGAAAATAAATATGATTGGACCGATGCTACATTTCCCATGCAACTAAAAGAAATATCTAAATTTGCCAAAAGAAATAACATTTCTATAAATACGAGTATATACGCAATTGAAGATGTAATCACTAATACATATCCACATATGGATTATGAAATTTATCCCTACAGTGTTTGCGATACCGAAGCCGACGATCATCATGACATACTCTACATTACCGATGGAGAACGTGCACAATTCTGCGCTATAACCAACTTGGAATCATTAGTTCGATCGCAAATCACACTTTCGAAAAACGATAAAAACTTTAGAATATGTAGACGATGCTTCTCACATTTCGGTGATAGTGAGACGAAATCTTCTATTGATAAACTGACAGAACACAAAAGACTTTGCATGCATTTTAAGCCTATTAAATATGAAATACCAGCACCAGAAAAGCGAATAGTTCGATTTGAAAACTACGAACACAGTTAAAAGGTAAGATTCGTAGTGTATGCAGATTTCGAATGCAGTTTACTCCCTGTTGCGGGTTGCACAGGATATCCTCGAAGCAGCTGGACGATGCAGTATCAGAAACATGTACCATATAGTTACTGTTATATGATAAAAGATAGCGAAGGTACATATTCAACACTAAAGTTATACAGAGGCAAAGATGTCGAAACACACTTCATGAGCAATCTTATACGAGATATCAAAGAAATCGAAAAGGAGGTACTACAACAGACTATTGCGATGCTTCCTCTGACCGAAAAAGAACGCGTACAATTTGATAATGCATCCAAATGCCACATTTGTCAAAAAGATAACTTTACGGAAAATAACCGTAAAGTAAAGGATCATTCTCATATCACGGGACAGTATTATATAGAGACCCTGCACACAATGAATGTAATTTAAGATACAGAACACAAACAGTTATTCCCGTAATTTTGCACAATCTTTGCAGCTATGTTGCTCATTTTATAGTAAAATCATTAGGTTTCGATGAAAGCAGAATAGATGTTATTCCTACTAACCAGGAAAAATATATTTCGCTTACAAAATATGTACTCCGCGAAGTGAAGAATACATATCTCAAATTGAGATTTATAGATTCCTTTAGGTTTTTAAACAGCAGTTTATCATCTCTTGCTGACAACCTGCCCTAATGCATGTTTACTGAAACACGAAAGTATTTCAAAGAAAACAGTGATTTAGTGGTACGAAAAGGAGTATTTCCATATGACTATATAACATCAGACCATGTTTTTTCCGAAGAGAGCCTGCCCCCTAAAGGATGCTTTTACAACAAGATGATGGGGGATTATATCACGGACGATGACTGTTCGCATGCAAAGGCAGTTTGGGAGAAGTTTAATTTGCAAAACTTGGGCCATTATTCAGACATCTATCTAAAAACCGACGTGCTGATTCTAACGGACGTCTTTGAAAATTTCCGTGAGTTGTGTTTAGATGTGTATGGATTGGACAGCGTTCATTATTACAAAATACCGGGGTTTGCATAAGCATCAATGTTGAAATATGCTGGAATAGAACTATCGATAATGTCAGATATAGATATGATTTTTACTGTTGAAAGGGGGATTAGAGGTGGGATTTGTCAAAGCATAACCCGATATGCAGAATCTACTCAGAACAATTCAATAATGGATTGGGATGCGACTAATCTATACGGTTGGGCAATGAGTCAGTGTGTGCCATATGGTGATTTTAGATGGCTGACGGATGAAGAAATCGCCGCGATAGACGTGGAAACAATACCGGATGACTTTTCGAAAGGCTACATCTTAGAAGTAGATATGCAATACCCAGACCATCTACATGAGAAACACCAAGACTTATCATTCTGCGCCGCAAATATGTGCGTTCAAGGTCATACGCAGGCTAAATTATTAACAACGTTAAATAATAAAAACAGATATGTTTCTCATTACAGAACATTTTAGCAGGCTCTTCAACATGGTCTTAGGTGTGTAAAAATACACAGTGCTATCGAATTCAGTCAATCCCCATGGATGAAAACATACATTGATCTGAACAATTGATAAATAAATGTAATTTCGTGGACCGCACTATATATGAAGAAACGTTGGTTGGAGTTTTGTTAGAAAATTCGAAATTGCTCTTTACAAAAGCCGTATATGTTGGTATGTCCATTTAATAAATAATTAAATGCGCCCAATGGGCATTAAAGAAGAGCACTGTCACTGATCACTTAGTCACTACATAAATGTACTATTGATACCGCTCTCTTTGAGCAAGTCAGTGCATGGTATTTACTGCACCAGCCCCCACACCATGCACATTCACATTCAGGACCCGGGTCGTGATACGTCTTTTCAGTGCACACCTTATGGTGGAAACCATGAATCGCAAATCGTGTCACTGTGTGTCTCAACTCATAGCTGGTGTTTGTCCATTCCTTGTTGGTCATAGCCTCAGTCGAATAGAAATCAAGCGGAATCTGATTCTTCTTTCCTTTTAATTCCTGTAGTAGGGCATTGTATTGTGGGGTTGATGGCAACACGAACTTGTACCTCAGTTCTTCAATGAAGAAGGGCTCCCTTACCAATTCATAAACTAGTCTTGAACTCGTGTATTTTGATACACACAACACTCTTTTCCAATAGGCTGCCTTCACTTGTTCCAGTCTTTTCAGATCTCTTACTGAGAGGTACTCCCCCAGGTTAGCTCTAAGCCATAAGTTGCTATAGGTGCTATCTTGGCTGAAAATAATTTCCTGGCTGTCTTTACTGATAACTGGCTAAGTCGCGGTATGTCGTTCATTGAGACAGTAGCTGCTATCGATCTTTCTTGTGTATGAGTTGCAAAAGTGCTTCCACGAGTTTGCAGCGTGACGCCAAGGTATTTGAAGGCTGTCACTGATCCAAGTTTTTGATTGTTCAGGTATGTCCATTTGGATATTTCAAAAACCCACATGTACATGTTTCATTATGATGTAATGCAACCACTGTATGACCAAGACTCCAACTTTGCTATATGGCTACCGATTCTTTTGTTTACAAGATACATACTGACAACTTACATAGGTACTTGTTAGAAATATTTGAACAACTTGACACCAGCAATTACAGGCAAACTCATCCGTTGTATTCTTTACATAATAAAGGCATATTAGGGAAATTTAAGGATGAATTAGCAGGGAAAAAATTGATAAATTTGTATCGCTGAGAGCTAAAATGTACGCTATGCAAATATGCGACGGCAGGGAAATAAAAAAAGCAAAAGGGTAAAGAAGAACACAGTACAGAAAGAAATAGCTTTTTCCGACTACGTTAAGTGTTTAAAACAACACATTGTTCTATATTCAGAAAATCGGTATATCAGAACAAAAAACCATGAGGTACGTTCAATATGTGTAAATAAAAAAACTCTCGATGGCAACGATAACAAGCGTCAAATAATGCAAAATGGGATAGATACATTACCATATGACCACAGACGTATCACGTGATTGAACATTTTTATCTGGCTATAAATACTTCGGTCCTGTCATGTTTGCGGTCAGTCTGCTGTATGAAACCGTGAGGAATACACCAAAGAACAATGGAAGTTGGAAACGGTCTATATATTGATATAAATCCACATAAGAATGAGAAATTGGGGAGGTATCGATTTGTATCAACTTCAAAAGTAAAAAGAATTGTCAAGGAGGGGGATGTGCTTACATATACCATTGAGTGTTCAGATTATATTCCTAAGGAAATTAAATTCACTCTACAAGTACACAACCCGAAAAGAAATTGTACCAATTTGAGAATTTTGAAGCTGGACGGAGAATATGAAGAATTCCGCATCACATCGGAGAAAGAGGAGATACGATCGCTTGGTGATATGGGAGATTTTGTAATTATAACAGATGAAGCTGAAGAATCCACCATTCTGGGGAAGGTATATGGGGAGTGTACTATATATATCGCTTGGCCGACATGTCTGTTTTCCAGAGAATCCGACCGAAGGCCATACTCTGGGTTAGTTCTGTTAGTTCTTTCGTTCTCAAGTTGTTCAGTAACCATCTGATTTTATTGGCACTTTGGCAATATGTGTGTTCACAATTTTTCTTTCTCTAATATGTGTTTCGTCTCATTTGGTAGCTTCTGATATTATAGCTTGTTATCTCTGTTTTCATTTTATCTTCTCGATATGTGTTTTGTCTCTAAACATTTGGTAGCTCTCGGGTCTTATAGCTTGTAATCTTTGTGAGTTGATTTTCGATCTATTTACTCATCAATCTCAGTTTTTCTTATAAGTCTCTATTTCTTCGTTCTGAATTGGTTGGTCTCTATGTACCATCTTTCTGAATTTTCAGCTCTCGATGAATTAAAACAAGAACTATGACTCTCAAGTTGATGAAGTTAACTACATGGAAAATGGATCCTGTGCGAATATCTGTTTGCGACTTACTCGGACATGATGAAGTCGATGGTCCAGCTCGCACCGGTATTGAATTCGATGGACAGAACAAGTATGACATTCCAGCCCACTTCGGAGTGACGGGGAAATCCAGTCAAAAGTTTACAGATGCTCATAAGCATGTCGATACGGAGAAGACAACAACAGTAAAATTTTTAGTTTGCAAAGGTCGTTCCAGCCCATTTTGGAGCGATAGAGAAATCAAACCAAACGTTTACAGATGAGACAAATGCTCAGACCATGAAGGGAAAAACTTGCTCCCTACCGCATGTTTACTTTGAGGAATATCTACATCTGTTTCCATAAATATGCTAACCTTTGTTACCTCGAAGAAAACACTTGGCTCATAAACATTACAAATATATGGCCAACGCCCAAACACTTGTTAACCTTTTAAAATGATTATTTTGGTATAATCATACACAGTGGTTATTGAGTTATTATATATAACTCTTGTCGTTTGATAAAAAATTTTGCATTAAAATAAGTACTTATATATTAATTTTAGTTTAAAGAAAACTGAGTCGTAAGCTTCTTTGTAGAAAATAATCATTTTAAAAAGATAACATATGTTATATGACTCCCATAAAGAAGTTTATGGGTTAAATTCAAAATAAAATTTTTACGAACTGTCACATTTCTATACTTGAAAGTCATTCTTTTTTTAACAGTGAAATCACCATCAACTTTGTACCTAAAATTGAAATTTGTGTGTATTATAAATGTATTTTAGAATATTAAGGTTATAATTTTATAAAATAATCAATACTGTTTTTAATAACTTATTTTAAATGAAATTTGTGTATATTATAGTTTTTAAAAACAATTGAATAAAATTGAATGTTGTATACAAGTAAATAAAAATTGACAATTGTTAAACATATTAATGTCTAAATGAATTAGATCAGAACAAATATCTGAACAAAATTCAAGTGCTATATTGTGAAATAAAATTTTCTTCTAACCTAACCTAATATATCTCATTATATTACATCAAATAACAAGTACTTTAGTATTTATGAAAGAACTGAAAAAAAAATATTTAATTAAATACCAGATATTAAGTTAGGTTAGAAGATATAAAAGTAAAAATAACTTCTAACAATCTTAATTCGGATTCAAGCATATATGGTGTACGAACAACTACTAGTATATAGGTGGAACATTTACCACAAATTTGACCTGGTATCATAATTATCCCCACACTACTTTAAAACAGGGGCGATATAAGGCAGGAGCAAAGCTCAGTAGAGCCTGTATTAGCAAGAACGTGATCAAGACTACATCATCTTGAAACAATCTTACAACGATCTTACTATGTCATCATATAACAGGAACGCAGGAGCGTATGGACCAATTGAAGTCGTGGGATCGAAACGTGGAAGAAGAACTGCTGCCAAAACAAAAAACCACGAAAGTATCAAAATGAAAAGAACTCTGTAGAAAGTATACCTGACCACAGCACAAGTGAAGTTGCTTCTGATGGATCGAGTGTTCTTCATGAATTTAACCAACTCGGTCGCGGCGGCGCATATGACGACACTATGCGGAAGGTGGAAGACTTCACTGTTGACGTCAAGTATCCAATCAAGCGGGCAGGAGCCGTGCATACAAGGTATGGACGACGTGTGGTGTTGGACTTGATAGATAGCACCAGTGTGTTTTTTCCTGCACGTTTTTCAACTTTCAATGACGAAAACATTTTTAAGTTAAATAGTGGTCGTTTTGTTGTTGTGAGCCGTGGCATGCAAGATGTTGGAAATGCGCACTTCATTCAAGTAGAATTGGTCCACATCGACCAGTCCAAAGAAATCAAATATATAGTATTCCAAGTCATATGGGTAAAGATTATCCATGTATTAATGTGAACCATTATGTATTGTGTTGTGAGAATAAAAAAAACATATGTATTTGTGCAATTGTTATTAACCCTAGCAATCCTATTATGTACACCTATAAGAGGGGAGGGGGAGGGGATCATGTGTGTATATTATGATACGATAGAGAAAGATGGTTTGTCATATGAGTTAAAAAAGCATTTTAATACATATCCTTATTTCTTTTATTCCACCAAACCTGTATAACATTAACATTGGTTAGAGCACACTTTATAGTATCAACACAATGAAACATACACTTTAACTGATTGCTTTTAATATCTTGATTGTTCTTCAATGACTCCAAGCTAGGAAAGCCATACGATTCTAAATCTGAAATGTATATGTTTATAACATTTTCAAAAAACTTCTTTTTAGACAATCCTTTCACATATACATCCGTATCATATTTCACACATTCTTGAAGTATGGGTTTTAATTTGTCGTATGGCACAAATCCAATATCCCACTTCAGTCCATGAAACACATTTTCAAGAAAGTATTTTGATTTCACGTTTGGAACTACGTCGTCAGGAGGAAGAAACACGAAATGTGCCAATTTTTCACCGCACATCACAGCAACCTCCTTGGCGATGAATTTATTATTTGCTGTATAGAATCCTTGAGCATCCAACAAGCAAACAGACATCTTCATATAATGTTTGTGACAATGCCTGAGAGTGGTTTATAGTTCAGCTTCCTGTCATGTATAGCGAGGCAGTAGATCTTAGTGTTAGCAGGTAAGTTTTCCGAAGCAGTGATTTCAGCTCTTATATTTACGGCACCAGTTTTTATTTCCTCTTGTTGCTTGGAACAGTCGATGACGAAAACTGGACCCTTTGTCACGAACTCTTCTCTATTTAACATCGGGCCGGAGGAGTGTCCATAATATGAGCTTGCGAATGCACAGAATCGATCATGTAGTATGGCATATCGATTATTGCTAACATCAACATCGAACGAATGATAAAGATACTTCTTGCCTTGTAGATATAACTGCCCGCGGGGCGCCCTACGACCAGGGGCGCCCGGTCTCGGGGTAGCTCAAATGCCAAAATTGACGGGTCGGCATGTACGGGCTATCTTGAGGTTGCCATTCCTCTGAGGCCATCGGGCGGTTCCACAGGTTGCGGATTGTGGGCTCCGTTTTGGGCGAAGCGGAGTTGGAGGCAATAAGGCGTGTTGGTGGCCGAATACCTCCTTCCGGACAGCAAGGGGGCTGTGCATTAGTACCTCCGGGTGCGCAGTTGCTGTGATGTCTTTGCCCCATCCCAGGTATCTGGGCAAAAGGATTGGCCCCCCAGCAGAAAACTTTGAGGTACCAGCAAATTTGCGGGCTGGGGGGCAGGACTTGTACCTCTGGGGGACTGCCTAACGAATGCAGCGCACACGTTCGCCCCCCTGCCACGTTTTTGTGTCTCGGGCGTGGTATGGTGGGGCCTGTGCGCAGTGAGACAGAGGTGCGTGGGGGATTCGTCCTCATCCACGTACAGGGAGCGTTCTTCGTACTCCAGGAAGGCGTTTATTAGTGGCCTTCATTCGTCTACCCAATCCCGATAGCATCGAGGCAACGGATGGCGGATACGGGTGGGGAGACTGAAGTACCGTCCTTACTGGGTGGGACAAAAGGTGAAGGGTTGTTTTGTACTTCTGGGAGCATACTAGGGCCTCGCACCTCCGTCCGATCCATTGTATGTGAAAGGATGCTGTGTGAGAGCGGGAGACAGAAGTTCGGGCCATGAATACGGCCCGAACAAATATAGGACGTCCTACGTACCTCAGGTAGGCGTCCTGGCGAAACAGGATCCACCCGATCCGCGGTCTCGCCCACCGTGTCGTAAAGGGCGATCCTGTGGCGCGGAGAGGCTGAGGTAGACAGGGAGTGGGACGTTAGCCCCCACGTGCTTGCGCGTGGTGTCCACTAGTTGGGTTGGCGTCTGGCGGGCCGTGGTTGGTGTTACCTACACTGAATTAGGTACCGGAGCGTTGTGCATGGCGCTCCGGGGTTCGGAGGCGACTAAATGCCCCGGGAGTGCCCCTGCTAAGGGTTCCAGGGCTCTGCTGGATTAGCTCGACTCGCCCCAGCAGATGCCGATGTAGATAGGAAGTTTGGAAACATCCGGAACGGCTAAGAGGGAATAGAACGAAAGATGGTATAACATCACGAGAGTCATAGTTCTTGTTTTAATTCATCGAGAGTGGAAAATACAAAAAGATGGAACATAGAGACCAACCAAGTCATAAAAAAAATTAGAGACTTATAAGATAAACTGAGATTGATGAGCAAATAGATCGAAAATCAACTCAGAATGAAAATAGCTATGAGAACAGAGAGCTACCAAAGATTGAGATAGATGAAATACATATCGAGAAAGATAAAATGAAAATACAAGATAACAAGCTATAAGATCAGAGAGCTACCAGAGTTTTAGAAAGAAAACATATCGAGAATGATAACATTGTGAACAAACAACCATATTGCCAAAGTGCCAAGAAAATCAGATGGTTACTAAACAAATAGAGATCGAACGAGCAAACAAGAACTAACCCAGAGTGTGGCCTAGAGTCGGGTTCTCAGGAAACAAGACATGCTGCCCCAGCGATATGTAGATATAACTGTACATCAGTTATTTTGTTCAAATCGAACTTTGATGGATCCCCACCTACTTTTTCTCGGTCGGTTTGTATTCCGAAGTTGACATATCATGGCTTCAGCAGCTGCGAGACCGTAGAAATATTCCAAGTCAATTCGATGTAACGGGAACATTGGGATGTACGAACATCTGCCATTCTCTGAAGGCAATTCGTAAAGCGGAATCCTTTTCTAGATATTTTGATAATTTCAATCTCTCTTGATCTGATACTCGAAGTATGGGCACGTTCCACATCACTTCCTTCAGCTTAAGTTTACTTGCTTCCACCGTCACATTCGTACTATTTCTTGCTCTCTGCAATACAACCTTCACTCGAGCGTTTAATACATTCTTTTGAAAATCTTCGGCTGATCCCAATACATGGCTTAATGGAATACTGACGTTAAATTTACCATTATCTAATACTTTAGGCTCGTTTGTTAAGATACGAGACCATCCCATATTTTCAAGTTGCTTACATTCCTGGCCATCATAAGAGCACAATCCCTTCATAAGGCTTGCATAACCAGGATATCGTGATCTGTCTATAATTTCTCCATTGACCTCGAGTCGAATTTCATCAAAAATATTGACTAGGCCATTCATTGCCAGTTTACCGGTAAATGCAGCACCATCAGCGTTTGTCACTTCGCCGGTTAATATAATATGACTCCGGGATGGTAGTATAAATGACTCCTGACTATGAATTTGTATTTGAATTTCGTTACTTTCGTTAATAGCGGTAATATTAGTGGGGCTAAAATAGTGATATTCATACTCTGTAACTGACTCCGAAAAGGCAGTATCCTCACCGACGTCTAACGGACCCATTTCTATTAACTCGATATCCTAACAGTTGGAGGAAGGATTTGTTAGCAAGTGTTAACTGCTTGGCACTACGTGCTGAACTGAAGGGTTTGGGTTTAGGTTTAGTTTTAATACTCTCTACGTAACCACTAAAATCAAGTCCCATTATTTGCGAGCTTTGATGTGTAGGCGAACCGATAGCTCTTCACGACTATTATCGATTATATTCCCCTCCTGATCTAGTAACTTGATAGTGATATTGTTGATTGATGTCGTATGTGTTAGGGGCATATAAATCAAATTTGATGGAGCTAAAGATATCTTAAAGCCAGGTGCAACTGTAGGAAAGAATTCATGTAGCGTATGAGTCGACTTACCATTCGTGAATGAGCCCGTTGCCAAATTGCACTCGACTCTTATAACGTTTACTGCAAATATATTAGGAGGATATGTCGATTGGACCATGTTATTATGCAAATATTCTTCTCTTTGCTTATCCTCTGGCAAGGTAGTATTAAATCCTAGATCCGAACCCAGAGAGTTTGGTGCTTGAAATGTGATCGGCACGGGCGATGTTAATTCCACCTTCAATGTAGAAACATTGGTTTTTAAATAAAATCCTCTAAGTCCTGTTTGGCTTGTTGCGTACCATGTGCATTTGCTTTTCTATCTCGGTAATCATTGCGGCCTCAATATCATCAATTTCATAAGTACCTGTAGGAATATGAAGTGTGTACCTTTTCATAGCAGTATCAGAATGGAGGTCTTTTTCGTCCTTGAGTTCTATGGCAAAACTGTTATTCTTATTTGTAATATTAGGTATTACGTGATATGTGTTTAAATTAAGTAATGCTATTTCATAGGTCAATTCAGGATCCAGATTTATCATAGGATAATAATCCTGTGATAAAACTGTCGATATTCCTGTGAGCGTAAATACGTATGATGTCATGATGTACCCTTTAGAGACTGTTCTCCAATACTTCAGGACAGGCCTTTTATAACTAGCAAATTACAGGCACGCCGATTATAATAAAAATGCTAAGCACAAATGACCGCAGATTTCTGAATCGAAATTTTGATATGAATTGGCATTATATCTGATGCTCGATCGTCGTAAATACTTAACAATTTCTTTAGGAGGAGGTAAATTTCCATACGAATCGAAATAATACGCATATCGACCGTCCTTTTTAATTGCCACCCAGTGTGTTCCTGTGTTCAAGTGACTATCTAAATTTACTATGACATTCTCTTTAGGCCTAGGTTTTCTAGGTAACGTATCTCGCATGAATACACCTATAAAATTAGGTATGCGTAATTTTTTCACATACTTAAGAATGTCGATATCGGTTAGGGCTTCTTTTTAGCTTTATGCACCTATTCTTTTTTAAACCTTTACCTTTTGGATATGGACGTTATACAAGCCTTTTCCTGCGAACCTATTATCCAAAACTCTACCTACCTGATTGGTACCATATACTAGGTACTGCCAGTTTTTTTTTAAATCGGATCTATGGCTCCACTTCCTCTTTTACCTAGTGCAATGGCTTCCATTATTCGCAGTATTTGCAGTATTTACAGCATTTGCAACAGCCGCACTACTCCCGGCTAAACTAGCAAGTGCCGAAAGCCAGGCCAATATTGGAAGTAATGGTAAAATACCACCTCTCTTAGGAATTTTTAGACTCCTTCTTTTGAGATTTTTACTTCGTTTAATTGTTTTTTTACAGCCATCATTTGATTAATTTCTCGAGCTTGCACTTTTGACGTTTTACTTTTTCTTCCCACTTTTAACCCACCTCCTATTTTTACTTTCCCTTACATTAAATTTGTCACTAATAAGGCTGCCGCCTTTTCTTTAGGTTTGGCGTCTGGCGCTTGTACACGTTCCCACGCCCTGTTAGCAAGTTCTAAATCGGCGATGTGACGTGAAGATTTGTCAGAATGCTTTGCGTATGCGATATCGTGATGTTTGCAAGCATCATCAAGTTTATTTATGCCCGTATCTCCTCGTGCTAAACGACGTTTTAGTTTTGTTCGTGGGCCACAAAAGTTATATCCTGGTATATGTAACTCGAGTGGAAGCTTGTTTATTATAGTATTTAAAATTCCTTTCCCGGAGGTCCTTCTGCGAAGATGTCCCGACATGATATGAGCTCCTACTTCGTACGACACAAGTATTTATTTGTTTTTTCTACCCACAATTCATCATGTCTGTTTCAAAATAATGTGCAAGTTACAACTTGTTCCTCTCCATCGCAGGCCTTCTTATATCTCAAGTAATCAATTATTCAACATTTATTACAAGGCCAAGTTTGAAACTGATACTCTTCCTCCTCCTCGTCCTCCTCCTCCTCCTCCTCCTCATGATAATAATCAATTATTCCACATTTATGACAAGGACAAGTTTAAACTTGATACTCTTCCTCCTCCTCCTTATTTTTACAAGTTTCAACCTGATACTCTTCCTCCTCATCATAACATGTTTGAACCTGATACTCCTCTTCCTCCTCATAATAATTCAACTCAGATTGACCGAGCGGTCTATGGTGCTAGAATATTAGTTTGGATCCCCCGGGGGTCGTAGGTTCGATTTTTGTTTTTCGGGCTATGATAAAGATATTAAATAATACGTACATTTAAATTTATACATCAGTTTCTAACACGTCATTCTGCGACAATGTTCGTATGTGGTATGTGCAAGGCTGTTAAAAAGCGGAGGGATAAATTCAAACGACATGTGCAATGTTGTCATCCGAGAAACTGAACTCGAGTACATTGTTGGAAAAGCAGAGCGTACCCTTACCGATAGCAAATATATGCACAACCCCTCAAACACACGAAGTTAAACATTCCGTGCTGTTCCCAAACACAATAAGATGTATCATTGCAGGCCCAAGTGGATGTGGGAAGACGAACTTGTTACTCAACCTAATTTATCATCCGAATGGGTTGAAATTTAAATATATATATATATATATTCACCCACATTGTATCAAAACGCTTACAAGCATTTGGATGATGTTTTAACACGTACAGCGACCATTGGATACTACAAGTTTCACACAAACGATAATACAGTTCCACCGCCTGCGGACGCGAAGTCTCATTCGCTATTCATCTTTGACGATGTTGCTTGCGATCCTCAAAAAATGATGCAACAATACTTTAGTATGGGAAGACATAGAAATATTGATGTGTTCTACTTAATGCAGACATATTCCAAGATACCTAAACAATTGATAAGATATAATTGTAACTTTATCATTCTCTTCCAAATGGACCTTATGAATCTAAAACACGCATATGATGACTATGTGAACTGTGATATGTCATTTTCACGTTTCCAAAAAATATTTAAAAAGTGCTGGTCTGCTAGTAAACACGGAATCATTACCATCAATAGAACAAAGGAATAAAATAAAGGTAAATACTGTTTAGCTATAGACAGCAATATAAACATTGACTCCTGACATATCGCATCATAACTGTGACGAAGTTTGAATGTTACACACACGCTATGAGTTACATACGAGAGGGGCAACAGTTTATCTGCAGAGACAGATCACTTTATCCACACCCGTTTATTACGAGGCGGAGAAATATTTATCCTGCCGAATCCTTTCACACGGACGTCTATGGAAATGTTGTATTTGACAACGTGCGAATAACTGGAGTTGCGGATCCTGAGGAAGCATATGACGTTGTGACGAAAGGTTATGTTCTAAAGGAATTGGAGGACGTTCAGAAAAATCTATTATCAAAACTGGATATCGATGTCAATGGTAATAATATCTTCAGTAAGGATGATCAAAGTAACATAGTTTTTAACAACGTGCGGCTAACACAAGTAGCACCACCGCAATTACAGGATGATGTGGTAACAAAACAATATCCTTTAACACAGCTTACATTTGTTACCATTGATATACTTACGGCCCTAGAAGGACAAATTTCAAGTCTTGTTCAACAAACGCAAATTCTAACTAAAAAACTAGAAGGAATTATGAATAAGTTTGATACTATGTATCAAGTGAACTTTAACTATATCCAGTCCATTCAGCATACGTACGCAATTACCCCGAGCACTGGAGATGATTATTTCAGTTTCCCCGTGGAATGTGATTTGGTGGACATATATATATCCCATCCAAACATTCCTCTCAAGATTGTATCCATACAGTTAAACGGTAAGGACCTGATTTTAGATGATACTCCAATTTCGCTTACTACAACAGATAAACTGTCTTTTCACATAACTGATCAAAATCTTAAACAAACACATCCGATCTTCCTGACAATTATAAGTCGTACGAAACTTGGAAAATATGATTATCCGACCAAATATATATCGTAATATCTGAAAACATTCTTTACTCCGCATAAAGATGATGCTTAACGAGCATCAAAAGAAAGTCTTGCGCGACATCATCCGACATAGCAAAAGTATAAGACAAAAGCTTCTTGCCTTACGAACACAGGAACAGGATAATTTCAACATGAGTACCAAGTCCTTACGGCCTGTTATACTTCCGCTGAAGGACCTGGTCAATTTACAGAAAGGATGTCAACCTAATGAATCTACCACACAGGATACTGGTATAGATAATACGCATCAGAACTATGATGATGATGATGGTGATGATGAAGAACCGTATGCTGGACTGCCCACCCCTGCATATACACCTGAAAAAACTGGATCTATGGACGAAGTGCGGAGTGGAGCGTTAGTCGATGACTTGAGTCCGTATATGAGTCCATCGCATGATAGGAAAGTAGTTGATAGAGTATTTGGTCCGACGTATGAAGACGGCTTATTGAAGCTTGGAAACGTGGAATTAGAATTTGATCCAACTGGAGACATTCTAACAGTAAATGAAAAATCATACAATGTGTCACGTGGGCTGCTTGAATTAATATTTAGAATAAAACCCAATCATTATAATGATGATGACCTGCAGAACTACAAAGCTATTTTAGATGATACAAACGTATATAGAACAGGACATGTGAAAGATGGACCTCTTTTGCGGTCATTCACAGGAAAATGACAAATATTATCGCTCCAATGTATAAGGAAGAAAAAGGTAGGCAAACAAAGACGAAAAAGGGTGGTCTCATATCCCCCTGGAAGGAGTTACATATTAATCTTAAGATCGACTATAAGTACTGGAACAATCCTAATTTATTGGTAGATAGACTTAAACTGTTGGTAGCTTCGTCTCAAGCGGGCAATGCCGCTCATGACAACGAGATAAAAGAGATATTAGAGGAATTGAAATTGAAAGGATATATATCAACATGAGCAAATATGCAATTGCGAGTGAACTCCATAGGCCTGTAAGAAGAACACTTGATAGAAGACATGTTATTTCGAAAGGTTTATATGACTTGTTTCAAAGTGATTTAATGGACATGACATCATATGCTAAGCAGAATAGAGGATTCAAATACGTACTGGTGGTAATCGACGTATACTCAAAATATGCATGGGCAAGGCCTTTGAAGGACAAGTCAGCACAGCAGGTTACGAGTCAGATGAAGAGTATTCTACAAGAGCTTCCTGTGATGCCAGCAAATTTTCAAACTGATAAGGGGATAGAATTTTATAACAAGGACTTCCAGGCACTAATGAAAAAGAATGGAATAAACCACTATTCCGTACATAGTACAATGAAAGCTTGCATAGCAGAACGTTTCATAAGAACTTTTTAAAAGTAAATTATTCACTTATTTTTCTGCGCAAGGGTCCTATAAATGGATTGATATATTAACAAAACATTTTGTACATCAATACAACCATACAGAACATTCCACAATTAAAATGAATCCTATTAATGTTACTAATAACGATTTACTTTCTTCAATATTCAACTATAAGAATGATTTGAAACTTAAACCCAAATTCAAAGTTGGCGACTCTGTACGTATTTCAAAACACAAAACACTGTTTACTAAAGGCTACTTACCATCATGGACTACTGAACTGTTTAAGGTTGCTAAAGTGCAGCTAACACGTCCTGTAACTTATCTGTTGAAGGACTTTCAAGGGAATACAATTACTGGTGCTTTTTATACTGAAGAATTACAAAAAACTAAATATCCTTCCATTTATTTGGTGGAAAAAATTTTAAAAAAGAAGGGCAATAAAGCTTATGTGAAATGGTTAGGATTTTCAAGCACTCAAAATTCTTGGGTAGACATAAAGGACATGGTTGACGGAATGGTAATGACAATGTATGTACTTAAATAAAATGTATTATCCAATAAATATTTGTGTATTATTTTATGAGATAAAAGGAAAAGTTTTATTTTTCCAAGAACTCCTATTCCACAACACTTCTTATAATCAAACTATTCATATGCTAAAAATATTGTCATGGGCTCATAAATGGGAGTAATTAATTACAAAATTGATACAGAATAATTAAGTACAGGATAAGAGGAGAGGAATTCAAGGTTAGACGTAAAAGGAAAGATGCATTCAAGGATGCATCGTTCCTCTTATTGAAATAAGAACAGAATAAACATGTTACTAAAAATTGTTTATTTGAAGATCGTCCGTCACCATATCGTACATTGTTAAGTTAAACATATTTTGTTGGGGTTCATCATTGTCTGCAACGGTTTTCACTTCTTCTTGAATCATGGAATACTTCGAAAGAATATTCATTAAAGACGTACTGTTGAGCGTAAGAAAGTTTATTTCAACCTCAAATAAAATAACAAAATACCTGTCACAATGAATCATACAACCTTCTAGATTTTTCCTAGTCTTCAGTTGCACATTCTCTTCAACACATTTGTAAGGTAGTTTGGAACACAGATGTTTACATAGTTTAGGAAGATGCATAAGAATCGTGCTAAAGTAGTTTGGAGTCAGTATTACACTTTTTACGCCACTTATCCCGATTTCAGCAGCCGCAGAATACTTCATAGATGGATAATACCCAAAACTGAGGTACAAGATCCTTTGAGGATTTATAAAGTATGTTCGTCGTACCAAAGCATGTCGATGATGCACAGGTGTCGGCGTTGCCTTCTTCTTGCACCTCAAATTCATGATCTCCGTCATGTCTTTTCTCTCCATGATCAAGACGCAAACTGCTTTATCGATGTTGAAAACAGCATGTTTTATGCTGAAACAAAGGATGCATCGTGTCTCAGTGAGCTGTCTGGAGGACAGCGTTTGGTCCGTTTTACAAGGTTGTTAAATTCAAGCCATTTGAGCATGGTGTGGGCGTGTTTCAAAGCGCAGGGGACGGCTGGAAATTTGTGACAAGGCAGCCCACAGATGTATTTATGAATCAAATTGTCCGGAGGAGGACATCACAGCTCCTCTAGGTTGATAAATGTTCTGTTGCAGATACTTTCCAGAAATTCACACTTTTCTTGACCAAATGCGTAGAGAGCAGTGTAGCCAGCCACTACATCATTCAAAATTGAATTTGGAACAGAATACGGTATGAATCCGTCGGAGAAATGTATTCCGTTCTTGTTTTTCTCATTTTGCTCGTAAATTTTAGGGTTTCCCCCGTACGGGCTGGTAAAATGGTACGTTTGAATAACATCTGAACTGCAAATAATTTCCCTCTTTACTTCATAGAGGTACTCATAATCAACCAGCAAAGCTCGAACCATCTTGTCAAAGACTAATGATAAAATAGCATTGTACTCACCTATTTATAGACGTGAACGACACACCTGCCCCCCACGTCTTCTTCCATATGGAGTTTTATCAAACTTGTCCTCGATTCTCAATTTAATATTCCCCCTAAACACTTCCTATGACGTATAACCAGGTTTCATCGAAGCATGTCACTTTAAACAATGCCTACACATATAAATCTCCCTCACTCGGACTCCTTGAAAACATGCCAATTATTTAGATTATTTATTAGGGGCGGCTTCTCCGATCTAAGGAAACCTGTTTTTACTGGACACCTGCGCATATCATTAACATAACCGCATTCCATCGCCCGCGGCATGATATCACGTGTTAAAGCGGACCGCAATGCCCTCCTTTATAATACACCTGTCGACTAAGATGTACTGGTCCCCCCTCCCACCACCCTCCCACGGTCAGACCGCATTCCATATGTCTAGACAGTATAACCTTGAAAACATGCCAATTATATGGATTATTTATTAGGGGCGGCTTCTCCGATTAAAGGAAATCGGTTTTGCTGAACACCTGCGCATATCATTACCATAACCACATTCCATCGCCCCGCGGCACGACACCACGTGTCAAGCGAACCTCATGACGTCATGATGGTCGGAGTGGACCATCAAGATGGTCTTTTTGATCATTCAGTTCTTCCCTATACTAGCCCATGTTAAAAAAATGAGGGATGGTCACAAAATGTGATCACCTCATGACGTCATGATGGTCGGAGCGGACGATCATGATGGTCTTTTTGATCATTCAGTTCTTCCCTATACTAGCCCATGTTAAAAAATGAGGGATGGTCACAAAATGTGGTCACCTCATGACGTCATGATGGTCGGAGCGGAACCTCATGATAGGACCCTCCCGGGGCTTTTGGCCATTTAGTTTTGCCCTATACTAGCCCATGTTAAAAAATGATCAAATGTTCGAGCTGGATCTCCATTTCCCGGGGTCCATCCGCCTGCGGCGCGATATCATGTGACAAGCGATGACGTCATGATGGTCGGAGCGGACCATCAAGATAGGACCATCCCGGCCATTTTGATCATTTTGTTTTGCCCTATACTACGCCACCAAGTTATCTTTGCATGCAGAAAATATGTGAGGAATGTGCCTTACATCTCGATCTCCCTCCTTTGACGTTGCCACTTCCTTTTCACTGAGTTCAGTCATTTGGCTACAAGAGGGGTGCTGAGAACTCCTGTGTTTTTAAATGACCTCTCACGTTCGGCAATCGCCGTCGAAATGAATAATCTGGCAACCATGTCCCAACTGGGGAAAATGAGCTGTCCCTTCTTTCACCCCCGCCGCCACGCTGCCACTTCCTGTCCACTGTGTTGGGTTATTTGGCTGGAAGAGGGGCGCTGAGAATTACTGTGTTTTTAAATGACCTGACATCTAAGACAGTCACTGTCCAAATGAATAATCTGGCAACCATGTTATGATCTTTCGCCACCTGCTTCCCCTACATCCCTTCCGTATAGTGGTAGCTGGACGACACTAGCGCTAAACACTTCCCCTATCGCCGTTCAGATTTAACTTGGTGGCATAGTACTAGCCCATGTTAAAAAAATGAGGGTCGGGTCGAGTTGGGCCCACATTTCCTGGGTTTACCCCATTCTTATACTACTATCACAACATTTTTCATTTTTCAGTGAGTTTTAAACATTTCGACTGTAAAGTATTTAAAACAAAAAATCGCTTTATCAGTGATTATAACGATAATTGACTGTGTCATTGCAGAAAGGTACGTAGCGGAAGTCAGTTCTTGTGGAAAACTAAAATATGGCCAATGTCAGTGTCTATGCACATAGACACACAATTTTAAGAGAATTGTAAGATGAGACAAATCCTATACGAATAAACCTGCACTGAAGAAATGTTCCTACGCTATTAATCTAGACATTTTTTTTCACGCAAAACTTTGCTTAAAAGACTTAGGTACCTACTTGGGAGCAATTAGGCCTACACATTCAATTGGTGAAATCGAAATCGAAATATCTCTACGAATTATGTGTAGTGGATCTCTTTTCAAGTCATCGGTTAGTTGGGATAGTCCCCATGCATTGTTTTCAGGTAATGAATTTGAACCAGCAAACCTCTCGATTGTTTGTCCGTAAGTTATTGCCTCGGCTACGAATGTTTGAATAATATTCTGAAATATTTTCATATTAATAAACTATGGTATTTTATTGCAGCTAAACATAGTACGCGTTATCGAAGAAAACGTTTCATAATATTTTCGAGCTTGGGAGCAATTATTGTTTCCGTTTCCTATCATGCATATGACAAGAAGCAGGAATATTGGATAAAAGAGATAGGCAACATTCCAGAGAATTTGGAATGCGGAGAAAAGAGCCTGAGGCCACAAGCAGTTGCAGTTACTTGCCTTTGAAATCTGTCTCTCCCATACACATCACTTGCTAAGCAGAGAGCCCATTTCCTTTGACAAATCAATATATAGGACTTGATACTGAGATCATGAGTCCAGCAAATTCAACACTCGCCCAGAGGACAAACCACAAGGAATAATATCACAGCTTCTTGTGAATCTCCCAAAGAAAGGCCTTATATTGCTCCGCTTCGGGCTCTAACGCATCCATCATTTTAGGGGTCTACAAAATCGTCATACATTGATGAACGCCTGAGGTTTTAATGTTAAAATAACAAATTTGCTCAGCGAGTCAGTTAAAATTCCAAACATTACCATTTCTAGGCAATTTGGATCAAATTAAAAATGTACAGTGGATTTGCACCTGAACTTCTTACATAAAGGCTGAATTTCATACATTATCAATGTAGAGCGCCATGAAAATGCTCCACGCAGAATTTTTATGAAATTTATGTAACTACGCAGACTAATTACATTTTTATCATCAGCAAGACCATTTCTTTTTCAACATAATTATCATTCTAGCGATTGAAGAATTTTATTGATTATGGATATTCATTTTTTTAAGTTTTATTCTTGATTCCAATTTTTAAAGGGCGTTATATTCAAAATAACAATAGCATTATATTTGTTACTATCTTCAGTGATCAATTTTATTATTTGTGTTGGAAGTTTGATTAAACTTAAAAAGTAAAATTTTCTGCAAAGAAGAATTCAAATACATGCGATTTTAAACGCAGAAAATTCTGAAGGAGAGGATTTTAGACATTTTAAAGTTTCTGGTTGTAGAATATAATTCATATCTCATGTTCACATCCCAGAGGCTCCTGGTGACTTCCTAATATGACTCGAATGTCTGTGCGAGATGCAATATTTATTATAATTATAATACACTTTTATTATTTAGACATGAAGAAAGTAAACTAACATTAATATTGGTGTTTTAAATTACATACTTCCTAGCAAGCCATCTTTTACGCGTTATATGACTTCATTTAAAAGGCTAACATGTCAAAAATCAAATTGCATTATGGAAGTTAAACGTAACAGCATAATAAAAAAACAATAAAACAAAATAAAATATTTCATAATTTTTCAACAAAATTTCACCTGTAGATTGCCTTAACCATTAAACCATACTACATAAAGAAATTCACTCGTGTTAATGTGAGGCCACCACACAGAGAACAGAGCAAACAATTTAATAGTAGGACACCGATGAATCCTGATAGTTTGTCATCCATCAGTACGGAAGGTAAAATTAACTGTTATAGTGTTTAAATGGTTTGAGATTACGAGCACATAGGTAACGAAATCTTATAGCATTGGAACTTAAAGTATATAGCATTACAGGACTCTGACCTGTCGGCGGGAGAGAAATTTCGGTGGCGTCTGCTGCATAGGATCACATGAGCATTCGACCCCCTTAGTAATAATCTTACTTAATTTTATCAGTATTGTTGATTAAATAGTAATTATGTGCATTAAGATCTCATATTGCAGAAAGATACATGTTTTTTTGTTCCCTTTTACGGGCTTCCTTGAAGTAGTTCACATGACTACTAAGTTGTGCGTATTGCATATATAAAATTTGCAGGGGCTATGCAGCTTGCATAGGTGAAAGTATCACAATTTTCATTCTAGATCTTAACCATTTCAAGTGGTTGTACTCAAGTTTTCTTTTAATTGAACAGTATCGATCAGCACAGGAGATTGACTAGCCACTAACCCCCAAAGACGAGAGTTTCTGTTATTAGCGATAAATGCGAAAGTTATTTATTAATAAAAGAAACATGTTTATATGCGAAAGAAGGCTTCTGGGGTTGACAACCAGGCTTGAAGGTCGATTTCGTCCGACGTTCCAAAGGCAAACGCTGCCTCCAGATACCGGCGTGATGAGTCGTGTGGAAGACTATAGATCGTCCCAACCTTAAAAACAGTATTGAGTTAAATGTAGTATTTGCATCTCACTTGCACTCGTACGTTCTGCAATTAGCTTCGTCCTTTTCTATCCCGACAATGTTGCCATTTTTCCAAAGTGATAAATTTAATAATGTGATTGAGAGGTCTTATAGAGAATTTTCCGCTCTATCTCATGATGTCAATTGTGAAGTCATAAATAATTAATATGAGGCCTATTTTTCACAATTACGTTAATTTGGCGGAAATCTATATTTTTCAGATGAATAACTTATCACGTGATAGACAAGAAACCAATAATCGAAACCGACTAAGAAATTTTTTTTGGATTGCCTGATGTTTATAGAAAATACTCTCTTTCCCTTGCCAATAAATTTTACATAAGAAGAAAGCTATATTTTTTTTATGAAGTGCTGCTTGAAAATTTTCGGATGTTAACACAAAAAAGTTAGTTAGCGAGTAACCTACTTTGTTTTTTATTTTACATTGGTGACTAAGCGAGAGGAAATGTTTATAGATGTCTGAGAAAGTATTTAAAACAAACCAGAGCTCTATATCATGTAGCATTAATAAATTATCACAGTTTTCCCGAGCTCGACAATCAGGCAGTCCTGACTCAACGCTGTACAGATTTTGTTTACTCATATGTTTCTCAGATGATCGTATCTTCTTCAGAGCTCAGTGTTATAATGTGATCTGTGTAGTGAAGTTTAACTTATGGTGTGGTTTTTGTGATTTTAAAAATTAAATTTTATATTTATTTTTATTTATATTAATTATGAATAGAGAAACTAGAAATCGTAGTGTTTGCAAATTGCGCAGTAAAGAGCGAATTATAGTATTAAATATACTTAATTATTTCTTGAAGAAAATGAACGTTACCCAGCCAATTAAAGAGTCAGCAGAAGCTACACGGTGTTCAGAAAGTGTACTGTATAGAATAAGAAAAGAAAACACGAAAGGTCCTTTGAGAAGGAATAATACCACTCCCTGAGGATAGTGAACAGGCCTAAAGGAAGGTAATGTATTTATACTATTACTTTCCTAATCTAATTATATTCTTTAAAATTTGATTATTATAACATAATAATTGTAATAATAATAGCAATAACAACAACAATAGTAAATAATATTATCTAAATGAAATTTAATAATAAATTTAACATTTATAAATTATTAGCTTAAAGGACCCGGCGTCACCTGGTTTTGTATTTTGCTTATACTTCGAAGTCAATTGTAGAGGGAGCCCTCTTAATTTTCAAAATCTAGGCCGTAGAGGAAGAACGACTTATCACATCCAAGGACTTGGGATTTTGCACCCCATTACTTCTAAAGACCATGGATGGTGGGATTGAGATAAGAAGAGACAGAAATTCCTATTAGTCTTGCTTATCTGTGTGTCAAGTCTGGTAAAATGAGCTAAAGAATCTAGATTTAAACGTCATTTAATAGGGATTAAAACATTTAAGTGATTTTTTTTTTTTCCAAATTTAGTTTTACCTAAATTTCTCTCTCGGTTCTATTAGCTCTGTGTAAAGTCTGGTAAAAATTGGTCAGAGAATGTAGATTTAAATAAAATTTATATAATATGGGTTGCGATATTTAAGGAGTGATTTCTTTCAAATTAACTTTGGTTAAAATTTCTCTTGGTTCAATAGGTTCTTTGTATAAAGTCTGATAAAAATTGGTCAAAGGTTGTAGGTATAAATATATATCACAAAATAGGGGTGAAACATCTAAAATGTGGTTTGTTCTAAAATTAGTTTTCCTACCATTTTCTCCTGATTCTATACGTTCTGTGTATAAAGTCTGTTAAAAAAAGGTCAAGAATGTAGATCTAAATTTTGGTGATATAATAGGGGTAGAAACATTTAAGTGGTGGATTCTTACAAAATTAACTTCGCCTATTTTTTTCTCTTGTTTTTATAGGGTCTGTGTGTAAAGTTTGGTAAACATCGTTCAAAGAATGTAGACTTGTAAAAAATCACATAGTAGGGAATGAAAATTTCGCAAGGGGTGTTTTTTTTCGAGAATGATTGTCTCGTAGAATTTTTACTCGATTCTATAGGGTACATGTGTAACATGTGTAACAGTTTGCAGATATTAGTCAAAGAATGTAGATTTTTGGGCTTATAGAGAACATATTATTCATGGGGGTTGAAAATAAGGGAAGGAGGGTGTACCGTTGTTCTATCTGCAGGGCACGATTTACAGTAATTATTATATACAACAAACAAATTTCGAGGTTTTCACGCCTATCTAAGAGCTTTTTCACATCATGTGCCTGGTCTTGTGATGTGAGTAGATCTGGCATCAGTGCGCTGCATAAGACCAATACTGTATTTTAAGGTTGGGACGGTCTATAGATGAGAAGTGTCGAGGGAGCACTCGACACTTCTCATCTAGTCTTCCACACGACTCATCTCGCCGGTATCCCTGAAGATGGAGGCAGCGTTCGCCTTTGAAACAAGAAGGTATCTACAACATAATTCCTTTAACCACAATATCAACAGAGCTTAAGAATAGAAGTTTTGAAAAATGGAAAAGAAAATGGATGTAAACCACAAAAGGACAGGTGTGCAGATCCTTCTTGCCCAGAGTAGAGCTGCGGCAGAAAATAAAGCTACAGATAACACCGGAGTTTACCGCAATATTATCACCGGACATGGAAAAACCAAAGCCTATCTACACAGATTCAAGTTAATTGACAACCCTAAATTATGTGCTCGTGCAACGAAGGAGATCAAATAGCCCATCATCTGATATACGACTGCAGATTATTATATAGTCAAAGAAATATTCAAAAATACAATATTCAAAGAAGGACGTATATGGCTTGTCACATAAAGATCTCATA
The DNA here is from genome assembly GCA_964059195.1 of Ectobius pallidus. NCBI lineage: Eukaryota > Metazoa > Arthropoda > Insecta > Blattodea > Ectobiidae > Ectobius > Ectobius pallidus. The sequence goes on from CAXKWD010000003.1 coordinate 135,042,370, forward strand.
ACAGAACACTTACGTACGGTAACTTACTTAATTTGACAAAAGCAAAAGATTTTAGATTCCGAGCAAATCTAATAGATGAATAAATTCTCCAAGCTAGCTTCACTCACACTTAATTGTCTTTAATTGTTGGTAACTATAATGCCAACGTAAAATTATTATAACATGTAATACAGTAGTAAATCTAATGCAACGGGGCATGTGTTAAATAAATGGTATACACAAAAGTCACATACACACTCATACCGAACAAGGAGCGGATGGGATGAAGGTGATGATGGCCAGATGATATCCCTGGACCACAATAACCTAGAGTTTCCCGACATTCGTCTCACAGGCGAGGAAAACTTGAAAAAAAACACATCCGGGAAACTTGTCCCGACCGAAAATCAAAGCCGGGCCCGCTGCGTGAGGAAAGCTGACGCATCCCTTACGTCACAGTGGTAGACTTTTACATTTATATACTATAATTATAATGCTTCAACTGTAGTTAGAAATAAGCTGGAAGACCACGAAACAGTATGCAGTATAGCATAACGGTATGTGCGAGACTTACCAGAATTCTGTTATTAATATTGTGATTTAGTAATATATCCTGGAACAGTACCCAATTTAGCTTTATTGACAATCTGAAATCAGAAAAATGATACCGGTGTTTTGTTCAAAAAGACAATAGACCTTAATAGACTGTATTGCTATATGAGGGTTATTGTTATATTGAGGGGTTGTATGTACCATATATTAGGACGACTGGAAGCAGAATATTGTGCGATCTACAGGTTAATTAAAAAAACGTTTGATGTGGAATCCACATAACTTCCTCTGTCCAGTTATTTAGTTATTATGTATAACATTCTCCTCATCTAAATTGATGGTAAAAATAAAGAGAATGTCGCTATAACATCACATCACTTCTTGAAGGATACATAATTCAAATAAAATCTGATTAATGTAATCTCGTAACTTTCTTTACTTTAAGCATGGCCAATACATTTTCCTCACTTCATGTTCTGATATTGCAAAGAGCGCGTATTCCGAATGCATGGCTTATAACAGAGTTAAGATATTTTTTTCGAAAAAAAAGTTTTAAATAACAGTTTTAGCTCTTAGTATAAGCACCCAATGTGATTGTGTAAGATTTAAACAAAATCGTAAGAGCTGTTTTCGAGAAAATCGCAACAAACGAAATTTTCTTCATGTATATAGTCCCCTTAACATAAGATAAAGCCGTCGCCAATCTTCTTGTCACATCCCCAAAAGGTACCAAGCCCAAATACAAAATTTTGTTTTCGTACGATTTTCCGTTACAAGAGCGCGTATTCAGTGTGGGTGGCTTGTAAGTAGGGTACCTTTCAGAACATTTTTCGAAAAATGTTTGAAATAAAAGTTTTAGCTCTTAGTATAAACTTATGTGCAAAATTTAAATGAAATCGTACGAGCCGTTTTCGAGATAATTGCAAAAAACAACAATTTCTCAATATAAAATCCCCTTAAAATAAGAGAAACTTGTCGCCAATCTTCAGGCCCTACCCCAAATAAAATTGTTTTAAATTTATTTTCCGTTCTGGAGCTAGGCTGTTCACACACATCCACACAGACACACAGGCTCATAGACACATACAGACATGTTTCCGAAAATAGTATTTTTGGATTCAGCAACCTCAAAACGTGTATTTATGTTAAAAATTCAACTTCGAATATGGGAGATGAAAACAATATTTCCTCTACCTATAGTACTATGGTATGGGCAGAGGAAGTAAAAAGCTAAGAATATTCAGCTCATTCTAGATAGCAAATTTTCTTACTGATTTCCAACTACTAAAAAATTACTGGGAAGACTGGTTTAACTTTGTAAATCATTCAACATTGAACCTAGCATATTATATAAAAAATGAAACTTGTAATGGGTGGGCAGAGGAAAGAGGAAGTTTGCCTCACAGCTAAGGCAATAATTCAGTATGTTATTTTTATTGCACACATTGTACATGTTGAAGTAGCAACTGAATTCTTAGTACGTTCGTGCCCACGTAATTGGCCGTATTCTCTATCCTGTGCTGACCCTTTCTCTTGTGGAATTTCTAATTTAAAGAAATAAAAATAATTATTAATAATAATAATAATAATAATAATAATAATAATAATAATAATAATAATAATAATAATAATAATAATGGTTTTTCAGTTTTGCAGAAAATAATTATTGGTGGCTGGGAAGTATAGGCCTACAATCCTACCTCCTACCATTAGCAGGGATAAAGTGCTGTATTTTTAATTGAAAAGACTCCGTGGCGCTACATCCCTTGAGGGCAGCCCTACCATCCGATTGCTGCGTCATCTACTGCGTCGGTTTTTCAATAACTTTAAAGTATTTTAGTAAAAGAGATTTTCCAAAATAACATCGTTGTTGTAGTGAGTTACATTTAACATTATTATGATAGGAACTTTGCCGGAACCAAAGAAAAATATTGTTAAATGCGGATTTATTGTTACATCGATCTTCGTTATACAGAGATTTGATGTAGTGAGAAATGTTAGGAGAGAAAGGAGGGTTCTCCGGAAGTGTAACTTTGGATGTACTGTATAACTCAGGGACCGCGAACTCACGGTGAAGGAGAATCGTCGTAACATCTCACTCCACATTTCGTTCATGTACACAACACAGTCACAAGCTGCATCAGTGGTGTGGCAATATAATTTGAGTATTATTTTAGTAAAGAAAATGCAATTGGTAACATTAGTAATGAATGAATGAATGAATGAATTTTAGCCTTCAGAATCCCTTAAGGGCCATGGCCTCCTGCTGTTGCAGGGAAAAGCCCTCTAGTTTGACTCCCTAGGTGGGCTAGTCCTAAAGAGTAAGGAGTTTGTTCATGTACTTAACCTAGTTCACTACTCTCAAATTATACACTATATATACAGTTTTTCCATATCCTTCCACAATTGTCTGTCTCTTGCGCTTCTGCTCCACTGCGCCCCCGCCGTCTTCTTGAAACCTTCTGCCCAACGGATCTTTTGCCGTCCCACGTTCCTCTTGCCAATTCTGGGGTCCCACATCGTTAGCGCGTGCGTCCATCTCTTATGGTCCAGTCTTGCCACGTGGCCTCCCCATTTCCATTTGAGTCTGTTGGCCGTGATGAGGGTGTCTGTCATGCCTGTCCTATTTCGTAGCTCTTCATTCCTTATTCTGTCTTTCAGGGAGACCTGAAGTATTTTACGCTCCATTCTGCGTTGGCACGTCTGAATCTTTTGTCTTTGCTTCGAGGATAATGACCACGTTTGGCAGCCATATAGGAGTACTGGCATCACACATGTCTCCAAAACTTCTCTCTTTAGTGTTAGTTTCTGGAATTTGTCTGTTAAGATAAATTTTAGAGACCAAAATTTCTTCCATGCTAGTCCTATGCGTCTCTTTATTTCTTTTTCCATGTTGTTGTGAAAGGAGAGGTTCTGTCCTAGGTATGTGTAATCCTGCACATATTCTAGAGGTCTACCGTTTAGGTGGACAGGTACTTCTATTGTGTTTGTCATGAGCTTAGTTTTTCCTGAGTTCATGGTCAGTCCCGTCGTCCGGCTGACTTCGTCCAGTTCTGTTAGCATTCTTTCTAGAGTAGGTGCCGAGTTGGCTAGTAGAACAATGTCGTCTGCAAACCTTAGGTGGGTTAGTCTCCGTCCGTCTATGTTGATGCCGTAGTTTTTGTCCCATTTTAGTTTCCTGAATTGGTTTTCCAGCAAGCATGTGAATAGTTTAGGTGACAAGGGATCACCTTGTTTCACTCCTCTCTCTATTACAAATTTTGTTCCCTCCCTCTCTGTCCTTATGCTTGCTTGGCTTCCCTCGTAGAGTTTAGCTAGTAGTCTTACATATTTGTTGTGGATTCCTTGATTTTGAAGGGCTTGTAACACGAATGTGTGTTCCACGGAATCGAATGCCTTGCTGTAATCCACAAATGCAATAAACAGTTTTAGGTTGAATTCTTGCACCTTTTCCATAAGTTGGTGCATTGTTTGGAGATGGTCCAGTGTATTAAACCCTGATCTGAACCCTGCCTGTTCAACCGGCTGGTTTTCATCTAGGTTTTTTGTCAGTCTCTTGGTTAGGATCTTTGTAAACAACTTGAGCATGTTTGGCAGCAGGCTGATTGGCCTGTAATTATTGATGTCATCTCTTGTTCCCTTTTTGTGGAGAAGGATTATTGTACTCTCCTTCCATTCTTTCGGGATTTCCTCCGTTTCGATTATTTCATTGAATAGTTTCGTGATGTTCTGCGCTAGGTCTTCTCCTCCCATTTTCAGATATTCGTTGAAAACACCATCTATGCCTGGGCATTTATCGTTTCTCGCTTCTTTTATGGCTCTCCTTACCTCACTGGGAATAATTGTTTTGATTTCCTCTTCTTGGTGTCTTACTGGGATTGTGTAGCTCTGGATCAAGTTCTCATGCGTGAGTGTGCTAGAGTATAGCCTCTTGTAGAATTCCGTAGCTTGTCTATTTATTTCTTCTCTTGAGGTGATTCTGTTTCCGTTGTTGTCTTTAACTCCCAGCATCCAATGCTTGCCCTCGGACAGTTCTTTTCTAATCTTCTTTACTGACTTCGTGTTTTCCATGACTTTCTTGATCACTTCTGTGTTGTATTCCCTGACGTCCTTCCGGATTTCTCTTTTTGTACGCTTGTTTAGTTCCTCGAGTTCTTTTTTCCTTTGTGGGTTGGTTTCCACCTCTGATTTCAGGTTCTCTCTGTCTTCGATCATCCGCCTGGTGTTATCCTTCAGCTTATTCCTTTTCTCCATGATTTTGTCTGTCCTTACGGATGTTTTTGCTGCCTGTGTTATGCACTTCTCTAGTTTGTTGTAGGAGTTTTGAGCTCCTAGGTTCCTTTCTCTGCTTAACTCTTCAAGTTTTATCCTCATCTCCTCTTTATATTTCTCTGGGTTGATAAGTCCGGGTTTGGTTTGCTGAGGTCTGAAGTAGGGGCGTCTTTTCTTTGTGATATGAATTATCAGGCGTATCATTCTGTGGTCTGTACTGAACTTTAGACCGTTGATCACTTGAATGTCTTTTATGCCCATCATTTTGTCGGAGAGTATGAAGTCTATTTCATTTTTTATTTTACCGTTTGGAGGCAACCATGTCCATCTGCTGTTCTTTTTGAAAAAAGTGTTTAGGATTTTTAGTTTGTGACCCTGTGCGAATTGAATGAGTCTGTCGCCTCTTTCATTTCTTTGTCCATATCCATAAGGCCCCATCGGTTCTTCTTCTTTGAGTTCTTTGTATCCTACTTTACTATTGAAGTCCCCCATAACGAAGATTCTGTGAGCTTTGTAATTATTAATCGTGCCGTCTAGAAGATTGTAGAAGTTTTCCAGTTCGTCTTCTGTGCTTGTTTCCGTGGGGGCGTACACCTGTATTATTACAATTTTGTTGCTGTTGATGTCTAGTGTCAGGACTGCTATCCTCTCTGAAATTCCTTTCACTTCTTTTATTTTATGTAGAATATGCTTCTTTATTATGAACCCTACGCCTTTCTGCCCTTTAGTTTCTCCTATGTAACTGAAAATGTCCCCCTCCGGTTTTTCAATAATGGCTTCTCCTAATTTCCTTACCTCGCTTAGTCCAAGAATGTCGAATTTCAGGTTGAGTAGTGCATTTTGTAGTTCCAATTCTTTGTCTTGTGTGCCGAGGGATCTTATGTTCCATGTAGCTAAAATTAGATCTTCTTTATTGTTGTTGTAAGTTGGTTGATTTAGGCTACAGTTGTCACGGCATTCCTTAGTTCGTTTTTTGGTTTCAAGTCTTTCCAGAGTATCCATTGGCCATTTATTAGTATTTTTTGGTAGCCGACCTTCACCTCAACATTGCCTTTTTCTCTCTCTTCTCTAGCTTTCAGTCTTAGGGCTGCTTGGATTTCTCTTTCGTTCTTTGTGAGGTCGTCATCTATATATACCTCCCGTCCTTTTAAGACTGATTTGTTCTTCACTACTTTTAGTTTGTCTTCAAAGCAATTGAATGTGACTCTCACTATCCCTCTGTTGTTGTAGTCCTTCCCAATGTAAGTAATGTTTGTTGCTACAACATCGGCGTCTATCTTTCCTAGGATTTCTTTGGTTTTTGTATCTATTTCTTTTCTGTTGTCATTCTCAAGCATTAACTCTTTGCCTTTGATAACGATGTTGTTCTTTCTTTCTCTCTTTGCCCTTTGTTCTTCCATCTCTTCTAAGTATTTACATTTATCTAAGAGCATGCTTATTTTTTCTTGTGTTACGTTGTCCGTGTTAGCTATTTTCGTCTCTAAGGCACCGCATCTGTCTTCCCATTTATTTTCCCTTTTTTTGAGCTCTTCCTTAATAGACGAAATTTCTTCTCTCGTTTCTTGTCGAAATTCATCGCTCTGTTTTTTAATGCTCTTCAGTTCAGTCAGAATCTCGGAAAACATATTCTTGATATCTGATCCTTGTGTGTGTAATTCTAACGGTTGCTCTTCTTCCTCGGCCCTCCTTGGTGTTGAGATTGACATGTCTCATTCCCTATCTCTCCGTCTACTCTTCCTCTTTGTGGACTGAGCTGCAGGCCCCATAGTGATGGTGTTTGTCGGAATTTAACAACAGGTGTAGTGACCTTCCCGTATTGTGGTGTGGCCCCCTACTGTTAGCTGACGTGGTGTGTTGCTTCCCTGCTAGGTAGCGCTTTGCGCCTACGGCACTGTCGTGGTTTACATTAGTAATATCAGTATAATAATCCTTATCCATATTAAAGCATACCTTGAGATAATGGGATTTTTCTCTTGGTCTTGGCACGATGAGTATATCTTTGGCACCTCTTGCTTAAAGTAGTCTGGTTCTAAAGTAGTGTTCACCAAACGTAAAGTTAAAACTTAATGATAATCACTTATGTTGAATCGTTTGTTTATTTTGGGAAAACCGAACTTTGCGCCCCATGCGAGTCCCTCACTCCAACTCTCTAACTCCCTCCCCTAGCGGCGGCATTTGAACTACTAGTAGCGACGGTGGCGCCATCTCTTAATTAACTGATGAAACAGAAAAAATAATTTATTTCTTCTATATTAGGTCTGTTCGCAAAGCTAAATCATGTACTGTCATGTACCGCGACGCATGCGCACATTTTCAATATGCTTATACATTACATTATGCGCATACATTGCGCAGCGAGACCGACAATGTGCGCATGCGTCGTGGTCCCTGACAGTTAGAGATTTGCTTTGCGAACAAACCTATTATCTTCTTCTCTTCCTTTCCCGTCTCCTTCCTCTCACCTCCTCTTCACCCTACCTACCTATTTGAGACCTATTCCTAATAGTAAAATTTGGATCGACCGGGATTCGAACCCGGGACCCCTTGCATTATAGCTAGGATCTTGAACACTACGCTACGAGTGAATGTTGAGCACTGAAGGAAACTTTCGCATATTAGAGTTATGTTTGGGGGATTTCATAAATTTTAACGCAAGAATGGTTTTTATAAGTAGGGTTGGTACAAGGGAATTTTCCTGCATCAATTAAGCCACATTTTATGTTATCATACGGCGTTTTTTATAATTATGAAATATTATGTATGGTACAAGGGTATTTTTTTGTATTGTGAAATAGCCTATTTTGTTGGAAGGGTCTTTTTTATAATTGTGTAATTATATGTGGAGGTGCAAGGGGCTTTCTTTATTGTGAAATATTAGGTGACATATCAATTGCAATTATGCATTACCGGCGTTGAGCAACGGCTACAGGCATGAAGGTATGAGTTGCGGGGAAGTGGAGCAGGCGGCACGCGGGAAGAAGCCGAGAGGGTGGAAGCTGCCAGGCGAGTGGCGAGTGGAAAGGGGAGCAGCATGGGGCGCAAAGTTCTATTATGCCTTTATTTTAGTTTGATTCGTCTTTAAAAATAACTGTTTAATGGAATTGACCGTCTTTACAATGTACAGGTAGAGAGAAAAAAAAGCGGACCAACTAAAATATCTAAGTTGCCGATGTGGGTCACTGCGCATGACTAGCAACATTCACAGGATAGCAGCTGTAAAAATAGTTGAAGGCATTTGGACAAAATATTGGACCGGAAATCGTCGTAGGACCGACCGGGCAGTCCAGTAGCCTATTTGATTTTTATTTATTTTTTATTTTTCAATGTTATTGTCGAACTACACAGGTCTAAAGAATAACGCATGGGCACTGGTGTGAACAAGGCTCTGAAATCAGCTACAAGAGTCGGTCCGCTTTTTTCCCCCCCTACCTGTACATAACATATTTCATATTTGCAGACGCTGCACATAAGATTCGCTCGATCATATAATTTTGTACTTTTATCCACGCCTGTTTCATTTTCTTGTCCTTTATATTCACGCCTGTTTCATTTTCAAAAATCTTTCAATCCTCCAGCAAAATTGTTCACATTTCCTATCTTTGCAGGTGCTCCACCAGTGGCTACTAAAACTAATTTACCATGTGACAGTTAAAATCTTTTTGTAACATGGAACCTGCATCAAATATATCATTGCCACGTGTGTGATCTTTAAGTGGTACCATATCTTGTGTCACATTCATGTGTTCATCAGGGCCTCCGAAAAACATAGCTAATGGAGCAGTATCTTCATTATATGTACTCTCATCCAGTGCTAAGAATACCACTTCATAGTTTATACTTTATTCATTAATTGTGACTCTACATCAGAACTCAGTTTCACTATTCTGTTAGCAACTGTGTGAGGTGACAGACTGGTACATTTTAAATTGTTCGACCATGTTAGGGCAAACATCTTCTGCAGCTAAAACTAAACATTCTTAACATTCTTCCCATTGTGGTTTCATTTGTCCGCAATACATTTAAAAATGTGATAGCTGACACGCACCAATTGTTTTGCTGTGGCTTGTTTATTATTTTGTTCGATTCTGTGTTTTGCCTTTTTAGGTTTTCCAACAACTGCTTCCTCTCGTTCTCTATAATAGATAAATTCTGAATGCAAAGTGACTTATATTACGCTGATCGTTACATTTCTTAGTAAAAAATCATTTGTCACAGCTAAACATTAATGCATAAGTTCATTTCGTCATTTATTACATACAGCTTATAAGAAAACAATACCTGAAACTATACTTTTTTCCATGATTCGTATTGAAGTGTCGTCTGAGGTTGAAATGTAAAATAAAGCGAATTGATGCACAACATATCAAACAAAACGCATTTTCATCTTGTTGAATAAAAAAATGTAATTCCCAATCTTCATGGAAATAATACAGTGAAACTATTTCTTCCTGGCAGCGGAGAAACGCGTTTCAGGGGAGGGGCCTTCACAGAGGGGAGTTGAATTCAAGCCATCTTCCCCTCCCGCGAGTCATGACAGGCGTAGCCGTGTACTTAGTCACAAGATGTGACTTAGCAGTTAACTAAAGGTAACATACACCACTGACTGCTTCCACGCTCCGTAAAGGGGCGCTAAACGGGTTGAGTTAGAGACGGCGGTAGAAAGGGTAATGGAGGGGAATGTTTCAGGGACTCAATGAGTGCCAGTAAACAAACCCTGGTATAACTGCTACCGTACAAGATAAGTGAAGAAAGAATAAGGTTCAGTGAGTGCAAGAATTAATATTTAACCTAGTGAAGCGATTGTGTGAGTAGTGAAGAAAGTAGACAGTATTTGATGAAAACTTGATAGGATCATTAACGTGAGATGAATGTAAGTTTTAAGCGTCTGAAATTTTAATCCACAAGAAGTTGTGTGTAGCGGGATGGAGTGAACAAGTATTAGAATTTGATTAACAAAACGATAGGCCTACATTTTGTTGGAGTGTTTGCAATGATTTATTTTAAAAGTAGGAGCCATTTAATAAGTAGATTCTTACGAAAGAAAAGGGCAATTATCGGAAAATAGAGAGGTAATATAATAGTATTTGGCCTATGAAACGATAATTCGTACAATACGCCTCTCTCTTCCTATGTCAGCAGTATTAAATATGCAAAACTTAGGCCTAGATTTTTGTAAAAATAAACCGGTGAAATTATCTCAATTTATCACCAATCTTTGTCACCAAATATTCCAAATAATCTTTTGTCTAATACAAGTAATCCAACCTTTTCAGGATCTGGTTTCATAGTACTTCCATTGAATATAATTATGAGTAGGCGAACCTGGAATCGCAGGCACTCAGTTCCACTTATGCGCCTGTGGTTTACATTGCCTTCCCTTTAAATAGGCTACTACAGGGAGGCCATTTTATGCGGAAACCTTTTAACAGCGTTGCCCCTGCTCACACTTTCCCCGCTGTTGTGCTTGCACCGGCGGGGACCGTGTTCCGTTACTACCGGCAAATCACTTTAGAAACAATACAAAATAGAATAACTCAACCAATTTATTATCAAAATAGGCCTACATGTAGATGCTTATTACTCACCATTTATTTGAGATACCGTTGAAAATGACATTTACGAAATCAATAAGTAACATTCCACCAAATAAATTCGCCGTTCAACCGTATACATGTTCGATTATTGTCTTATGTAACACACGACAACAATAGACAAGCGTCTCACTACAACACACCGAAGCAACTAACCGCTTGTATGCTTTGTACAACTGCGATGCAATGCGATGCTAGCGCGGCTATGCGGCAGTGATGCGAGGTTTCCTCATAAAATGGACTCACTGTAGTAGTTTCCTTATGAACGAACATCTGTATTAAATAATAACACAATATTGGAGACTAGTTTAATAAAACAAACTATGTTTTGGTTGAAATGGTGACTAGGCCTACGTAAAAAAAAGAAGCTAACTTATTTCTGCATGAACTCAAACATTTTAAGTAATAAAATCATACTAGGATTTCTCAGTGGCGGTTTAACATGTCAATAGCCCCAGGGTTCGCAAGCTCGTATGAGCTCATGTATAACAAGGATGCAAATCCTTCAGAAGGGAAATTTAGGGGTTGGTTCCGTACTGAATATAAGTTATAATAATTTTAAGAAAGGATATTCAGTTGCCGTTAGAAGCTGCTTCTGTCAAATTTGTTTTTTATCAAGGTTCTATCTGGAGAAAATAAACATATTATTATCAATAGAGAATTTATGGAATTCTATATACAGAGGAGACTGTTCAGAAAGCCCTATACTAGTTGCTGAAAATGAATAAATTAAAACTATATAGTTTTCTGTACCCTGAGATCTGATAGCATTATTTCATAAAAGCGTTTTATGCCACGTTCCAGGCAACGCCTTTATGCAAATTGATTGCGGGTGACTGCAGAGTGAATATGGTGGTGAAACGTAATGCTACAGTATCGTTTTTTCTTTATTTATTTCGTGTTACGTCTCCTAGCGGTCTGCCGCCCTTAACCCCTCGCCCCTTAGCTTGACGTCAGAGTTTAATAAAGCGACTAGTCTGTTGTTTGCACGAGGAAAAGTGACTCAAGTTATATTTCACTTTCAGCATAGGGTAGTTGATCGTAAGGGGCTTGTTTGTGATAGTTTTATTGTTGTAGAGTATAATTGTGATGATGATGATGATAACGATGAGGACGATAATAACGATGACGATAGTGACGACGACAATGCCAGTGATAGTTCCCTCAGAGTTTTATTTTTACACAGTAAATAAAATTAAATCTTTAATGAATAAATTAACAATAACACATTTTAACAAGGAGGAGGACGAGGAAGAGAACGAGGAGAAGGATGAGGTGGATGAGGAATATGACGATAGCAATGAAACCGGTTTATGACAGTAAGGAACTGGCTTTCTACTGATACAATTACTGGTTTTCGATCGCGATCCTAATGAACGAATAAGTGCAGCAGTCCAATTTCCGTAAACTTAGAGGCACATAAAACTAAAATAAAACATACAGAAAATACTGCAGCTCAAAACTAGGCACAAGGCTAAGGTTACAGGCCTAAATATCAGTTACAGTTGACATTGAATGATCACAATGAATTGAATAACTTAAACCGAATTCTAACACAAACAAGTAAGCTTTATTCGGATGCCAAAGTAAGACAAAATAGAATAGAACAGAATAGAATAGAATAAAATAAAATTAAATCCCAAAATAAAACTACCGTATTTTATAAAAAAAAAAATGCTCATGACATCGTGGCTCAGCTGGCTTAGGCATGGGGTACAGTCGAGTGAATCTTTCCAATATAATGTGCAGTGGTTTATATTTGTAAGAGTATACAAAACCGACTCGTCCAGGCCCCCTCCCCACAACTGCGCATATTTTCGGTTTTCACGTTGGCGGATACGCTGAAAAGGCTAATCCTCCAGTTAATGCTCGTCTTATTCCCCTCAAAACTGTTTAGTCCAAGACTTTCGACATCAAGCCAATACGAGTCGGCCTCATTCAGGAGCTAGTGTGGATATTCGTTCGGACGCACATCTTCCAGCCACTCAAATGTAATGTTTCCATGCTTCAGCCCCTTTCACCGTTCTCCTAGGCCTGAGCGTTGTGCCTAGGCTAATGCATGTGGTCACACTTCAAGAATCCAGTGATACGGAGATTCAAGTCAACTTGAAATGAAGAAAACAATTGAAGAAACCAGAAGCATCTGAAAGTTTCCATGCACTCGATCAGTATTTTTTTCTTTTTTCGAAATCGAGATAACATTGAGTTGTAGTTAATATCCCACTTAAAAAATAATTCCAACGCTTGTAGACTAAAAACTTCTTCCGGGCTGTTGAGCCGTGGTCTCGGTTTGCAGTATTAAGCAGAGACCACTTCCCAACAGCCCGGAAGAAGTTTTTAATCTACAAGACTCCGGCCGTGAAAGCCTTCGCAGTTATATTAACTTATTTCATAACGACATTGTGGTGGGAATGTGAACGTTTCGTAAAATAAGGGTATCAGCGTATCAGCTGTACTGAAACTTTACTTTTATGAAATGCAGACTACGGATTAATTTCCTAGCTCTTTTAGTTGCTTTCTTTCGACTGTTGGCCAACAGACGACAGTTATTCATGTATCTCAGAACCATTGCGTTTAACAATGGAATAAAATAATCATTGGTGTACCAATTAATACCATACGTATTTCTGCAATATGAATTGATAAACTATGTATTTTTGCAATGGTTATGACCCAAAGATGTTACACAACCAGCATTAGGCAGTCAAATCTGACGTATTATAAATAATGAATTTAGAATAGAGGAAATATTCTTTTCACACAATGTCATATTGTCATTATGTACGGCTTCTCTTGTCACAGTTAATTAGACTACCCGCACAGACTGAGAAAGTAGCAATGCCTCGTTTACATTCAGCTGCAGTCAAACCTCCGTATAGCGACATTTATAGGCCCTAGCACTGTATCGTTATGTCAGGGTTATCGCTATTTTCAGGGGCTGCTATATACCACATATTATGAAAATGGTATGCAGAATACTTTGTAGTATACAGGACCATTCAAGGAAGAAACGTGCAAAGAAGAGAAAAATGATAATTGATCACAAATCCAAATTTTAAAAGACCGCTAAACTTTCTTACTTCCGTTGAGTGATAGATATGGCTACTTTACACCCACGTACTGAAAAAAAAATATATATTTTAGAACACGTTCTCTAAAACAGCTGCTTGTCGGACTGGTAACACGCCTTAAAATAGGATTTTAGCGGTCTAGGCCACATTTTAAATTCATTAAATGAGTGTTTTCATTGCCGCATCCGACCTCGGACAATGGAATTATTTGCATCTGTGTTGCCTGTCCAGTGACTTGCGCACAAAAACCGCCTTCAAAGGGAGCACGAGCATCGGCAATGGTAGTAACAGGATCAAGACGAGTAAGGTAGACCCAACTACAGGTAGGAGAAAAAAAGCGGACCTACTCTTGTAGCTGATTTCAGAGCCTTGTGATACGTAAATAAATGTAAGAGATGTAACGGAAGCGTTTGTTTTCACAAGCAATTCAAATTACGTGAAATTATTTCTCAATTGATTGTCTATATTGTCTAGAACAAATTTCAAGACATTTCCTGCTATCCTGTAAATGCCGCTAGGCATGCTCAGTGGCTCATATCGGCAACTTAGATATTTTAGTCGGTTCGCTTTTTTCCCCCTACCTGTACATGGTCCTGTCCATTGTCCTGCCCAAGTGAGCTGAATGTAATCGGGGTAGACCTAAGAGATTAATTACAAGCTTCTTTAGGAAATTGCCTAGAGGCTTTGGACTAACGATGTTGATAATTTTTGTGTCATAAAAAGATAAAAGTCGGCATGAAATTTCCCTTGTCTAATGTGACTATAAAAGGTTAAATTGAAACCCAGTGACTTTGAACTCTGTACCCATCGCTTATCAGATGCGTTATCTCTCTACAAAAGACTGGAATACACGTTGGTGAATGTTCTATGTTGTATTTTATTAATAAACTATATTCTAACTTCTGATCAAGCTGCATAATCAGAGCTCCTAAGCAACGTTCAGAATCACATCCGCCGAAATAGAAACAAGACAAGCAATGAGATCACTACAGACCTTAGGATGGACTATTGAGTCCGAAACATGTCGACTCATGAGAAATTTGTATAATGATACTTTTAAGTTTTTTCGTTTTATATATTTTATATGTAAGGTGATTGTGTTTTATAATATGCACGCACAAGCAATTGTACACTGATTGCGATTTTAACCTATGTTAACTAGTTGAACTAATGGTGGTAACTATAAAATTCTGGACTTAAACTGAATCGGAAAAAATGAAACTTATTGAAGAATGTTTTCTAACTCTATTATTTCATACGGGAATTGATCACTAAATTTTCTACCTTGCTTATAATCATATGGAAACTGCACATCAAACTTTTTTTCTACCTGCTTCTAAAGATACTTTTTATAAAAGAAGTAAGAGAAGTTTAATTTCCAAGTCAGTAAAATCGAAAAGAAAATTGAGCATGATATAGGTGCCTAGATTGGGCGACAAATTGATATTGGTGATAAGTTGGGAGCTGGATTCGTTGTGGAAATGTACTTACTTCGATTCTCCGTTGGGCTCCTTCAGTTCTGCACCTATATATCTTCCACGGCTTTTGTAGCTCAGGGTATCACACGAATCATCTGAGGGATTGGTTTATAGCTAGTTATGTCTTTATAAATGATAACTGCACTATAAACGTTTTATATCGGAATTTATTCAAATTAACTGTGTTATGCGTAGCTGTTTGTGTAGATTCACCGCTTCAATTGCATTTATCAAGTACTTACATGTATTTCTGTCTTCTTATTTCTCACCAAGTAAATAAAACTCACACGCTATATTTATAATGTACAGTCGTGTTTTAATAAGTGGCTTTAGTGAGAATCGCCATTAGGCTAGGTAATATTCCCGCGACATTCCACAAGAGCAACGTACGCAGGTCTGCTCTCCTCGGCGAATATGGTGGAAGTGAGCTCTTGACCACGCTATGTTCGCGGCTTATGGACGCTTCTCTCTCATTGGCTGTACTTTTCATTACGTAAAACATTTCTATTGGTTAAATCAATTCGCGGGCCAAAACTATGAATTTAGTACGTTGTATTTTCAAAATATACGTTTCTTTTACAGTTAAGATTTCAAATTTGGAATGAAGAAATAATAATAATAATCTAAACAAGAATTTTGGTACCGAAATAATAATAATAAGAATTTGAATGATATGAATAAATATGAATTAACTATTGTTTATAATAAATCAAAAGGGGTGGAATAATTACAGCTTCAAAATGCCCCTGTGTTAATTTAATTATGTCCGAAAAGGTAAATAATTAAATTAACACATCATACCCCAGAATATTTATTCATATTAAATTTAAATTACGCTTGGATTAGTAAAAATTCAAAATTAATCATTGAAATGGTGAATAATGATAAATGTTAGTGTATCATAAGTGTATGTGTGTAACATTACAACTTGAATTAAATGAATTTCACCAAAATTATCTGGATATACACAAATCAAATCAAATCAGGTTTGTATCGCCCTGACATTCCTTTAACATAATATCTTTTTAAAAAAATGACAAACATTTGAACAATAAATGAAAAATACTATCTAAACATTCTTAACTCTGAAAATTATTTCTTGAAAAACAAACATGTATAGTATATGACAGCACTTCTTGTTAGTTATATATATCGAGAATTCTTAAACATTTTGAAAATATATATATGTCGAGATTGTCTCATCGTCCATATTTGAAAATTTATTTACATCGAGGCACTCATCGTCTGTTAAAATATCACTATCTTATTCCTTTGCATGAATTCTCTTTCCTTGAATCACTGTTATAATATGTGTGCATGCATCATACAAATACAACTCACTTTTGACAAACAAATAAATATATACCTAGGTACAGTATCACACTATGTTGCATTACATCACAACATTACCCTTGAATAATAAACAATTTATATACAAACATTAACCTCTTAAATAATAAACATTTTATGTAAATCAACATTAATGCTCAATCCATCTTATTTTTCTACTATATACAACTCTTTAAATTTCTATATTTAAAACATACGTATATATGTATAGTTTATTTACAATATTTCTACATTCTCGGGTTCGTGTCGGATTGCGTTCGCACAGTTTAGCCATTCATTCATTATATTTAACTTCAGCTTATTTATCTTTGTTTAATCAATCTTAAGTTAGAACCACATAACTTATTAATTATTTATCAAGCAATTTTTATTTAATCACATTCTTTTGCATTCAATCTCTCAACTTATTAATCTCTTACTTTTTTTTTAAACACAATAACGCTGCATAATACTTCTTTAATTATTTATTTTATTTTTGACACAACTATCTTTTACTATAGCCAAGTGATTAATTCTTCTTGGATGATCAATGCAATTTCTTACGTATTTTGAGGTTGAAATTTCGATTACTCCCGAGTCTAACATCTTCTGAATCGTCATATCAGCTTCCTTCTTCAATGCAATCGGAATTGGCCTACTCTTATAAGTGAATTCATCAACTGGTTCGATGTCAAATTTATGCTCGTAAATGTTACAAAGTCCCACGTTTTCGAAAATACTTCTTTATTCTTTATTAATATCGATAACAACCTATCACGTTGATCTTCATTTAAGTTGTGAGCCATATCAACTTTCTCCTTCAAAATATTCATTGTCGCAGAGTTCGCGCTAGGGTCGGCTTCTTTTACATTCCTCGTACAGACATAACCTATCTCTACTTGCCCTATGTCGACATCTCCGTCAACATTATTTTCATACCTATCAGCGCAGTCATCGCAATTCAATGTCATACATCTATATACTTCTACCTCATTATTTATATCATCGAAGCAAGGGCCTACTTTATGAATCATCATATCATTTATCTGAATATTTTCTACAATAAACGTCTCATACGGGATATCGTTGTCACCTAACTCACTAGACGCATCTCTTCTACTCAGCTCATTGTCGAAGGGAATGCTCATCTTGTTTCCTTGTAAATTTAATATTAAGTTGTTATCCTCAAAACTTATGATACTGTTGTATTCCGTAAAAACATCAACACCAATAATAATATCTGTAACTAATTTCGGGACTACCAAGAAAAATATTTCAAATTTTGAATCACCAATTTTGACATCCAACATGCATTGAAATTTTACCGATTGTTTTGCTCTTTTGATCGCTACTGAACAGGATAGTCCGCAGATAGGAATAGAAATCAACTTGACTTTGTTTTGGATAAGCTTATTATATAAGGACTCGCTTATTACACTATTTGAACAACCTGTATCTATTAATGCATTCGTCTCATAATTTCCTATCACTACTTTTATTCTAGGAGGATCCATAATAACTTCACTCCTACTTTCATTATTCTTTTCTTCACTAGGCTTATTATCTGAAAAGCTTCTTTGTGTCTGAATGCTATTTATGGGTTCTATACGTTTATCTGAATTGACTAAACTTGCGCCAACACCATCCGAACCCTCGAGATATTGGCTTGTTAGTTTAACTGTTGTACATTACCATTATCTTCCTGATCATGGATTTCTACAACGTCATCAGGTACATCTTCACTACGTGTATTACTGTTGAATGGTCTGGCTCTAGGATTAAGCGTGTTTTGCTGAGTCTCAACACCTTTGACTCGCCATTTACCATTGTTAATTACTTGTCCTGGCCTAACTTGACTGTCATTACTATTGTTATTACCTCTATTATTATAAGTACGGTTCTGGTACCTCCTACGATAGCCTTGATTCCTCATCCATGGCATTTTTCGCCAAGAATTTGGATGATTACCATTTCCAACATTTTTCCTATTGAAAGTGACATGGTTTATCTGATTTCTTCCATTATTATTTCTGTCATATGGCCTATTTTCTGATCTATTCTGGAAATATCTAGGATTATTTCTGATTTGATTAGGCATAGGGCCTCTGTAGGTATTCCTAGCATCATAGCTTCTGTCACAATTATTTGCATTACCTTCTGCCCCTACCCCAGAATTTGTAAGCCTGTTAGTGGGAGGGTACATTCTATCATTTGAATTCATGTAGTTCTGCCTACTTCTGAAAACATTCCTTTGCTCAAAAGCAGCAAGCAATTCTAACATATCAGAGAATGTTCTGGGTTTTGCTACTATCAGATTTAGTCTCACATTCTCTGGGAAGTGATTTACAACAGTCTCCAGTAACTCAAATTCATTTAGTGGAGGATCTACTTGTCGTCCTAATTCGGCCATTTCTAAAAAAAAGTCAATCATCGTCTGACCTGACTCTGGCTCATACACACCATTAGCTAACTGCATCCTAATGTTGTTTCTCTTGGATAAACTCCAATATCTACTGATAAAATTTCTTTTGAATTCTTCAAATGTCGTAGTCTCATTTGTAGTCAAATTGAACCAATTCAAAGATCTACCTTGCAATGCCTTTCTTACTATGATCATGTACATGTTAGGCGGAATGGCTCTCAACCTAAAATAATCGTGAAGTTCAGTTAAGAAATTTTGTGGATTGGTATTATTATTCTCATCAAAGACAGGTAACTTAATTTCGTTCATTAAATAGCTGGGAAAATTTGTGCCTAACTGACTAATTCCTGTGGACAAAGGTACATTGATATCCTGCACCTGGGAACCATTATGACTATTCACCCTTTCCTGACATCTAGGAGATCTACATGGTAACTGTGAGTAAGCTTCTTCAACAACATTCCTACTCATATTGTTTCCCAGTTGAGGTATATTCACATCATTAATTACAGGTGAAGTGACAGGAACATTTAATCTGTTTTCTAATACACAAATTCTACTTGTCAGTAACTCTTCATCTTTATGAACTCTCCTACTCAACACTGTCAACTCTTCTTGTGCTTCTACAATCTGTATTTCAATGTCTTTCTGTTTGACTTTTAACAGCTGATTCTTTTTCTCTAAGTCATTTCTAGCCTCATCATTTATCTTAGCAAAACCTAACAATGTTTCATCGAAAGCATTCATCTGCATTTTCATAAGTGACACACTACTATCTAGCTCTGATACATTAGCTACAATAACTTTCATTTCCTCACTAGTATTAGAAACATCTGTTTGCATTGTTTGCAAGTTAGTGCTAACATTTGAAATAACCTCTTTTACTTCTGATATATCATTATTTACAATAGTTTGAATATTCTCTAGAGCTACTGTGACGTCATTATTAACCTGCTCTTTGAAATCACCTAATCTTTCCTGTACTTCCTTTACCACTTCTTGTTTTAGATCGTCTTTCAATTTTGTTAAGTTTTCATCCAATTGTACTAAATTCAAACTAATGTTTTCATTTACATCTGCTTTTACATTATTTACATCAGTACTAACTTTGTTAATGTCACTTTTTACATCATTCTTAACATCCTCAATTTTGTTACTAAGCTTATTGAACATTTGCTGCATAAAACTTTTAATTGAGTTCTCTAACTGGTCATCTGAAGATTCACTATCTTCGCGCCTAGTCACGTTTACATTTGAAACGGAAACATCTGTTTCGACCTGAACTTCCATATCAGTTACAATCTCATCTACTAACTGTAAACTACTATCAGCACTTATGTTGTCTACAATACCCTCCATCTCAGTACTAGTTAGCAAGTCCTGTCCGTTTTCTAACACATCTGAACTTTCCTTCTGTGGCGACATTATTTCGCGGCCTCTGAGTTTCATTTATAATCATAAAAATAACACCTTACTTTATTTGTAGGCTTCGCAGGCTTCACAGGCTTCTTACAATTACTTTCATTCTGGAAGCTGATTGTTGTCGGTTGATGTTGGATGGTCACAGCTGCTGCCTACTGCATGAAGTCGAACACCTGGGCTGGCCTCATGATGGCGTAGTGACAATTGTTGCGCGCGTAACCGTACCTAGCTCACGATTCTCACTTAATTCTGTGTATCACAATCTGCTTGCTAATGTCCCGATTAGAATATTTGTTCACAGAGTCTTTACACAGTTCGATTGTTCTTCTAAAGCCACACGTTGGTGCACCAAATTGATATAGGTAATGGGTTGGGCGAGAAATTGATATTGGTGATAAGTTGGGAGCTGGATTCGTTGTGGAAATGTACTTACTTCGATTCTCCGTTGGGCTCCTTCAGTTCTGCACCTATATATCTTCCACGGCTTTTGTAGCTCAGGGTATCACACGAATCATCTGAGGGATTGGTTTATAGCTAGTTATGTCTTTATAAATGATAACTGCACTATAAACGTTTTATATCGGAATTTATTCAAATTAACTGTGTTATGCGTAGCTGTTTGTGTAGATTCACCGCTTCAATTGCATTTATCAAGTACTTACATGTATTTCTGTCTTCTTATTTCTCACCAAGTAAATAAAACTCACACGCTATATTTATAATGTACAGTCGTGTTTTAATAAGTGGCTTTAGTGAGAATCGCCATTAGGCTAGGTAATATTCCCGCGACTTTCCACAAGAGCAACGTACGCAGGTCTGCTCTCCTCGGCGAATATGGTGGAAGTGAGCTCTTGACCACGCTATGTTCGCGGCTTATGGACGCTTCTCTCTCATTGGCTGTACTTTTCATTACGTAAAACATTTCTATTGGTTAAATCAATTCGCGGGCCAAAACTATGAATTTAGTACGTTGTATTTTCAAAATATACGTTTCTTTTACAGTTAAGATTTCAAATTTGGAATGAAGAAATAATAATAATAATCTAAACAAGAATTTTGGTACCGAAATAATAATAATAAGAATTTGAATGATATGAATAAATATGAATTAACTATTGTTTATAATAAATCAAAAGGGGTGGAATAATTACAGCTTCAAGCAGAGGACACACAAGCTGTTCGCAAGTATCACGTATGCAATTTGTGAAACGTTTTTCCCACTTCCGTGGTAATGATATTGATGAGTAGGTATGTACTAAAATTTCATGTACTGACAGTTATGAATCTGCAGGAATTTCGACTTCTTGTTTATCAACATTTCAACTAGTTTTTACTACCATTTTTATGTTCGACTTCATCACAACGTGGGCGACTACATTAACTTCTAACAGTTTACAGCGACATTACTAACAAGTACCATAAAGAAGAAAACAGTGATTTGTCTTTGTCAACAAGGTAGTCGTGTTCAACAATCCCTCGTAATAGCATACTGCCGGGCAAAATTGTAGAATCAGTCTACAGTGTTTGGTAAGTAGATCTAATTCAATCACGGCTTAACTAATGTATATCCCATATTCTTCAACGCATGGGTGCCTCCCCCCGTAGCTTCACGACTCATCCCTCCCCCAGTTTTATGAAAGTAACCACCCAACTACGTATCACACTAACCTCATGAGAAGTAACCCCCCTTACAAATTAAGGAATAACAGCAGGCCTAATCTAAAACTTTTTCCCCAAGAAAATTTCAATGACATTAAACATATAGGCCTACATATCTCTCGATTTACAATAAATAAAGTGTCAATTGAAAATGTATGATTATTGAGGCTTCTTGTACACTATATATATATATATATATATAATATATAGGCTATAATTATATAACTGATAAAATTTTTACAGAGGCGCCGACCTGAAAATATTTGGGAAGGGGAATGAATTGAATTGAATTGGTTAAAAGTAGGCTAAATGCGTTTTGCTAAACACGATTTCAACTTTAGATCTACTAATTGTGAAATGTATTTATTTACTTCTAAAGAATTTAAAAAATGTTTTATTCACTTCTAAAGAAATAATTTTTTTTTACCTTTTGAAGCTTGACCGTTTTTATTTTTTTAACAAAAATGCTAATTTTGCTAAAAACAAATTCGTCCCCCCCCCAGAAATTTCAATGATGTGTCTTAACCCCCCCTTGTGGGTGCACCTGCTTGACATATGCAATTTCCGTCTAGGTTTATCATGATACTCGTGTGCAGTATTCAGGTAGGAGTGGTGAGTCCCTCAAAAAAAGGATGGGCAATTTCCGCTTACCTATCAGGATAACATGTAAACTGAGTCAAGTAGCATTAAATAAGGGAGGAGAATTTTTAACCAGACTCCTTTTACAGCCCACCTGTCCTAAACACAAAACAACTCCATAGCAAGTTCAGACCTACAACTATAGCGGCTACTCTCCCTCTCCCCTTAGCAACAACCAATATTCACGTAACTTGAATTCGTGGCCGAGGCCTAGATTCCAATCATTGACTTGAATGTGGGATACTTTGAAACTCACCAGGAGCTGGATTGGGATCTTCTTGAGGTGTCAGGGCTCTGGCAGTGGTCGTCACAGTCTTGTTCACGTATCGGACAGTTGAAGGATACGCTGAAACAAAAAGATAAACTGTAAATACTACTAGACTATATTATCATTTATAATACAAAGTAACTTATTTTAGCATATATACAAGAGAATGATTAATAGCCATTGGGAGCATTTGGAAAATCTAATTTCACAGCAACTCGGTTTATATCCGAATGAGTTACACTCTGCTGGATTAACCCTATAAGCACAGTAAGCAAGTGCTTAGGGCATCAGAGGAAAGGCGACACCACAGCAATTTTTCATAACCGAATATATAATTTAAATTCATTAAATTTATAGTAATTTTCAAAATTTAATGAAAATGGTAAATACTACTTTTATAATTTCATAATAAAAATGTGATATTTTAATAATCAACGAGTCAGAAGCAGGTTTATCTGTCACATATTTCATAACGATCTCACTTTGACTATAAATTGCATTCATACAAATATAGTCAAAACCGGTTAGACTATAACGAATCTGAACGGACTGCCATTTTACGGTCGTTACAGCCGAAAGTCACACAAGCCGGATTTTTCCTGACCATTTCAAATCCGTAAGTTTTATATTTTGAACTTATTGTATGTGCTATAATCTCTAATCGAATAAATTTCTCCATAAATCGTGTCGATCAATGGACCTTTCTGAAAGCGATGAATTTGCTATCCTTGTCTTAACAGACATACGGTACTGATCTGAAATCCACAATCTACTGAAAAAAACTCATTACGTTGTTGTGTAATCCTAAAAACATAAAAATTATCGACATTGGATGCTACAGCAGGGACGTTTCTCTGAAAATGTTATAAAAATATGTCATTTTATGTGACATGTCGTAATAAGCGATGTCTTACTAAGCGATTTTTTAAATACAGAATACAGAGTTTATATAGAATTTAGACGGGACTGTTAGATTTCGCCGTTATACCCAATACGTCGTTACAACCGATGTCTTTATAAACGGTTTCGACTGTACCGGTACCTCTATTGCAAATGATTTGAATGACGTTATAATAAATTTTCGGGGTCAAATAATTGATGAAAATGAAAGTTTAAGTGGATCATGGCGATGATAGTGAAATTATTCTGTCTGTAAAAGATTAATAAAATCACAATTTAACTATGATCTAGGCTTACGGCTTGATTTCTCTGTTTATTATGTGACTTATTGTGTCGCTTGTGAACACAGTAACTGTCAGGCTACAATGTGCCATTTGACAAGTCTTTTCGGGATTTTAGTAGTGGCAAATCAGTAAATCTCTGTTATGTATAGAAGCAGATGTTTTACGTAAAGTTACTTTTGAAGTCTTGGCAAGGAGAGAAAGTAAGAGAAAATAATAAAAGATATTAAAAAAATGAAAGCGTTCAGTTTTACGGTATTTTCCTTCTAACTGTATGTTTTGCTTATTTTAAAAATGTTCATTTATTTTGAATTAAAAGTGTAAGGGGCACCAAAATTGGTTAGTGCTTAGTTATCTAAGGATCTTAATCCGCTATAATTCGTAAGTTCGTGGGTTCGGATTAGATATCTTGGCCTACTTATCTTATAATACGCATTTACAATTGTCTAGAAATTCTGAGTTTGTGTGTTTTTTAAATTATAAATCTAGCTTAAAAAGCCTGACGCTGCCCGGGTTTTGTATTTTGCGTGTAATTCAAAATTAAATTGATTTTGATTTTCAAGATGTAAGTTCTTATATAGGCCTCGGTATCTAGTGTTTGAAGCGAAGAAGGATGACTTATCAAGTTTCAAGATTTAAAAGCTATAGGTAAGCCTACATATTTTACTAAGAGTCAGAATGGTAGGCTACTTTCTGAGATTGTATGATGGACGGGAAAATGTCTGTATGTCTTTCCGCGTGTCTGTATGTGCGATAACTCGACTACCCTTTATCATATTTTCATGAAACTTGGTATCCACTCTTATACGCTACATGGAATAAAGCCTATTGATTTTGGATCAAATAGGTTGACCGGTACTGAAGTAACGTCCAATTAGGGGCCTAATTTCTGAAAACATTACACTGAATTCATAAAATGCAATTCAGTTCTCATGACAAACAATATTTTTTGACCGAGCGAGTTGGCCGAGATGGTAACATCTTGGACTCGCATTTGCGAGACCCCAGGTTCAAATCCCGTGACCGGCCAATTCGATATTGGTATTTCATGGTTTCCCCAGTCGTAAAGGAAAGTGTCGAATTGGATATTTACTTACCATGAATCATCCTCACCATTCCATCCTGTATCATATCCATTTAAATTAATATAAGTTGAAATTTACTCCGTTAAATACACCAACAATAGAAACAATTGACAAGCAATAGTTCCATGGCCTACCCTATTGTACAGACACAGTTCCCGAACTCCTGATATATCCTCGAAGCTAAAAGGAGTATAAACACAGCTGAAATAATAATAAAAAAAATGGTTTGCATTCTTGCACGACTTTGGAAGTTGCAACGAGCTCTGACAAATAACATTACCCAACATGGTTTTTGCGGCAAAGCATCTAATAAGTTATTTTAATTAAATAAGGTCTCCTGATTTCAGATATGTCACTTTTTTTTGTATCAAATCTAGTTTTTGTGATTGTTGTATGAAAATGTATCATAGCGTACGCAACTTTAAGATCTGTGTAGACCTTATTATAAAACCGATTGCAGCAGCAGTAACGGATTTCGAGTGATCTACAAGATGGCTTTTGTCAGGTCTCCATCGGTTATCCCTCAGATTGAGTTAGATTTTTTATTTTAAGTAAATTTTGTATATTTTCCTCACAACATGTAATTTTTTACACACTTAGAATGGATAGAATCGTTAAATTTGTCAGGAATATTGGCACATAGAACAGCCATAACCGTGGTGTTTTTTGCTGCTTTATAAGCACGGATAGCCGTGACGTCATTCACATCCAGGCCAGTCTAATCATCCACTTCTTAACATTGATGTTGACTCACTTGCAGATGAGCTAGGAGCTTGAAATTTGAAGGTGAATGTTGTGCCTGTTATTTGTGTGGATTAATTTCTTTGTGTGTTTATAAGGTAGGTCCATGTACTGGAAATTGTCATAATTAACTTACTTTTTCTTTTTTGTTTTGTTTTTGTTTTGTTTGTTATTTCATGTATAAGATGCGCCTAAATTTAATAACTTGTATTATGGGTAGAAAAAAGAACTGCAGGCTGTACGGAGTAAATCCGGTAATAGAGTCAAATCGTAATATAACTTCTTTAGCTTGTGCCCCTAAATGGAATTAAGAACAAATTTGACTTTTGGTAATAAAGATTAATCTTTCTAATGATCAAAGTATCCTCAACACGTATCTTAGACTGTGTTATGTAGGTTCACATAGTTAATAAGTTCAGTAAATTCTTAAGATAGTACAAACCTCTGAAATAAGCTGCCAGACCTCCAGCTATAGCCAATAATGCCACAGCGTTAATTAAAACTTGAGCGAACCGGAACCTAAGTCTCCCTCTTGTCACATAGTGAGCTGATGGCCGTCTCATATCTCTGATTATCTGCAATGCAAATGAATACATTTCTTTAAATCATGGCATTTTCACACTTCCATTTCCATCTATGACGTGCAGCAGTATTAAAACAAAAATGGGCACAACCATTTTCATTTAAATCGGGACAACTATTTCCAGTTCCGATGACATTCATGTGCGGTGGAAAGATTGCAAGTATTCTGTACTGCAGGCTTTTTCTTTTAACCCTGAATGCCAAATAGTGGCGTAAGTTCCTAAACGGTGGCGATGATGTTAAAGAGAAGCGATGAGATTGAGTAGTAATGGAGTAATCATAAATTTGTTCTAACCGATTAAAAATTGTATACGTACCTTTTAAGTAGGCCACAATCATCAACACTGGATGAATAGATTTCAGTGAAATTTCTTAGCTGTATTAAGGGTAGCAAGGTGATTCCATATACATTTTTCCAAGAATTATTATGTATCCTATATTCAGTTGATAGAAATAATATAAAAAAGAAAGGTTTATTGAAGTTGATAAGGCTATTTGTGAGTATATTTTTCTACGCAAACTTCAATAAAAGTTATCCTATTTTGTTGAAACTTTGTATGTGTTTCTTTTGGCTCAGGAATATTGTTTATTAGTTAAAGTGAAATTGGTCTTAGAATGAATTAAACCATAATCTGAAAGCCTGAGCACACCAAGAAGTTAAAAATTATCTGATTCTGATGAGACATGTGTTTATGTTAATGTGTAAGAATACCCTAAATAACCTTAAAACTAAAACTTCCAAGTTCTTGTACAGTGAATGCTGGATATATAATTAGGACTCCTAAACTAATCTCCGTGGTGCTACACCCCTGAAGGGACAAGGCCTACCACCCGACCGCTGCGTCATCTACCATAGGCAGATGGCAGGATTGGGGGCATGTGGTCAGCATGCCGACACCCACGGCCGTTAATGGTGGGTCCCATGACCACTACTTCTTCACCAAATAGCTCCTCAATTTGAATCACTAGGCTCAGTGCACCCCGTTCCAGACCTCCCTATGTCAGATAAATCTGGGAGGTAACGGGGATCCAACCCGGGCCGACGGATCTGTAATCAGCCACGCTAACCGCAGGACCACGCCGACGGTCATATATCATTAGGACTACGATAAAATAGCATGTCTATGAACTGAAAGGTGATGCTATGTTGACGAACCAATGGATATTTATTAAATATTTAAGCGAAAGAAAATTTAATTAACAATTTTTAGCAATAACCCCGTTCCAAACCTCCCACCTCAGAAAATTCCGATGAGATACCGGGGATCGAACCCGGACCTGCGGATCTGTAGCCAGTAACGTTAACCACGAGATCACGCTGGCGGTCCTTCAGTACTAAACCTAACATAAAAGTAAAATATGCAGGTTGTACGTAGGTATGTAGGCCTTGATGAAGGTTACATAGGCCTACATATCAATCCGGAAATTGAATCACAATACAGTATTATAATAAACATGCTATATATCTATTCCTTTAGGGCTTTTTTCTCCTACACTATTACGTATAAAGCATATTATGCAACATCCGGCATGTAAAGAGATTCTCTAATATACTATTGATGAAAAATTGATAAAAATACTTGAAAAAAAAGCTGCATAAGGAATTATATTAATGGATGTTTCCGCGCAGTCTCTTGCAACTGACAAGCACATCTCAACGATCTCTAGACATCGTTTTAAAATATTAAAAATTGAAAGAAAATAAACGGAAAATGTAGCCTATTACTTACATAGAAAAAATTATGTATCGGTACTTCCCATCGTTCCCACTCAAGTAAAGCACTGATTGAGTACGTGATGTGTAAACAATTCCAAATGGAAAGTTACTGGGCCTACATGTGAACTTTGCATAAAAATTGGAATGCCGTTTATGATGGATTTTGGCAAATATTTCTAAAGATACCTATGAATGAATTATTATCGTAATCGTAGAAACAAAAACAAAAAAAGTAATGTAGAATATTGCTCTTAATCTGAAAATTGATTACAGGCTTCCTATGTGAACGCATACGACCGGATCTTTCTTTCCACCTTACAGGAGTTATTATGCTTTATAGTGTCGTTTTCGAATTTTATCCGAGTCACCTAAAACGTTAATTAACGTAGAATCTCAAACTGGAAAAATCAGTTTCAGATTTTCAACATGCTTTTACTCTTCCCATTTCCCCAAAAATGGGGCGGTATGTATTGTTATCACTTGCTCATTTCTATAGAAGAATAAAGAACATTTCTTAGAGCTACAGTGTTCTATAGGCAACAGTGAGTGAGGCAATATATTCTCACCATTCACTCAACCATCGTCGTTGGCGGAGTGACTGATATTGTGGCTGCAAAAACGCATTGTGTTTTGTCGCTGATCGTAAGCATATATTTTAAAAATTATGAACTTATATTTTAAAAATTATGAACTTATATTTGAAAAATTATGAGCTTATATTTTAAGATTTTCATTTTACTTCATTCTCCTAGAATTGGCCTATAGCTCTTGGATTTATAATAAATCAAACATAATGTGAGTAACACTTTGGTATAAAAAAAAGGTCTTAACTTGATGCCCCATTATTGGGGCAATGGAAACGGGAGGATACAGGTGATCATTTATACAATTTCCTTGAGTAGTCAAGATTTATAACAAGGGTCGTTCAGATTTAAAGAACTACTTGGCACAACTAAGTAATAACGAAAGATATCAAAGCAAAACTTTATTTACAAAGATACAGTACCTTACTCTATTGCCGTAACTGTGGCTCATGCTTAGCGCGTGGGCCTGGCATGCTAGCGGTTCCGAGTTCAAATCTCGGGGCCATCGGGCGTGTCATTTGTGGTGGACAAAGCCGTGACCTTTGGGGGTTTTTCTCGGGGATCCTCCCGTTTCCCCCTTCATTCATTCCACCAACACTCTCCACTTCAACTTCCTTTCCCCCCTCATTATCATCCCGTTCCCCTTTACTGGTTTTCGGGCCAGCTCCTGCTGCAGACTCTGCTGCAGGCCTCCCCCGTCCTGCCACGTTGCTTGTGGTCAAGAGTTGCTGGTGGTGTCCCGTGCCTTTGGGGCTCTCAGAGAGACCCTGGGTTAGTGGCGCACGTTAAGGTGTGCCACGCCTCTGGGGCTCTTGTAGGAGGGACCCTGGGTACAGTACTCGTGGAGTGGTACCTGGTCCTTGTTGGATGTAGGGGAGCTCCGTGGGGGCTGGTGGTGGAGTCTGTTGACAGGGGGGCCTTAGGGCATGCACATCATTCCGTCTCCTAGGGGGTGAAAAAAGGGCCCGCCTACGTGGCCTACTTGCGCGAGCCCGTCAGGGCTCAGCCCCTGAACCATACCATACCATACACTATTTCTCAAAGTAATCGCTATTGCTGTCAAGGCATTTATTGTAACGTGGTACCTATTTTTCAATGCCGATGTTATACTCTACCGCCAAAGACCTGAGCCTGGAGTTTCTGCCAAGAAGACAAGCAATAAACGGAGAGGCCTATTGTACAACTCTTCAACGACTACGACTCGCTATCCACGTGGAAGGTTGCCTGAAAAGTGTATTTGATTCACGTCAAGCTCTCATTCGGCTGGTCAAACACAGACATAACTTCAACGATTTAAGTGGGAAATTTTTTGACAACTTCCTTACAGCCATGAGCTGGCACCCAGCGATCTTTACTTGTTTCCAAAACTAAAGTGATTTTTGGGTGGAAAAGAGATCCCAACCGATGAAGACCTCAAATCGGCAGTGACATCCGTGCTCAGGTCTTTGGCGGTAGAAGATTATAACATCGGCATTGAAAAACTGGTACCACATTACCACATTACAATAAATGTCTTGACAGCAATGGTGAATACGCTGAGAAATAGAGTAAAGTACAGTATCTTTGTAAATAAAGTTTGTGTTGATATCTTCCGTTATTATTTAGTTATGCCAAATCGTTCTTTATTTTTTTTTTACTTTAGTTCTTTATTTAAATAAAGAATAAATTCGTATAAATTCAATCACTTTTATTTTAAATTGTAATATTTGGGTAATATTTTGTCACGTGATTAATTCTCTTTAGGGCCTACAGTTTTGTTTCAAATTCAGACTCACAATAGATGTCGGGGAAGAGAATGTGGAAGATGTTGACATAAATCTTCTTACTGGCAGAATAACAGATTCATAATGAACAAACCACTTCTAAGCCATGCATCGATGCCCCGTTATCTACGAGTTCGAAAGTGGGATGAAAACTTACATAATATATTTTGGAAAATGAACCTGGCAACAACCAACAAAGATAATGGTATCCTGTCGAAGTGAGAATTATTTTATGACACTGAGTTTCTCTCTTTACATTTGAGCAAAAACAAATTTTGATGTATCACATTGTGAAATTAAAATATATATAGAAATTTTGTTGCTGATTGTAAGTTGTGGACATGCTTAGATGCTATATTCACTGACATACAGGAATGAAATTGCCATACATCACCCTGAACTTGCAACAGTGATGTCATGAAACCGATCTGAAGAACTTCTTTCATATTTTAAAGCCAGTGGCAATAACGATCTTCAACATAAATTTTGGATGTTTCGATCTTTGAAAAATGGTTGAATGTTCTTCCCCAGGATACGTGAATATTTGGTTTCCTATTATGGTAGACATAGTAAACCAATTAGGTTTTGGTTTCAAGGTGATGATATACTGGCAATGATATATCAAAGAATAAAGTAGATTGATCTTTTGTATTTGATCTGCTGGAGAACTGCCGCCTGAGAAAAAGTAATTTTTACATGGATTTTTTTTTTTACTTCCATTTGCCTGTTATAGCGAGACAAGTTAAGGATCAATATGCGCAGAAGCACAAGCAGTAGCAAGTGGCGCATGAATTAGAGCTAAAGGCTTGGTCGATGCGCAGCCCGAATATCCACGCGCTCTTATTTAACTTGTTGCACTATAGAAGTTAGCAGCATGGGACATGATGCAACGATCATGAACTGAATAATTGAGAATTGAGAATGCAGGACTTGTAGAGCCTTAGTAGTTGTCTCCAGCAGTTGCTCCTAACAAGGTTACATTTTATAAACACGTAACAACAATAAGAGATTGAATATTTTGTGACGTATTATTATGTTCTAAAGTTTTATTTAGTACCTCCATGACTTTATATACCATAAGATAATATCCATAATTTATTAAATAATTATTAAGCACAATTTTTGAGCTCTCATACTGGATTTGCCACTTCTAAATAAAATTCTGATTGAAAATTCTGGTTTTAATACACTGAGGAAAATATGTGCCTCCAGTTCCCAATGCCCCATTGTTGGGGCGCCTCTTCTACGCAATATATGACATTGGATTCTTTTGCAATACATTTATTCGTAAAAAAGTGCAGCAAAATGAAACAGTATAGAGAATATTAAAAAAATAAAAATAATAAAAACTTTGTAATATACAGGTTAATAATTTGGAACTAAGAATGAAAACTACAAAGTCGGGACCGGATTTACATTTTGGGAGTAACTGTCTCTAAATGTCTTACTTTTATACTTGAGGAAATAATTAGTAAATATAAGCTATATTAACAGGATGTGATTGTGTTCAAAGTTATATTACATTTCAGTACTAACACTTTTAGTAGACTATTATTATAATTCCTTAATGTTTAAATATTTTACGTGAATTTCAGTGCACCGAACTTAAGCCAATGATTTATGTAACTACGTATGCTTACCAATCTCTTCTATTGCCATATACTTCAGTTTCATTTGTCAGACTGTTGAAAAAGCAGAGCCTACATTTATAACATTAACGATAGGTAAATAACTTAAAGAACTAAACTTGTGATTTATCTTGATCTCTGTGTTTATTTTGGTCAATTCATTATAAGAAGCTGTAGAATTTCAACCAATCGCAAGTGTCTATCATCATAATATTATTATCGTTTCATTTTATCGCACTACGTTCATTTGTTTTTTGTGCAATTTCACAAGGACTAAAACCGAAACATCTTCATAGCTGTAGCTTCTATGATCAAACATAATTTCTCAAATAATTGAACAGAGCGACTGGGTACACCCTATATAAGCTGCAAATGAGCAAAAGGGTTTATGAAAATAATGCAGCCTATAATTATTTATATGTGTGTGGTGAAGCATTTCAAATGTCGTATAATAATAAGTACAATATAAATAACACGATATTATGTTATCAGTTAATCTAACCTGCTAATGAAGATGAAAACACTGAAAAGTTGCAGGCATCGCGACTATCGACGATGCCGTGACGATCGTTATAATATATAGATTGTTTCTCCATAAGCTATCTAGTTTACAATGATAAAAATAGCGTAATATTATTCATTTTCTTGGTTTTATAGTATTTAGTATTCAGTATTTATATTCAGTAACAATAAATGTAACTATTATTTTAAAGCAAGCCGGTTTATTCTATAAGTTTGTTCAGTTTCACTGTACTGTAAATGAAGTATAAGTGAATAGCGTTGTAGGGAAGGTACATTTTACGACAAATTTACATAAATGTCAACCTAAACCCTAAACATTCGTTATTTCTTCATGAGGCAAGGTTTTCGTATTTGAAGTATTGTAGATACATCAAATATTCGTTAGGAGACGTTTCATGGCGGATAGCAAATGTTTATTTAGCAATTTCATAACATTTTACTAAAGCTTCATATGCATGTGCTAAGAACGGGAAATTATGATGTAATTAAGAATATTGCTACGAAGTGTTAAATACCTTTTTTGTATACATACTGTATTTGCCTGCTTTATCCATACTTAAATTCTGTGAGGTTATGGAAAAGTTTAATGTACTTATCAGCATATAGCAAAACATTATATGTTACATATTAAATTCTACCATCACATTAATCGACAGAAAATGAAGTATCAATGACTAACAATATCTATAGCCCTGCAACTAACATGAATAAAACATTATCATGTTTTGCCATATCAGTCACAGCTTTCAGGCTACAACGTATCTAGACCATAACAATTGTGAAATCGTACATATCAGTTTTTACCATAACACCACAGAATTTCTCTGCGAAATAAATTCCGGTAACAAATTGTAAAGTGCTTAGCCTATATTGTGTTATAGCTACGTACCGTAATAATATACACAAACATTCTCTTTGTAATAATAACATAGTAATAATAATAATAATAATAACTCACCCTATGATGAAGTGACATGTTAGATCCATGGTGAAATCTGACAATGGTTTGAAGTGAAGCTGGAGTTGAAATACTTTTCGTTAAAGCGGCATTACCATTGCCGTTGACATCATTTCCCGTGATGGCCGCTCCATTTCCTGTCTCTCCATGGCTACTATTCAATATCTTATTTCCTTCACCTCCAACCTTATGATATTGATTACTTGAGCTTTTTGAACTGATTCCATGGTGTGGAAGAAGCGGGGTCTCCATTGTCTTGGTAGTGTAACTAGGTGAAGAATTCTGACTGAAACTGTCACTAGATACATTTGAATCTTGTCTCGCAGTTGCCATTTTGTTATCATTGTCAATGCAGGCATTGTTTAAAGTCTGCTGATCTATATTTTGTTGCTGCTGAGGTATTGTATATGCTTGCTGCTGTACTGGTTGCGTCTGTTGCACTAGTTTCAGTGGTTCCTGAGGCTGTGATGGAAGTTGTGTAGGAATGTTTTGTTTATTTCGTACCAAATCTTGTGGATTTGGAAGCTGTTTCAAGGCAGCAGTCTGATTAATGTTTGGAATTTGCTTCCCCTCCCTTTGAGAAACCTGATTTTGAATCTGCGTTTGTTTGGTTTGGTTTTGAATACTGGGCAGTTGTTTATTATGACCTTGTGTTATCTGATTTTGAGCATGTATTATTTTCATTGTTCCATTTTGTTTGTTAGAAGCAACTTGAGGTGATTGTTGGATTGTTCGAGTTTGTGGTGGGACCGTGGGAAGTATTTTTTTGGGTTTATGTGAGTTCTGTATCTGAGGAGGATTCATCGATTGTTGATGCCTTGGATGGGGTGGCAAATGTGGACCAGGTATGGGAGGAAGCTGAGGATGAATAGAGTGATTTTGCATTGGCGTTGGAAGTTGTTTATGTTGAATACTCTGATAAGAATTATTCCCCGGACCTTGGCCAGATTGGAAAAGCGAACCAGATAATTTAGGTGGTGGTCCAATTTTACTACGCTCAGGAACGGCAGGTGGCCTCAAAGGTATAGGAGGTGGCTGGGATGGTACCTGAAAAAACAAACAAACAAAGAAACAAATTATATCACTACTACAGTGATTAGTAATTTGTAATATCTTTAATACCCTATAAGATGTACACAATCTAAAAAAGTATAAAGTCACAATACCGTGTAAAATGAAAAATAAACATATATTCATTATAGTGAAGCAAGAATTGGGATTTACTGAAGAAATTCAGTACAAAAGTCAAGGTCCCATGAAGTGATAGTAACATTAATGACAAGTTTAAAATTACGGTGGTAATAATATTCATACATAATACAACAATAGTCGTACGTATCAATATTTTGTGCACGACTTAACTAATTAGTGGTACTTACGAATATTGTTGCCGTGGATCGTAAGTTGACATTCCCACACGCAATCTTGTTGCTATGTGCGGTAAGAGTTTCCATGCGGGAAGAATTTACTTACGGCACATCATAGTAACTTACAAGCCTTTATGGACAAGGCCCCCCAGGACAAACAACAAAAAAAAGGGAATCACTTTCTGAAATAAACATCTATCTTCAATAATGTATATAGACCTACATAATATTTTCAGGTATATACGCTTATTACATGTGATGTAAAGGTATCAAAATAATAACCATTTCCAATCAGATTTTCATTAAAACACAAGTGTGGTATCGATTTATTATCGAACACGGAATGATATTTAATCATCGAGAGCGCCAAATCCAACTGCATAATAAACAACTTGTATTTAAAGTAAAATCAATTCTGTTTGTGTTAATTATAACATTATACTAAATTGAGTTCATTTAGCCTGGTAGAATATCAGTTTGTTAAAAAAAACTAAGAACAACCAAGCAACAAATACGAGAACTAGCAAACAGCTGAATGCGCGAGTTCAGCCCATGTTTTTTTTATGAATCTTAAACGTCAGTACTTAAAACATTTAATTATGGTGTAACAAAAATAGTAGTATGTAACTTGCCTGTAATAATAATTAGCATGCATGTATGAAAATTATGAAACGAGCAAAGCGAGTATCTCTCATACTTTAATAAATGCCATAATGGGCTCGTTGCATAATTTACTATTTTAGGAAAAGCTAAGGGATAGGCCTACATCAAATCTGAACGGTACAGTTTTCAACTATTGACTAATTTTGGCTTTTAAATAATTGAATAATAACTGATGATACTAACGAAGGTTTAGCTGTATATTTACCCAGTAGCCTATACCAATAAAGAATAAATTTAAAAAACAAGCATAATACATAAATACATACTTGTGGAATAAAAAAATTAGGAAGACTTAGTAAATTTCGTTCTCTCAAACTAAATTAATATAATTCAATTATCTTTAAAGAAACTTTCTTATTATCTCTGAACGTTATATTTGTTTACTTGGGTGCATACTTTCTGAAAACCAATTTCATATAGTTTTTTGCAGACACGAATTTATCCTCAAATTGTAAAAATAAAGGTCAATGATAAACTTATAAAAGTGTTTTTCTTTTAGTTTTCTGCTTTTTCGGAAAGCAAATGTTTTACTCACGATCTTTTAAAAACTGTTCGTAGTTCTAAATAAATGTTCTTGGAATTCTGGTCTCCTTTCCTACTGAGTTTTTTACTTTCAAAAAAGATGTGGACATTGTATTATTTAAACTACTAAGTGGGTTACTGACCCGTAAGAGGGGGTTTTCTTAATCCCTCGCTCTTCCGGCTGGGATTCTCTCAACAAATGAGTTTGTTTGGATTTTTCTACATGAAACTTAAGTCTATGTTATCATTCGTTTGATCACCAGACATATATTAATGAATTTTATGTTGATCCTTTGAGGGCAATTTATAATAATGCAATCAGCTGGAGCCACCTTATTTCCTCAAACAGTCTAAATTGTAACAAAATATTAGCGCCTTAGGTCTTCATGAGAAATGAGAGCAGAATACTTCAATTATGTATTTCCGGGCCGTTGTAAGTTTGCACTTTCCATTCTACAAGTAATGTTGCCAGTATCAAAGATTGACAAATGTACTGTTCTGTACTGACAAGAAGGTGCCAATCGGCAGTATTCGGCCTTGAACATTCCAAACTATTTCTAATCCCTCAATTACTATTTTTCTGTTCTTCCACTCAGTAATTTTCGATATTAATGTAATGAAATATTATTCCGAACTTATAGTAGGCCTATCACAAAAAAAAGAACCTTATCGTTCAGGAACACAAAGATTTATCCTCCATGTGTGGGACATCGTACACCTTCAGATGATAAATATTCACGTTATCAACTTCAACTCAGTGATTATAATGCTTGATAGTTATGCAAAACCCTGGGGTTCGATCCTAGGCAAGGTGCTTTTTTTTATTATTTTTTTTACATACTATTTTTAAGACGCAAATACAGTTTATGATTTTTAATTTTTAAAATTAGCTGTTTTATATTTCATTGTATAATATAATTTGTAGTGTATAAAACCTTATTATCAATAGTGAAACCTTCACCTCGGCCAATTTAAAGATCGCCTTTAGTGGCGAAACCTATTAAAACTCTTTTCAGGTAGAGGGACAAGATGTCCCATTTTTCGCACGATACTCATTCCTTACTTCCTCTGCCCATACCCCCATTTTTCGCACGATACTCCTTCTTCACTCCCTCTGCCGATACCATAGGTACTATAGGTAGAGGAAGTGTCGTTTTCGATCCCGAAATTCCGACTTGAATTTTTAACATAAATGCACGTTTTGAGGCTCCCCGAATAAAAAAAAAATACTATTTTGGAAATATGTCTGTGTGCGTGTCTCAGTGTGTGAGTGTGTTCAGTGTGTGTGTGTGTGTGTGTGTGTGTATGTCTGTGAACATCCTAGCTCGAGAACGGAAAATTGTATGAAAACAACATTTTGTTTTGGGGTCAGGTACTTTTCTCAGGAAAGTAGAAATAAAGTAATAATTTTTTTAGAGAATCGAAGGTAAAAGAAGAACTTTTAATCTTAAATGATATTGATTAAAAGGAGAAAATCATGCTAGTGGGTGGTACGAAATTATAACTTTCCAGAGGAACCAACTTTGATTGCTTCACATGGAAAAACTCTTTTTGTTAAAAATATTTACATATGATTATTAAATAGACTCAGTTTGATGAATATTTTAAAATTCACTAAGCCTTTTTAAATGTGAAAGTTCTCAAAAATTGTAGAAAATCAGTAACAAGTTGTCTGCATTCCAATATGGCTGGCTCCACAGGGTGCAATTTTTTATTATAAATCTATCATCTATTATTATTATTTGATACATTTTACGATTGTCTAAAAAATAGTATATGATACAAGCGACAAAATTATTTTATTTTGCTCGTATGATTGCTGCATTCACACTTAATGGCTCGTTTCGCAAACATAGCAAACTTGCAATATAAAATCTCGTTTTAACATTTGGATCATTAAATATTTTGTTCTAAAATATTTGTTTTAATATACCTGTAGTACGTATGATTTATAAACATAACTTAATCTAAATTAGCATATGTTTTAAAATTACCATATAACCTATATTAACTATTTTTGAAAGTTTCAAAGATCGATTACATTACATACTACAATATTTTCAGAGGTTTTAGGTAATTGTTTTGCAGATGAAACTGCAATAACAATCATGCATTTATCTCCAAAACATAATTACTTGCAATAATAAAACGCTATCGGGATACTATTGGTTTACACCTCGGTAAAACTCAAACTTAACACCAAAACAGTAACATCGGGGTAGGTCGTATAAGTAAAAAATGAAAAGGGCGATTAACAAAGCTTTGCCCAGGGTGCAAAGTAAGTGAAATCGGGATCTGCCCTTATAGATTTTACAAAAAGTATAAGGCAGGTAATTTTAAAAATTAAACACTGCATTTAAATCTTAAAAATATAATGAAAGCAAATAAAATAAAAAATTACATCATAGCAATTTGAACCAAGAACCTCCAGTTCCACGATCAAGCATCTTCACCATTATGCCACTTATAACTTTGTCACA
Source organism: Ectobius pallidus (assembly GCA_964059195.1). Lineage (NCBI taxonomy): Eukaryota > Metazoa > Arthropoda > Insecta > Blattodea > Ectobiidae > Ectobius > Ectobius pallidus. Next base: position 135,080,845 of record CAXKWD010000003.1, read on the forward strand.
AGAATGATAATATTATGGATGTAAAGCATTATGCTTTCTCCTATATCATAAGCCTTTGTATAGGAACCATACGGTTTTTGATTAATAGTGTATTTGTATTTGTATGAATACTATTAATATTGAGACGTAATACATTAATTAACGGAAAAATGAGAGAGAATCCCCTGCAATACAATGTTCGAAGCCGAATGGCTTCTGTCTGTCAGTCAAGAAACGCAGTGCAGCCTACATAAGTAGGCATACAGTTGAAACTGGAAAGTGCGAAGTTACAACGGCCCAGGTATAATACACTTTAAATAAAAACAATACTTTGTCAAAATAAAACAAGTTAAAATCTAGGCCTATTATTAGTATTGGTTTAAAATCATTATGTAGAAAAAACTATAAGTTAATTTAAAATTTTGAAGGTATACACATTAAACTAAACTTCACTATAATAACTTCAATAATGTCAAGGTACTATAACCTAACAAGTTAATAGATAATTTAAAATCCACGCCTATTGTAAATGTTGGTTCCAGAAATTAAAATTTAAAATTTAAAGAAACTATATACAATGAATAAAATGTCACTGTACATTAATTCTTTAAGCCTATTGAATTATAATAACTTATATACACTATCCTTTCACAATATAAAATTTATTCTCATTTATCCCTCTTTTGTTAATACATATTTATTTAGGAACTGAAATGCATATTCCATTAATTAGCTCACATGGTTTCAAGAAAATGTATATATCACAACAACTAGCAGATACTTCAAGAAGATAGCCAAGAAAATAGAACTACCAGAAAAGTGAAACTATACCCATCATTTTTTTTAAACATTTATTACAGCTATTAACACTAAACACGTCATCTTGATATGAGGACTCAGTAAATGGCTCATTTTTATATTGTGAAAGGGCAGTGTATATAGGCCTAAGTTATATAATTTAATAGGCCTAGATAGTTAATGTAACGTGAGCTTTTATTCAGTGTACATAGTTTTTAATTTAAAATTTTAATTTCTGGAACCTACATTTAGTATAGGCGTAGATTTTAAATTATCTATTGACTTGTTATTTTATACTAACTTGATATTATTGACGTTATTATAGTAAAGTTTAGTTTAATGTGTAGGCTATACCTTTTAAATTTTAAATTATAGATTTTTCTACTTAATACATTTTACACAATACTAATGATAGGTCTAGATTTTAACTTGTTTTATTTTGACAAAGTATTGGTTTTAATTAAAGTACACTATATAATTGAAGTATTTTGCTGTCATTTCTCATGAAAACCTAAGGCGCTGTTTGAATAAGGTGGCCCAACTGACTGCATTAAAGCAAACAGATATTTTGTGCTAGGACAACCAACCGTAACTTTTCGTCCAATAGCACATGAATAGCGAGTTTAATTCAGTGTATTGTGAGTGACAATGAGCCAAGGAAGACTATCAGTGGAATATATAAGTGAGGAGCTGGCGGAAAACATGGTAGCTAACATTTGGACTAAATTGAGATATTAAAATTATATCGCAGTATCTAACAATCTGGCTGAAGTGAACCAAGTACAGTTTTCATTCAGTCATATCCGTATTTTGACAAAAATGTCAGCCTCAAGAGGTAAAAAAAGAAAGGTTTTAATAAGGGAAGAAATGGAATATTTTTATATTTAATATTCAACGAAGACAGATAAGAAATTATATAAAGCCCCAAATTTTATGAAAAATGAAAATAGAATTTGCTTGAATAAACAATTATTTTGATTGAATATGATATTTCTCTTTAAAATTAGTATGACATATTTTTTTCTGTCTTCTCGACCAATAAACTTAAACAGTTATAGTTTAACAGAAAGAAGGTATAACAAACGTAAGAATAACTTTTTTGTTAAAAATTACCAGTAAATATAGGAAAATTGTATAAAACGTAGAGCGGGGAATCCCTCACGTGTACCTAACCGTGTAACATTTTTTCCTAGCGAGTAACCAGAATTAAAAAAGTTTTGGCATTAGTTCTCCTGAATTAGTTGACTTTATTTAATACGTTCTGTCTCTGTATGAAAGCAAATATAAATTATTATTATTGTAAACTTACCATAGAGCTGTTACTTTCAGGAGGACAGTAATGAGCGGAGTGTCGTCTGGGCAACTGATTAGTTGGTGGCATCCGAGAAACATTCACTGGGTGTAAATATGGCTGTTCCCCGACCAGCAGGTTCAGATATGTTCTTTCCGGTGGCAGCGCCAGGCTGCTTGTGCGGAAATTTCTGAAAATAAGGAGTGTACAAGTATTTAGAAAATAACTTTTGTTCCTGTAGGATCCTAGGGTTTGTGGAAAAAAATGAAATATAATAAAATGCACATGTTAATAAAATTATGCTTTTGTTCTGCAGTAGAATCTCGCTCATCCGGACCCCGCTCGTTAGAACATACGGTTAATCGGATGGGATTTGTAAGATGAATTTTGAATTTTAATCTCAAAGACGATTTCGTTGATTAATCTTACATCAATTCATAGGTTATAAACTTAGGTCTACGTGTAATGGTTTTGAAAAAAGTTGATAACTTGTGTTTCATTACTTCATTTAATTAAGTAAAGCTTTCGATACTGTGGCTCATGACATCCTGGTCTCTAAACTAGAGAACTATGGCATCAAGAATAAAGAATAGGCACTTTTTAGGTCATACTTAGCAAATAGAACTCAAGTAGTCATGGTAAATAGATTGTTTTTGCCCAGCTTACGTTAAGTTACCGTAAACGCTAAAGTCACGTGATGAATGCTCTGCGCATGCGCCGTTTTACCGTAACGCTATATCTGATAAGGTGACACGTTATTTCGGACAGATTAGCGAGAAGCTTACGGTAATAGTCATGAATCCCGAAAAACAGGAAAGACTTCGCTTTAACCTTTTCACAGCTACTGACGTATAAATTCGTTAGTTCAAAAACTGTATAAAAGCAGAAATGTAATATTTATAGAGTAAAGCTTCATATAACATTTTGAGAATTCTTATCCTTGCGTTCGACTGTATTCCATAGTAACTAGTTATTCTACTGCAATTCTCTTTATTGATTTCAAACTTAGTTCCCACTGATGATTTCAGTTGATGATGGCTTATATTATTGTATAAATTAAGCATTGTAGAGGTTAACATAAATAACTACTTAATTCTCTTTGGTGAGGTTATTGGTTCAATGATGTGTATTTATAGCACAGTACATCATCGTATACTGTACTGTGTATATAGGCTCAATTATTTCTAGTATAATAAACCACTGCAGATAATTTAATGCATGTAACATACCAAGAAACATTTCAATAAATTTACGTAGCAGTGTTGATACATTTTTTCATGTTAACATATTTTTCTTATTATAATCCAATTTTGAGGTTATGTTAATATTTATATCCTAAGAGGTGCTTTGGAATTCATATATCTGTAGACATATAACAGAAACAATGGACAATTGGCCTAGCACATTCTAAGAACAATTTGGTATCATATCTTCCAATAAGCCATTGTTAAAATTTCCAAGTGCAGCAATCTGAAACAGTTCATCCATTTTCTCTGTTACCTTTACCGTACCGTATAAATTTACGCTGGCAAAACTCCATCGTAGCACAAGACGTCATTCCATTTACCGTATTCATTCACGTGACTTTAGAGTATACCGTATCAGAAAGCACGCTATGGCAAAAACTCCCTTTCGTAAATCAAATACCTTATGTAGCACCCACCCACTCCAAAGCCCATATCCTCTTCTTGTTCTCTTCTTCTCTTCTTCTTCTCCTCTTCTACTTTTGTGGAAAGCGAGCAACTTGGAGACCTATTACCCATTAAAGAAAGGCGGGCTTCACAGGAGATAGGGTAAGGATACTTCGTAACGAAAGGGATCTAACGAATTAGATGCCCCTCGAAAGATAGTGTTATTATTAAAAACTCCCATGTGGAATACTGTGAGTCTTAATTTATTGTTAATAAATTAAAATTTAGGCTGATAAGAAATATTAAAACAGGCAGACATAGGCAGATGGCCTACGAAAGATAGCCAAAACAAAATGAACAGATTGATGTCCCATAATATAAAATTATAAACAAGCAGATTAGGCTGAGGGCCTATAATATAAAATCATAAACAAGCAGATTAGGCTGAGGCCCTGTAATTTAAAATCATTACATTAATATTCATGGGTGAAGCTCTAATACTTACAAACTTAGGCTTCATATCTAAAAGAGTTACAGCATAAATATAAATATTCAAACTTGACACAGAAGAGAAGGTAAGATAACTTAAATTTCATTTAAAGGTGATAAGATTACGTGCCCTTCAAAAAACATATTTTCTTTCTACCCATGTGATGGTTAGAAAAGGATCACGTACCACAGCATGAAGTACGACAACACAAGGAAGCCAACTAAATAAAATTTTCATATACATTACAATGAAGGATGCACCCACGCGGCATAAAATAAGTGAAATAAATCATGAAAACAAACTCAGTTGCCCGGCACACGGAATCTCAAATCATAAAGGCAAGGGTCTATTACTTTACATTGAAACATGGTACTTATTAATTTCTTTCAAGACATAACCATGCAAACAGAAAACACAAGGACCCAACCTCAAAACAAACCCGACACAACAAGCTTGTTAAGCTTGTATCACCTTAACTTAAGCCAGGTCAACAAAAAGTTAAAGTTAATTTAACACATAAGGAAATAAAAACACACTAACTAGAACTGATTATAATAGTTCAAACAGATAGAGTACATACCTCATTGTAATGCCTGAAGCCTTGAAAGCAAGGGAGCCAAGAAAGGCGCCATGTTGTTTGGAACGCACCCCTCCGTGCTGTGTCTGTGATGTATGCAAAAAAGTGAGCAAGAGTCTACTGTGACTCTTCTTTATATAGATCACTCCCCTCTTCTTCACCTGGCGCCTTTAGTAGCGCCACCAATAGGCGTAATTAATACATGGTGATATATAAGAACAAAAGAACAACGAAAACATTACGCAACAAATGAGAAAAGCTGTATGAACCTGCTTCCCCAACAGCGGCAAGCGGCCAAATGGCTTCGTGAAGTGCGGGAACAACGACTCTACCCGAACCACAGCCAAGCAGAGAGAGCGGACGAAGGGGAAGGCTTCCTCCCCTCACAAGGGAATGAAAGATTCCTCGCTCGACTGCGAGCGCATAGGACGAAGCAGTCAAACTTTGAGGTACCGGTAAAATTGTGTGCCGGGGGGCAGGACTTGTACCTCTGGGGGAATGCCTAACGACTGAAGCGCACCCCCCCTGTCGCGGTTGGTGTCCGCGTGGCAGGGACGGGCTTAAGTGCGCACGTGAGACAGAGGTACGTGGGAGATTCGTCCTCATCCACGTACAGGGAGCGTTCTTTGTACTTCAGGAAGGCGTTTATTAGTGGCCTTCACTCGTCTACCCAATCCCGATAGCATCGAGGTAACGGATGACGGATGCGGGTGGGGAGACTGAAGTACCGTCCTTACTGGGTGGGACCAAAGGTGAAGGGTTGTTTTGTACTTCTGGGAGCAACCTAGGGCCTCACACCTCCGTCCGATCCATTGTATGTGAAAGGGTGCTGTGTGAGAGCGGGAGACAGAAGTTCGGGTCATGAATACGGCCCGGACAAATATAGGGCGTCCTGGCGCAACAGGATCCACCCGATCCGCGGTCACGCCCACCGTGTCGTAAAGGGCGATCTTGTGGCGCGGAAAGAATGAGGTAGCCAGGGAGTGGGACGTGAGCCCCCACGTGCTTGCGCGTGGTGTCCACTAGTTGGGTTGGCGTCTGGCGGGCCGTGGTTGGTGTTACCTACACTGAATTAGGTACCGGAGCGTTGTGCATGGCGCTCCGGGGTTCGGAGGCGACTAAATGCCCCGGGAGGGCCCCTGCTAGAGGTTCCAGGGCTCTGCTGGATTAGCTCGACTCTCCCCAGCAGATGCCGATGTAGATGGGAAGATTGGAAACATCCGGAACGGCTAAGAGGGAATAGAACGAAAGAAGGTATAACATCACGAGAGTCATAGTTCTTGTTTTAATTCATCGAGAGTGGAAAATACAAAAAGATGGTACATAGAGACCAACCAATTCAGAACGAAAAATTAGAGACCTATAAGATAAACTGAGATTGATGAGCAAACAGATTGAAAATCAACTCAGAATGAAATTAGCTATGAGAACAGAGAGCTACCAATGTTTGAGAAAGATGAAATACATATCGAGAAAGATAAAATGAAAATCCAAGATAACAAGCTATAAGATCAGAGAGCTACCCAAGTTTCAGAAAGAAAACATATTGAGAGAGATAACATTGTGAACAAACAAACATATTGCCAAAGTGCCAAGAAAATCAGATGGTTACTAAACAAATAGAGAACGAACGAGCAAACAGAACTAACCCAGAGTATGGCCTCCGGTCGGGTTCTCTGGAAATAAGACATATAGGCCCAGCGATATATATATATATATATATATATACTCCAACATGGTCACCAACATGTCCTTTCTGAAATTACAAGTTCAGCGGGAGAACCTCGGAAAAACATAGTGAAGATGAACCATTGCTGAGGTTCTATCCCTACGACTTTAAAGGAAAATTACTTCAATTTCAGCCTCAAATATAGAAATATCTTATGGTTACTTTAAATCTTAACAAACAAGGTGGCCATAATGAAGAAATAGGGTGACCTGATCTTAAAAATCTATGTACAATATATATTTCATGTAAACAGGAAAGCAAAATAACATGTATCTTAAATTTTTTTACAATTTACCTAACAATATACCCTAGTTAACAAATAAAACATATGAAAAAATCAGTTCATTTGATAAGAATTTAAGGCTATTTAGTTAGAACATACATCTTGTACTCTAATTAGCACAAAATATATAATAAGAAAAATATAAAAATTACATAACCTAAATACTAACATAACTAGTAGTTGTCTGAGTTTGACTAAGGTAACATTATTAAAGCTATTAGTAAAAACATATACATGCACTCTAATTTGTCCTAAATAAGGATTGATTAACATAATATTTACAATTTAACTACAACGGTGTTCTGGGTAAATGTTAATTATCATTTTAACAAAATGTTTACTCTTTGCTAATTAAGTCATGCTTGATTGTGAAGATTCTAAGCTACTTAGAATAAAAGAAAGATAGGCCCTACTCCATTTAAAGTCGAGCAGCAGTTCCTCTTCTCCTATGGAGAGGATACCTCAGTTCAGAGTCCAGACCATAAACTTGCCATCCCATTAGCTGCAAGGAGGGACTCCCCGGAACTCCAGACTTCGAGGTTACTTCTGTCGTACTCCCCAGCATTCATCATCGACTCGCCTAGACATGATGTCGGATGACAGGAGAACGCGAAGTTCAACTCTTCTTATTATCTCAAGCTGCAAACTCATGTCTTAGAAAGGGAAAGGTCAGCTAAGTAGTCAATCTAATACGCTTTCTTACATTGACTATCATGAGCTTTAATAGTCTTCTGATTATCTGTATCTTCTAGTAAGACAGTCACGGGAGTGAGAAACTTCACTACGTAGAGAGGACTACGAAATTTCACAGCGAGTTTCCCCGCAAATTTACTTATGGCTTTACTCTTTGGGAAGTTCTTTACATAAACCCGGTCACCTATATGAAAATTTACAGGTCAGCGTTGTATCGTTCTTCCCTCTTTTGATGTGCTAACTTGAGATTGGCAGCTGCTTGCTTCCAAATCTGTCTCACAGTAGCAGCATCTTTGACTTCGGGTATGAGATCACTGATAGACCTAGCATTCGTTAAGGGACTATAAGGTTTGAAGCTAAACATCAACTGAAACGGAGTTTGCTTGTCAGATTCATGCCCGGCTGTGTAGAAGGCGAACTGCAGCCAGAACAGCTCTCTGTCCCATGCGGCATGCTCTCCTGAGAGGTACGCTATCAAAGCGGCCCTCAGGTTTCCATTAAAACGTTCACTATGATTGGGCGAAGGGTGGAACGGAGCGGTCTTTATATGTCTAATACCCAAGGAAAAGCAGAATTGTTTGAATTTTCTAGAAACGAAATATGATGCGTTATCTGATGCTATACTACGCGGAAAACCAACCACCGAAAATAATCTTTTAAGACATTCTATTGTGGAATTAGAAGTGGCTTCTCTAACAGGGAATAAACAAACAAATTTAGTAAAGGAATCTACACCTACTAATATGAAAGTGTTACCGGATCTCGACCTAGGGAATTTACCGACGAAATCTATAAAGATCCTGTCCAATGGAGCTTTGGGCACTTCGGACGATAAGAATCCAAGCTTAGTGCACTGAGCAGGTTTTGCAGAGGTGCACTTCTGACACGCTCTTACCTGAGCTCTAATAAACCCATCCATACCCTTCCATGTGAAGGTTTCTCGTATTTTGGCTCGCGTCTTATAAACTCCTAGATGGCCACCAACTGGAGACTCATTATAGTACTTGAATACCATGTCTCTTAAGGCAGAGGGCAGCACAATTCTAGAGTGAGATTTACGCGCAGGAGCACTATACAATACACTATTTCTAAAGATGTACATCTTCTCCACTTTGCAAGCGGGCGATCAGAGGGGCAATCTCGTCATCATTGGCTTAGTGATCTTTCAATGCCGTGAAAGCTAAGTGGAAATCACCCAGAATGTTACCTACCATCCCCGACAACTCTGTAGGCTCATCGATTCTGGAATCTGGACCGTCCAAAAGCTCTTCAGGACAGAACATTCTAGTAAGAGAGTCGGCGACACCTGGTTCTCAGTACCTCTGATGTGCTTAGCCTTAAATTTGAATGCGGAGAGTCGCACTGATCATCTAGCGATCCTGCCGGTTGTCCGTGTCTTCGCTAAGACCCAGCTTAAGGCCTGACAGTCTGTTTCAAGTTCGAATTCCACATGCTCAACATAAAACTTGAATTTTTCCACTGCAAACAAGACAGCGAGAGCCTCATGTTCATGCATTGAGTACACGCGTTCAGGAGCGGTAAAAGTCCTAAAAGCATAAGCTACAGGCCTTCCTCCCTCCTCGAATTCTTGCAAGAGACCAGCACCCAGGGCCACTGAAAAGGCGTCGCACTGAATTAAAGATTTCTTAGAGAAGTCCGGCATGGCAAGCACAGGGGTATTCATGATGGCGGACTTCAATTTCTCAAAACTTTCCTGGCAAGCAGGAGACCAGACAAATTTAGCACCTTTCTTTCTTAAATCATTCAAAGGAGAGGAAAGTTCAGCCATATTTGGTACAAACTTCCTGAAGAAGTTGACCATTCCAATAAACCTGGCTACACCTTTGGCATTCTTAGGAGGGGGAAATTTTCTAATTGCCTCGGTGCGTTCTGGGTCGATGGCAACGCCGTCAGCTGAAACCAGATGACCCAGAAATGGCAGTCTCCGAGCGGCTATAGTAAACTTATCGGGGTTGACCGTCAGTCCTGCGGCTCGTAGGCGCGAGAACACTTCTTGAAGCTGCGACAAATGCTCTTCAAAGGAATCTGAGTAAATTACAAGTTCGTCTAAATAGTGGTAAACTAACTGAAATTTGACGTCTGAAAAATCTGGTCTAACAGGCGCGTAAGCAACTGGGCTCCTGTTGCTAAACCGAACGGGACCATTAGAAACACGAAGGCGTTCCAAGGAGTCGTCATGGCAGTCAAACGCATGGATCCTTCAGTTAGAGGAATCCGGTAGTAAGCCTGATTAAGGTCAAGTGATGAGAAAACTTTTGCACCGGAGAAGAAACCGAAAGCAGTGTTAATATCAGGGATCGGGACAGAATCTATCTTCATCTTGGCATTGAGATGCCTGAAATCAACCACTGGCCTAAAGCGACCATCGCCATTTGGCACCAAAAAGACTGGACTTGAATAATTGGATTTGGAGACGCGAAGAACTCCTTGTTCAATCATTGCGTCAATATGTTTTTTAAAATGTTTAATTTTGCAGGAGCGAGACGATATTGTGCTCTACGGACCGGTTGATCATCAAGCAACTCAATGTCATACTCCAGGACGTTAGTAAGTCCAAGCTCCGGAGTCAAAACATCAGGAAATTCTTCCAAAATCCTACTTACTTGACTTCTGTCACTAGTAGCTAAGTGTGACAAATCCAAACATACATTATTTATAGAAAAAGGCAAAAAATCAGGATGATTTAACATGTTAGTGTCTGAGTTACCATTAGAAGAAATTAATTTAGAAAATGGGGGTCCATGGAACAAATCGAACTTACAAGATTCAAAAAATTTAAAGCTACACTGTTTACTATGAAAGTCTAAGTTCAATCCTACTTTCTTCATAAAAGGATAGCCTAGAATTACAGGCATTAGTAAATTCTCAGCTACTACAAAAGGACAGTACCATGTGAAGTTTCCAATTTTCATTTTCAGGCTTACTTGAACTACTATGGCAAGAATCTGATCACCAGCCGTACGTAACTTAACCTCAATGCTAACCATTTTTGGCATGTGTTTATTCGCTAAACACATCCTACAATAAGTGCCTATTTTTCTTTTGATCCGGACCTTCCATATCTATTGGCAAACTTTCCTTCACTCTAAGAACATGTTCAGTTTGAATCGTGTCACTACAATTACTATATACATTTACACTAGTCAAAATCTCTTTACTTGATCGGCCTTTGTGAAAGATACTATTTACCATCGTACTAGTGGCATAAAAACGGTCAGTCTTGCTTTTAATGTCAGTACCGTCAGTCGTGTTAACCAAAACAGTGGGAGTCACCACCCTAAAGATGATCAGGTCCCTAGCCGGCGCGTCAACGTCTTTAAAGTCAGTCGCGTAAGTCGTCACCACATCTTCAGTCTTCTTTCTTTCAAATTTTGTCGCTACACTTTATGCCAATGATATGAAATATAAATATACATGGGAGGATACAAGAGGGCGTCAATCAGTAATAGATAATATTTTGACAAATAGAAATTTCCACCCATCCCAAGTATGGACGTGAGAACTATAAATGCAGCAAACATCGGGAGTGATCACAAATTAGTGTTAGGGAAGTTTCGATATCTTATACAAAAAAGTAAGACAGTAAAACCAATATATGAAGAGAGAATAAATAGGGAGTTGTTGGAGGATGAAAGTATTAGAAGTTTCTATGAGCAACGATTGATAGAAAAAATAATTAAAGAACCGTTACAGACTGGAAATTTATTAAATGAGAATTGGATATTATTAAAATAAAATATTATAGAAGCGGCTAAAGAGGCTGTTGGAACAAGACGTGTTAATATAATGAGTAAAATTAAAAATGAAACTCCATGGTTTAATGAAGAGGTTAAACAATTGGCCAAGGAAAAGAAACGATCCTTTATGTAATATAAAAGGTCCAGAAATCAGCAAGGCTATGAAGAATATAAAGAAACTAGGAATAAAGTAAACGTTGAATTCAGAAAAATAAAAGAGAATTACTGGGAATCATATACAAGTAACTTACAACATGACTTCTATGGATCTCAGAAACAGGTATGGAAAACAATTCGGTGTCAAAGAAATGAAATTCAAGAATATGTCACTACTAGTAAAATAGACAAAGAAGAATGGATAGAATACTTCACAGAATTGTACAGTCAAAGTAATAGCTCTTACAATCCAAGAAATGAGATTATCAGAATAGTAATAGACACAAATCAAGAAGAAGTGGAACAAAATATAAAGCAACTAAAAAACCGTAAATCACCTGGTCCTGATGAGATTGTTAATGAAATGATTAAATATGGTGGTAAGAAATTATATTCTGAAATTACCCCCTTGATAAAGCAAATTTTCATGAGGCTCATGTACCAGAAGAGTGGAAATCAGGTATTATTATACCTATTTTCAAGAAAGGAGAGAAACAGAAATCTGAAAACTACCGTGGAATAAGTCTACTGAATACATTCCTTAAGTTAACAACAAGATTAATAACTCAGAAAGTATCCGAAATTATCTGGTTAAGTGAAGAGCAACAGGGATTTCGCAGAAGTCGTTCATGTATTGATGCTATATTTACTGTCCGACAAATAACAGAAAAAGCTCTAGAATACAATAGGCCGGTGTTTTATTGTTTTATAGATTTGAATAAAGCCTTCGATAATATACAGTTGAAACTAATTTTATTTATATTGGACAAACATAATGTGCCTAATGGGATAATTTTATTGATACAAGACATATATAATGGAAATAAATCAAGACTTAAAATAGAAGGCTCACTTACAAAGGAAATTCCAATAAATAAAGGAATTCGACAAGGGGATTCCCTTAGCCCTTCCTTTTTAATATTTTAATGGAAAGTATAATTAAGGAGGTGAGAGGAATGCGTGGATATACCTTGAATATAAGAGAAATAAATATTGTAGCTTATGCAGATGATGTCGTCTTAATAAGTGACACAGAGGACAATTTACAAAGACTGTTACATCATTTTTCTTTGAGTTGTGAAAAGTATGGAATGAGTATTAATCCATTAAAAACAAAGGTTTTAACAATAAATAAATGGTCATTGAGATGTAAATTACAATAAAAAGAACATATAATACAACAGGTCATGGCTTTTAACTATTTAGGTGTAAAAATAAGTAGTGATGGATTTTTGAAAGAGGAGGTTAGGGAGCAAGCTAATCAGGCTGCTGCGGTCTCAGGATGTCTTAATAGTTACATTTGGAAGAATAAATATTTGAGAAGAGACACAAAAACCAGGATCTATAGAACAGTTGTAAGACCAATAATGACTTATGCTGCTGAAACCAGATCTGAAACCACAAAAACAAAACAAATTCTCAATGTTACCGAAATGAATATATTACGAAAAATACAGGGGAAAACTACAGGGTCTTTATTATAAGTTGAGACCGGGCGACCGGTGTTTTCACTCTCCGCTACGGAGTCCGCATTAGCCGCGGGCGGCATGCGCGCGGCTTCCCTGCTTAAAGTGTAGGCTATATAGGCTTACCTTATAACATATATTGGAAGTGTCGTCCTTCCTGTGTTATACAGGCATTGTATCTGGAAACCACATTCTTGCTGACGCGAGTGAGTTCTTCCACTGTAATGGCCCTAATTTCATTCGTAATGTTTTCTTTCAGCTCCTCCAATGTGTGAGGATTTGCTCGATAAACCTTATCTTTAAGTTAACCTCACAAGTAAAAATCACACACTGTGAGGTCTGGGGAGCGAGGTGGAAAGAGACCAGCACTGATCACTCTGTCAGCAAACACTTCCGGATTTTAAGAAGGGAGACTTCCGCTGTATGAGCGGTGGCCGAATCTTGTTGAAACCACCCGCGCGTTTTTTCTTCATCCGTCAACTGCTGAAAGAATGGCACCAAAATGTCATCTTGGTAAATCTCTGAATCTACTGTAGTCTCGTAAAATATAGGCCCAATTATTCGCCTTCCATTAATAGCACACCAAACCCCAATCTTCCTATCGTAATGAGGGATTTCATACACACAATTAGGTTTTTCTGCACACCAATGGCGTGAGTTATGACTGTTCACACGACCATTAAGATGGAACCAGGCTTCATCAGAAAAGAACACAAGCTGGGGGTCGATTAAACCATTATCCACTGATGACAGAAACCACTCACAATATCGCAATCTTGCTGCTGGATCGGCAGGTTTTAAACAATGGGCCCGTGTAAATCTGTACGGTTTGAGGTGTAACAACTTTGTTGCTTTGTGTGCAGAATAAACTGAAACCCCCTACTTGTTGGGCTAATTTTGAGAGTGATTTATTTGGTGAATGTTCAAGATAAGCGCCAATCTCGTCTAGCTTTTCTTCTGTTAACACTGTTCGTGTGCGCACTTGCTTTTTGTTTTGCACTGGGCCAGTATTTACAAATTTATTAACAATTCTGTGAATTTGTGCTCTTGAAGGTGGCACATGAGCAGGAAATGTCCGAATAAATTCATCACGTACACGTCTAGCAGACTCGTACTTAAAATAATGTTTACACACAAAAATACGATGCTGCAGCGAAATGGGTCTCACCATATTGACACTTTAACAATAACTGCACGTGCCGCTGTTGCATCAAGGTCAGACCGCTGCGCGCGCATTCCGTCGCCCGGTTTCAAGCCTTCCGTCGCCCGGTCTCAACTTATAATAAAGACCCTGTAGATGGGATAGAGCACCTAATGTTGTAATAAGGGAAGCTTGCAAATAGCAACCTGTAACAGAGTGGGTAGACAGGAGAAGGAAAGAATGGAATGGCCACGTGGACAGAATGGGACCTGATAGATTGGTACGCAAGGCCAGAGATGGCATACCCGAAGGAAGACGCAGCCCAGGAAGACCAAAAATGAGATGGAAGAATTATTTTTCTGGTGAAACAGACTGTTAGCCTAAACGAAAAGAAGAAGAAGAATTCTTAGATCCACCCCGGTCCCTTGGGTGTAACCTAACTCATGTAGCAGAGCGATTCTCAACATTACTAGTTTGCGTACTATTCATCTTCCCACTTCTGCAGTCCTTAGCTATATGTCCTAATTTTCCACAGTTGTAGCACTTAATAGGCGTTCGTTTGTTGCCTCCCGCAACTGGTTTTGCACTATCAAAACTATAACTTGGCCTATTTTGACTACTACTTAATATCCTTTGTCCGACAACTCTTAAGGAGTAAGAAAAGCTTATGGCATTCACCTTAGCACATAAGGACTCTAATTGCTCTCAAATACAACATTGGAACGAGTGTCAGGAGACATGCCCTTAATGATAGCTTCTACGATTTCCTTCTCTGACATGGTTAGACGGAACAGTTGAGCACACCACCTAATACTGCGTGAGTACTCTGCTAGTGTCTCATTATGACTTTGTGTACGATAGAAATGCTTCGTAATTAACGCAGATCTTGCTCGCACAGGGACATACGTGTCCAATAACCTAACATGGAAATCTTCTAAGCCTATTCCACAGTTAACAGCCTCTAAGGCTACATCTCGCAAAGAACCACTCAGTTTAGCAAATAAGTATGCTAGCAGACTGCGTTCGTCTAAGTGAAACACAGCAGCTTGACTTTTTAGTCCACATATGAAGCCTATAAAGTCTAAGATTTTGTCAACATTGTCGTCTGAGAAATGTGTACAATTCTCAAGCATCGAGGCAAGCGGATGGGGAAGATTTGCGAAGGCGAGAGGAAAACTCTGTAAGCAGGGAAATGTCCTCGCATTTTCCTTACTAACATTACTATCAAAATGTGAGAAGGCTGTTTGATTTCCTACACTCATGTCAACTTTGAGTTGTCTAATCGGGGAAACAAAGGAGTCCATAACCTCAATGTTATGCACTTTCACTTCTTCAGTAAGCTCCTCGCTCATTGGAGCATTTACATCCGTCTCAGTTGAATATATTTTGTTTAGTACTTCACTGACTTTAGTTTCTAATTGCTCAACTTCTAGCAGGAAGTCGGTTCCTGTTACTAACTTCTCAAGATCCCGCACTCGCTGAACAGTATGAAGTGCTCGGCATCTAACCTTCTCTGTTAAGAACTGACTTTGACATAATTTTCCACAAACGTTTAGCAACCTATCTTGGGCAACAGAAATTAATTGTGGTATATTTGACTCACCCAAATTATTGATGTCAACTTCCTTGTCCAGGTTGTCATTTAGTCGTTTCCTGAGGTCTGTAACTAATTCCTTTTCATCCACAGACAGACCTCTAATTGTTAACTCGTAGCTTACGTCAGTCTTGAGAATGTAGTCAGGATTAGGAACATATCGAGATATCTCAGTAGCCATGGTATATGAAACACAGAATTACAACCATTAGATCCAGTACAAACTCAGAATAACACATAAATAATTAAAACCCTTAATAAAATCAATACGATTCCACATGGTAAAATTATTAATAATTAAAACAAAAAAATCATTGAAATGAAAATGCAGCAGCGTGGACAACCAATTGGTTTTAAACCACGCTCTGCTACCAGATGTAGCGCCCACCCACTCCAAAGCCCATATCATCTTCTTGTTCTCTTCTTCTCTTCTTCTCCTCTTCTACTTTTGTGGAAAGCGAGCAACTTGGAGACCTATTACCCATTAAAGAAAGGCGGGCTTCACAGGATTAGATGCCCCTCGCAAGATAGTGTTATTATTAAACACTCCCATGTGGTATACTGTGAGTCTTAATTTATTTTAAATAAATTAAAATTTAGGCTGATAAGAAATATTAAAACAGGCAGACATATGCAGATGGCCTACGAAAGATAGCCAAAAAAAATGAACAGACTGATGTCCCATTATATAAAATTATAATCAAGCAGATTAGGCTGAGGGCCTATAATATAAAATCATAAACAAGCAGATTAGGCTGAGGCCCTATAATTTAAAATCATTACATTAATATCCATGGGTGAAGCTCTAATACTTAACATTTACAAACTTAGGCTTCATATCTAAGAGAGTTAAAGCATAAATATAAATATTCAAAATTGACACAGAAGAGAAGGTAAGATAACTTAAATTTCATTTAAAGGTGATAAGATTACCTTACCTTCAAAAAACATCTTTTCTATCCACCCATGTGGGTGTTAGAAAAGGATCACTTACCACAGCATGAAGTACGACAACACAAGGCAGCCTACTAAATAAGATTTTCATATACATTACAATGAGGGAAGCACCCACGCGGCATAAAATAAGTAAAATAAATAATGAAAACAATCTCTGCTGACCGGCACACGGAATCTCAAATCATAAAGGCAAGGGTCTATTACTTTACATTAAAACATGGTACTTATTAATTTCTTTCAAGACATAATCATGCAAACAGAAAACACAAGGACCCAACCTCAAAACAAACCCGACACAACAAGCTTGTTAAGCTTGTATCACCTTAACTTAAGCCAGGTCAACAAACAGTTAAAGTTAATTTAACACATAATGAAATAAAAACACACTAACTTGAACTGGTTATAGTAGTTCAAACAGATAGAGTACATACCTCTTTGTAATGCCTGAAGCCTTGAATGCAAGGGAGCCAAGAAAGGCGCCATGTTGTTTGGAACGCACCCCTCCATGCTGTATCTGTGATGTATGCAAAAATGTGAGCAAGAGTCTACTGTGACTCTTCTTTATATAGATCACTCCCCTCTTCTTCACCTGGCGCCAGCAATATGCGTAATTAATACATGATGATATATAAGAACAAAAGAACAACGAAAACATTACGCAACAAAGGAGAAATGCTGTATGAACCTGCTTCCCCAACAGCGGCAAGCGGCCGACTGGCTTCGTGAAGTGCGGGAACAACGACTCTACCCGAATCAGAGCCAAGCAGAGAGAGCGAACGAAGGGGAAGGCTTCCTCCCCTCACAAGGCAATGAAAGATTCCTCGCTCTACTGCGAGCGCATAGGACGAAGCATTGTTGCGTAATAATATCTCTGCTCAGCACATTCTCAGGGCTGAACAAACTTCGTGCATTAATTCACTCATTCTCATACTTGTGACAAACTTAAGTGTGCTTTTATATTACTGAAATATAACTGATTGGCACACTTACCGCAAGGTTCGGTTTTGGGACCGTTTCTTTTTTTTGGTATATATGAACGATTTGCCAACATTTTTGCCACATAAGTCCGTATCATATGCTGATGATACAATTTTCATAACGGCGGACCATAATTTAGAGGAAGTAAAAAGAAAAACACAAGAAATGCTTAGAAATTCCGCTGCATGGTTTCATAAAAATAACCTCATCTTAAACAATAGCAAACTGAAACAATGTTCTTCTTCCTCAATAGGTTAAATGAGAATATAAATGAATCCGACTCTGTTAGACTATTAGGCATCCATTTGGATCCTAGATTGAATTGGAAACCCATGCCGAACAGCTAAGCATCAAGCTATCCAGAGTAATCTTTTTGTTAAGTAGATTAAAAACTTTAGTTAGTAAACAGCATCTACTTAACTCTTATTATGCTTCTTTCCATTCCCATCTCCAATATGCGGTTATATTATGGGGAAATTCTTCTGGCGCCCGAACAGTGTTCAAGTGGCATTAAAAAGCAATAAGAGTAATTACGGGAATTGTACGCCTTGAATCACGTAGACCCATTTTTAAAGAGCTAAAAATCTTACCTGTACCCTCACTCTATATTAAAGAATGCCTCCTTTCAATAAAAAAAAAAAAAAACAGGCAAACACTTTACCACTCAGAACAGCTATTCACGGGTATGAAACTAGAAATAGAAATCATTTAAACATGGACTACACCAGATTATACATGAGTCAAAATATTTTAAATATACAGGTATGAAGTTGTACAATATGCTACCGCTACATTGAGAAATTTACCAATTCATGTCTTTGAGAAGTACCTTCATAATATTTTAATTGAAATGTGTATATATGATGTTAATGACTTCAATCTCTGTTAATTTTATTATGTTTGTTTTTTATGACTATTGTTTATCTCAGCTTGTGTTGCCAAATGACAAATAAAGAAAATTCAATTCAATTCAATTCAATAGTATTGAAACTAAAATGAAACAACAGGGAAAGAACATCGATTTTTATATTTTATCTCGGACCTCTGGTGATCGCATCTAATCCGGATTAGTAGGACTCTACTGTACCAATAACAATAATGAGGTTTTTTTGCAAATACACAGTGTTTCTAAAGTGTTTAACTATTTTTCGAAATATTAGGGAATTGAATGTTAGATGAGTTCCGCCTATACACCAGTAAATATTAAAACATTCAGCTGAAGTCTACATGTGATAAGGAGTACAGTTAATTAAAATACGTGTTTTGAATTAGGCTTTTATTGTGTTGTTATAAACGTATTTTTATTGTATTGTTATAAACGTAATTTTATTGTATTGAAGGAGTCTATCACTTAATAAGATAGTATTTAAAATAACATTGAGCTCAATGTGTTGTCAAATTAGATTATTTGCAATATTCAGTAATAAAATTACGAAGTTGCCTTGTCACAATAGTTAAAATATGAATTAAAATTAAAACATACATGAAACTTAGATTGATAAAGTATTCTAATACTTGTCATTTGTTTTAAAATAGCATACAGATGTCTATGTATGTCATAAATACTTGTCTTCTTGGATGAAATGCACTTAGCTTCTTTCTTCTTTCTTCTTTTGTATTATGCGACTATTATTACTGTATGAGTCAATTATAACATTGACAATATTGTGAATAAATGTAATTTACGTGGTCCTTCTACTTGGAATAGATTGACAGATCTTGAGAAGTGTAGTGACTTATCTCTTGTAATCTTCAGCTTTCGTTGCTTTTCAATATGTTGAGATGCATTTCGACGTCATATGCGTCATCATCAATCACGCCTAGAATATGAGTATTTCAGACATCAAAAGAAGGGTAAGAAACTTCGTTAATAAAAATGTGACTAATTTAAATGTGTTAAATATAGAACTATAATAAAAAAGGGTTGTATGCTAGCCAGTAGGAATTTAAAATGTAAGTTATTTAATAAACGAATAATATGGTAATTAATTTGTTAATAATCGGTAATTAGAATTTTATATAAGAGAGGCTATTAAATAAGAAACTGTACTAGAAATATTAAGTTGACATAGGTATTGTACAAGATTTTCTATTACGTTTTTAATAGTTACAATATGTGACTTACCGATGGTCTTGAGAGATGAACATTCTACGGTGAATGCTTGAATGCTACTAAATATTGGGAGAGTACACTCCTAGCTTGTTAGGTTAATGTATGTTTCAAAAAGTGTGTTATTGTTTACTGTGTTTTCATTTATGATGTTGTTCTTATGTTTATAAATTTCTATTTGCTCTAGAGTATTGAGTTTATGACTTTTATTGTGTTTATGTAAAATTTGTAAGGAATTTTCTATGATAGTAGGGCTATGTTGGTTGTCTAGAAGATGTTTTGCATACGGTATGTAGATTTATTTCTGTTAAATCTAAAATCAAAAATATGTTCTTTATACCTTGTTTTGGAAGATCTTCCAGTCTGGCCTATATAAATTGTATTACAGTCTTGACAACTTAGTTTATATATGCTGCAGCTTTCATATTGATTGTTGCTATTATAATTATTGCTCTTATTATGGATTTTATGTTTTAAATTATTATTAGTTTTGAAGGCGATGTTTATGTTGTTCTTCTTTAATTCTTTTGTAATTTTATAAATCTTGTTATTTGTGAAATTGAAGGTTGCATATTTGTTGTGATCATTAGTATTGATTTCTTGGGTTGGTTGGAGTGTGGTAATCGGATTATTTTGTTTGTTAATAATGTTCTTATTCTTTTTTATTATTTTGTAAACTAAATTGTCTTGGTATCCATTATTACGCAGAAACAGCTATTTATAAATGTGAGCCTAATAAACAAACATACCTACAAGAACAAATAGCCTCCATTATAAAGAAAACTTATAACGATAAACAACACAATACTATAAATAACACAGAAAAACTACACTTAAGAAACTACAACATAAACTCACAACCAACAACATAACAAATACTAAGCCTGACAAAGGAAATGCCATTATCTTAATTGAGAACTCCGAGTATATCAATAAGACACTAGATTTCTTAAAAGATAACAATATCTCAGAAATTACGAAAGATCCAACTGATAAATATCAAGATAGGATTAAAAGAATCTTAAAAAACTTCAAATTTAATTTTTAGTAATACTGACATAAAACAACTAACACATATGAACCCTAAACTCCCAACTTTAAGATCTCAAATAAAAATTCACAAAGACAACAAACCGATAAGACCTGTAGTTAACTTCATGAATGCTCCGTCTTACAAAATTTCCAAGAAGCTAGCTAAAATACTACAAAATAGATTAGAACTTAAGAACACTCATACAGTAAAAAATACCTACGACTTTATTCACAAAGCTAAAGACATTAAACTTAACAAAAAAGATACCTTTATATCATTAGATATCAAAAATTTATACACCAATATTCCCATAGGAGAAACAATTCAAATAACCAAACAAAATCTACTTAATATGGGTGACAGTCTTAACGTAACAGAACAAATCATTAATACACTCCAAACTATTATAAAACGAAACTATTTCAAATTTAATAACAAAATCTACCAACAACAGATGGGGTAGCTATGGGTTCACCCTTTCAGGTATAGTATCCGAAATATTCCTACAACACATTGAAGAAAATTATATCAATAACATCATCAAGAAATTCAATATAGAAGCTTATACAAGATACGTTGATGATATCTTCATTATATGCAATAAAAACAAAATTAACTACATACTGCAAGATATCAATCAACTACATAATAAATTACAATTCACAGTAGAAACAAGCAATAACTATATCAATTACCTAGACTTAAACTTAACCAAGAAATACAATAAAATACATTTCAACATTTACAGAAAGCCCACCTATACTTACAATATAATTCAACAAAAGTCCAACCACCCTAATAACGAAGAAACAGCTGAAATTAATACTATAATTTATAGGCTATTAAAAGTCCCCATGTCTTATAAGAATTACAAAACCGAATTACAAACCATTCTACAAATAGCCCGTAATAATGGATACCAAGAGAATTTAGTTTACAAATTAATAAAAAGAATAAGAATATTATTAACACACAAAATAATCCAATAACCACACTCCAACCAACCCAAGAAATCAATACTAATGATCACAACAAATATGCAACCTTCAATTTCACAAATAACAAGATAAGAAAATATTTTATTGAACAAAATGAGCTGCTTGCTCCAAGCAAGTTGCCATAGACACAGCATACCAATCACTCACTTTTGACAATAGTTCGAATGATGGTAAAAAATTGGGTAACATATAAACAATAGTTTAAATAAAACATCTAAACAATTTTTACTATATATTCTTATATATGTGGTGGTGCAATATGCCCACTGAGTCAGCAATGATGTTTTCTGCCATCTGATTTAAGGATGATAAGTCCAGTCCCAGCTTCCTAAGTACGTCAGCAACCGATCGGTATACAGTACCTCTTGCTCCAAATAAAAGTCCATGAACAGTAAAATGCCGATCACCAAAATTCCTCCTATATTTCTCTTTAAAGAAAGGAATACAGCTTTCATATATATCCTTTTTTTTCACGGTCTGCATTGTTTGCTTGGTCGGCAGCATTATTTTCATACCTTATTGTGGGGTCAAGGATGCAAGCTTCATGTGATCCTTTCTTAAAAGCCACGATGTCGGCAAAGCGATTGGATCCTGTCCCGTCAATAGCATGGACTTCCTCAAAGCATTCGTATCCTTGTTTTGTTAGCATGGTGGTAAGTGCATGCTTCAACTTGCGGTGCCTCTGGGTAATCAGGAGAGAATTGAAGGGACAAGATCCGAGCACATGGCCTGGTGTTTCAGTCTCCTTTGCACATCTGCGACAAAGGGATGTCCTGTTAAATTCACTATGATTTCCAGGAACTCCTTTCAAGTTGGCATAATTTATATTTAACTTCAAGAGGGCCGTCTGAAGAAGTGAGCTTAACTTTCTCCGCCATGAAGTTGTTAGTGGCTGTATATTCCTTAAAATGAATTACGCCGATACCTTGCCATGACATTGATGACCATTCTTCGAATGATTTCAACCGCGAAACTCTTCTAAGTTGCCGAGAGCTCATTTGAGTATTACTCGTGTCCAGTGGACTCAGCCTTGCCAAGGTCTGCTGAATCTCATTATCATAATTAAATACCAGGAGGAAGCGGGGATCGTCACAATTGGTCAGCTTTGTAGCAACAGAGATATGTTGCAACGGGGCTTCCCATTGACAATTAATCAGTCCTAGTCCACGTAACTTACGAGGTGCATATAGCATTGCACTAGCAGTTCTGTCAGGAAGTCCAACAATTTCTTTTACAGTTCGCCGTATAATGACATCAAGGCCATCAAGCACATACAATGGAATTTTAGTCAAAGGCGCAGTCTGCAAAGGATATATGGGAGATGGAAATATATACTGATTGATTATATTGAGCTTCTGATTAGGTTTCAGCAAAGGAGATTTTGCTAATTTCTCTAAATTTTGGTGGAAAGGGACTAATGCGTCCTTATTGAACAGAAGCTCACTGTTAAACTTACAACCCAGATATTTAATGGTTTCATTTTCAGAGATTGAAGAAATAATTTCTCCACATCCTAAGTTTAAATTGCTTTGTACAAGCTGGCTTTGACTCACAACAATTGCTGAGCTTTTATCAGCATTTATTTCGAAGCCTATGGTTGTAAGAAGGTTATGAGTAGCATCAATAACGCGAACTGCAGAATCAATGTTGCAAGCAGTCACTGCCTGATCATCAGCAAATCCTGTTAAGCATATGGGTTCTGTGACAGCACTTAATTTATACCCATACTTCGTAGCGAAATTTTGTTCACAAACATTATCATAAATGAAATAAATAGAAGAGATTGATACTCCACATCTGACAGATATCTTCTTAGTCCGTTGAAGTCCTGTTTCCACTTGAATAGTATTGTCTTTTATAAGAGACACAATCAAAGCTTGAAGGTCAGAGGATACACCAGCAGACTGAAGCGAGTTCTTAATATGTGCATGTCCTATCCGATCAAAAGCACGGGAAACATCAAGAAATGCAATAACACAGTCAGACTTATTCGTTTTCGAATGTTTCAAACAGCCAGACAGAAGTCTGGAATTGATATGACAGCCTCATATGTTTGGTACAAATCCTCTTCGGTTTATATTTAATTCGATCTGTATCCTCAGTTGTTGATCAAGAACGCGTTCAATTATTCGCCGTATAACAGAATAGATGGTTATAGGCCTCCAGGAAGTTATGTTCTTCACATCTCCCTTGCCTTTATAGAGAAGAACAGTTCGCCCTTCTTTAAGTTTTGTAGGCACAAAACTTGTTTTGAACATAATATCTATAAGTACTTTAACAACTTCAGATATACCAAGCTCTTTAACTGTTCTTATAAGTACTTTATGAAAACCAGGTGATGTGTCCACTGACTTACCCTTAATTGCCTTCATCACCATGTCAGTGGAGACTTCAGAAACATTGTCTTTCAGGCCACCAACAGGACATGTCTCTCTGACACAGTCATTAGGAGCCCCAAAAACTTGAAGAAAATTATTCTCTATTTCACTAATGTTAATAGGACACCGCTTTGGATTACCTGAATTCATAATGGTCCTAACAACTGTCTTCCTTCTGTTGTAGTAATTAAATTGAGCAACTTCATAATCATATCTGTTGTTATTTTTGTTCCTTCTAGCCTTTGAAGAACGTTGAGGATTTGACGAACAACATAAACATCGCCTTCAAATGTAATAATAATTTAAAACATAAAATCCATAATAAGATCAATAATTATAATAGCAACAATCAATATGAAAGCTGCGGCATATATAAACTAAGTTGTCAAGACTGTAATAAAGTATATATAGGCCAGACTGGAAGATCTTTCAAAACAAGGTATAAAGAACATATTTCTGATTTTAGATTTAACAGAAATAAATCTACATATGCAAAAATCTTCTAGACAACCAACATAGCCCTACTACCATAGAAGATTCTTTACAAATTTTACATAAACACAATAAAAGTCCTAAACTCAATACTCTAGAGCAAATAGAAATTTATAAACATAAGAACAACATCATAAATGAAAACACAGTAAACAATAACACACTTTTTGAAACATACATTAACCTAACATGCTAGGAGTGAACTCTCCCAATGTTTAGTAGCTCATTCAAGCATTCACCGTAGAATGCTCATCTCTCGAGACCATCAGTAAGTCACATATAGTAATTATTAAAACTTAATAGATAATCTTCTACAATACCTATGTATTGTACCAATTAATTACCATATTATTCGTTTATTTTATTTTTCCTTTTTTTTAGCTACAGCTTCACAAATATTATGATACTTTAATTAGAGCATTGCTTGCGAAAAATAAAACAAGAAATATAAATAAATAGAAACAATTAAAATAAAATTACAATCTTCTATACAACTGAAATCACTAGCAGAAACTCTGTCCTCTCGCTATGAATAATCACTTATGTTTCTGTTGCATATTCATTTCCACTTCCACTTCAGGAAACACTTCACAGGACCACTAAATGCGAAGGATGTGACCGTAGGTGCACAAAGGAAGAATGGTCCAATATCTGTCAGTCCAGAAAATATGTAACAGCGACGCAGCTATCTGTAATGGTAACAAGCGACCATCACATTCAGGGTATCATAAGAGTATACAGTACATGAGGGAGCCGGCTGAGCCACGTTACCCGCACATTCCATAACTTGTTTACATTTGCTGGGAGCCTTAGAAGTCGATGACATCTATATCTCTTCGTAACAGTAGTAGATTATCCTTCTTCTTCGATTGTATTCGCTTTCGTTCATCTCGAAGCACTGCCTGAAAATTCCGTAATGTGGGAGTCTTGTGCGTCAGCATGTAATGATGGTATCCCATGACGATCCATGTTTGGGCAAATAAATGACGTCTTTTATTTATGTCGAGATTCAAAATTATCCTACGATTGTCGTTGGGGTTGTGGGAATGGGTGACTCGATTGATCTTATCATCCATCCACTTCCATATGTCTGGAGAGCATTTAGTCAGTCGGTGAGATAAGGTATCTATTTTCCCACATATTTTGCAAAGGGGCGACGTCGTTATATTGTGCCGAAATTTCTTTTCTTCGGTAGGTATTATGTCATTAATAACCTTGTAAGTCATTGTTTTCCAGTCTGTAGGTATATTCGGATATTTAAAGGAACACCAAATATTATTCCAATGCATGTTAGGATGTTTGATCATTATATTAGGAGTTTTATTTTGATCTGCAAGAAGATGCGTATATATTATTTTGGTTCTGCGATCTTCTAGTATTGCTTGAGGTATAGTAGAAAGACAATGGGCTATTCGAGCAAAAATGGGATGTCGGATATTGTGGTGCCATTGCTCTTCATCGTGTATGTCTAAAAATGTTTTTATAAGTAGTGCCTGACATTTCTCCTTAGTTGCTATTAATCCTAGTCCTCCAGCTTCAATAGGTTGTCGTAACTGATTTTTAGCAATTTTATATAGGTGACCACTCCATAAATAATAATTAATGACTAATTCCAGGCGTTGACCAATGTGTTCTGGAAGCGGAATGATTTGTCCTAAATACCATAATTTCGATAGTAATATTGTATTACTGTGCAATATTTTCTGTACGATATTCAAATTGCGACTTAAGTTTCTGGTTATGGTACTGCGGGTAGTGTTTAATAGAGTTATCCAGTTTGTTTCTATCATTGCCATAGGGTCAGCTTGTATTGTCATTCCAAGAATTTTTATTGTGGTTTTACTTGGGACGTTGACAAGTGTCAGATGAAGTGGCCATTTTTCGAGTGGGAGCAATGCGATTTGGAGTAATTAATTTACGCAGATGTGGCTTTTTCGTATATCTGTAATAATTTCGGCAGTTCTTCAGTGTGTTCCCGAGTGCGTAGTAAAACTACTACATCATCCGCATAGGCACGGATGGAGAAAAGTCTATCTGGGTTGGGTTCATGAAATAACCTTTTCCGTAATAAGTCCATTAGAGGTTCACAGCATATCGAATAAAGGAGCATTGATAATGGACAGCCTTGGCGTATTGCACTTTCTATTTAGATTGGTTTAGTAAAATATCCATTAATAAGAACACGAGAATATGCAGTTGAGTATGCCAACGTTATTGCTTTCGTAATCATTGCAGGGAACCTCAATTTGTCGAGTACATTGAACATGTATGTATGATCAATATTATCGAAGGCTTTCTCAAAGTCGAGTGATAAAATTGCTGCTTGGTCGGAACTATTAGTGGAAAAATTAATTATTATATCTCGAATTGCTGTCAGATTATGTGTAATTTTCCGCTCTGGAATCCCACAAGTCTGTTCAATACCAATCAGATTCGGTAGAAATGGCCGCATCCTATTGGCAATAATTTTCATGAAAAGTTTAAAATCTGCATTCAATAGAGTGATGGGTCTATAGTCATATAAGGTTGTCGGGTTGTTCGTTTTTGGTATCAGTATGATGATTCCTTCATTGAACCCGAATAGGCTTTTTCCCGCAGGAGTATTAAATGCAGAGTTCATTATTCGGAGTAATGGGACTTTGACTATGTCCCAGTTTTTCTTATAAGAAGTATATCCAATTCCATCTGGTCCAGGGGCTGATTTACTACTTGCCGTAAAAACTGCAGTCTTAAGTTCTTGTACGTAAATAGTCGAATTCAGGACTTCGCGTTCATCCGACATTAATGCAGTATCAATGGATTTCAGAAGGATTTCTTGAGAGAAATTCAATGTTGTTTTCCTCTTGTATAAATGTGTGTAGTATTTTTCAGTTTCCTGTAGAATACCATCGAGCTGGTGCACTGTAGTTCCGCTGGTTGTAGTCAGGGCAGTAATGTATTTGTTTTGTCCTTTCCTTTTTTCCGAAGCAACGTGGTAGAGTGCAGTCTTTTCATCTTCTTGAATATTATGTAACCGCGATCTGGTTTTTACACCTTATGTTCTTGTGTCTTTCGGATTCTTAGTTTAATTGCATTGATATGTTTGGTGACTTCCTTTCCTTCTTTTTGCTGAGCATATAAGTCATGCAAAACTTGATAATAATGGTGTGTCATATTTTTTCTGTCTTGTGCTTTAATTCTGCCTTTCATTTTGTAGAAGGATTGTATACCTGGTTTATAAGTTAACAGCCATTGTTGAAGGTCGGTAAGAGTCGAATATTGGTCTCTGTTTTGAAGGTATTCAAACTTACTCTTAAACTTGTCCTGAATATGTAAATCATCCAGGAGTGAGTCATTGAGCTTCCAATATTCCCAGCCGTAGCTTTGTTAGCTGCCGAAAGTTTTATCAGTAAACTATGATGGTCACTAAATGCCACAGGAATAACTTGTGCCTGTTGTATGAGTTTGCGATGTCGGTTATTGATATAAATTCTATCTAGTCGGGAGGCATAGTTAGGCCGATGGTATGTAAACTGAACATTACTACCGTGCTTAATTTCTCATGCGTCGTTAAGGCGCAAGTCGTCATAAAGTCTCTGTAGACTAGGGGAAGGAATATGACCTGTAGTAGCGTCTTTGCTATGCAAAGTATTATTAAAATCACCACCTAGGATTAAAACATCATACTTATGTCGTAAGTAATACGGTAGTTCTGTCGATATGAATTCTTCACGTAATACCTTCTTATTGGTACCGGAGTGAAGGTAAACATTGGTGAATAAGGTGCCATCTGCGGTTAATGCTGTAATTATTCTTCCACTAGGATGTTTTTCAGTATGTTGTATGGTTATGCCTTTTTTGTACACTATAGCTGTTCCTCTTTCTTCTTCTCCGACATTGGTTATGTATGAATAGACGGGTTCAAAAAAGTCCAACTCTTCCACTTTAACTTCTTATAAAAACAATACATCTATGTCATAGCCATATATATAATTCCTCAGCAGTTGTTGTTTACTGACATTATGCAAACAATTTACGTTGACGGTGGCGTAAACCTTAACATAGGTCATCCAACAAAGAAGAAGGGCTATTAATAACCCGGCACTATAACGGCATGTTTTGTTAGATAGTCTGGACATCATCAGTAGGTAGTTTGTCGTCATCATTAACTACATATATTTTGCTGGGTCGCTGGTCAGAAGCTACATTTTCCGTTTCTCCAGTCGTGGATCTCGTGGACTAGGTTTTGTTTTCTTGTATGGGCGGATCTGTATCCCGTCCGGGTTTTCAACATGACTCCCTTCAGTTGTGTTATCCGCAAGCGGTGTGTGACATTGGTTTTTGTGTTCATCGGAACTTGTAGGCAACATGTGTGCAGGATGTTGGTCATGTGGTTGGAATGCTTCGTCTTCTACACTAACGTCAAAGGAGGACGTATTAGTGTCCAATGTTTCTATGCTACCAGTATTACAACACTTAGCGATAGGAGGGCCAGAATTTACCACTGTATGCTCTTTTCCCGTATCTACGTCATGGTCCTTATCTACGTCATGGTCTTTATCTATTCCTTGATCCATATCTACTTCTTGATCCTTATCTACATCTGAATCCATACCTACTTCTTGATCCTGATCCACTGCTTGGTCCATAATTCCGTCCTGGTCCACTGGGGTCGCGTTCTTTATTTGCTCGTCATCATGTAATGCATGAACCTCTTGTTCTTTATTAGCTGTTACGAGTGGCACTCGTCTTTTGGGAAGTCCACCTTGAACTAACCGAGACCAATTCACCCCTTCCGCCTCTCTTGGGGTTTGTATCGGGACTCTCCGGTCCGGGCATTCGTTTCTGATGTGGCCTGTTTTATGGCATAGGGAACATGTGATCGGCTGACCATCATAAGAAATAAATGACCTATGCCCTGCCATATCCAAGAAGGACGGGATATGAGATTTCAATATAATCTTCACTGATCGAACCCCGTTACTAACTTTATATCGAAATTTGTCACCCCAAGTGTCCGTGGTGATGGACATTATGTTGCCGTATTTTGCCAAGGCATTAGAAAAATTATTATTCGTGACTTCAATTGGCAGGTTGTACACCTTTACTAGGCGAGTGCCTAGGCCTGCGTTAACAATAACCACTTTACTTCTCTGACCATTGCTATGAAGAAACATTGACTCGCCTTGAGTTTCGTCTATTATCTTTTGAACTAATTTTTCTGTATTGCACTTTATAAATACCTGTCTGGTAATACCATTGAGTTGTATAAGATCCACGTCATCTTCCTTAAGGCGCAATGTGTCATGCATCCATTCGTGAATTTCGAATGCAGCCGGTCGTGGAGATTCCCTGTCCACAAAACTGATCACTATCGTGTTTTTTCTCTCGACTGCCATGTGTCTTACGTCGTTATTTATCTCTCAGGAACGACTTAAGAATACTTAAGAAGGAACACACAAGCACTATTACTTAATACAAAACTATAGTGGTATCTACAGAGGAGCTGGTAGCACACACGTATATTCACTGCGGGTACTTCCAAGCAACTGTTTATTAAATAACTTACGTTTTTAATTTCTACTGGCTAGCATACAACCATTTTTTTATTTTTTTTATTATAGTTCTATATTTAACCCATTTAAATTAGTCACATATTTATTAATGAAGTTTCTTACCCTATAATTAACTTTACCTGATATTCTTTTGATATCTAAAATATTCATATTTTAGGCGTGACTGATGATGACGCATATGACGTCGAAATGCATCTCAACATATTGAAAAACAAACGAAAGCTGAAGATTACAAGAGATAAGTCACTACACTTCTCAAGATCTGTCAATCTATTCCAAGAAGAAGGTCCACGTAAATTACATTTATTCACAATATTGACAATGTTATAATTGACTCTTGTAGTAATAATAGTCGCACAATACAAAACAAGAAAGAAAAAAGCTAAGTGCATTTCATCCAAGAAGACAAATATTTATGACATACATAGACATCTGTATGCTATTTTAAAACAAATGACAAGTATTAGAATACTTTATCAATCTAAGTTTCATGTATGTTTTAATTTTAATTCATATTTTAACTATTGTGACAAGGCAACTTCGTAATTTTATTACTGACTAGCATGTGCCCGCGGCTTCGCCCGCGATAATTACTTCAAAAATTAAAAACTAAGAGCATAATAGTTAAATCATTATAATTATTAACACCTAAATCACGTGAACTACATACCACGATTAGATAGCGTCGCCTGGTAAAAGCTATCTCAGATTCGAGTTCCTTGGCCCAGAAAATCCCTGTATAGTGAGTTCCGTCCAAATCGAACGATGTTTAACCATATTTAGGTCTATGTTGATTACCCCTCTTCCGTGTTGGTTGAAAATTTAATATGTCTACGGGCCTTAACATTCTAAACAAATGAATCGACCAGCGTGGGCTTACAACATTCAAGCGATCGCGATGCTTTTATTTCCACGGTATGACAAAAATAGCCAAAGACAACTGCAATTGATTTGACATTGAAATGTATTACTGAAATCTGATGCTTTGACATCGCGAATCACGTTTTCTGCCAGTTTTTCACTCATAACTCGCGAACGAAAGCTAAAATTAAAAATTCGGCTTCGAGGTGCATTCGCCCACCTTTCAGTCCATCTATCTTTAAAAATTTCAGATCTCTGCGTTCAGTAGATTTCGATGGGCATCGTGGACAGACAGACAAACAGCATGTGCCCGCATGTGCCCGCGGCTTCCCCCGCGATAATCATTTCAAAAATTAAAAACTAAAAATTAAGAGCCTAGTTAAATCATTATAATTATTAACACCTAAATCACGTGGAGTGCATTCCACGATTAGGTAGCGTCCCCTGGTAAAAGCGACCTCAGATTCGCGTTCCTTGGCCCAGAATACCCCTGTACAGTCAGTTTCGTCCAAATCGAACAATGTTTGACCATATTTAGGCCTATATTGATTATCCCTCTTCAGTGTAGGTTGAAAATTTCATGTCTTCGGGCCTTGATATTCTAAATAAATGAATCGTCCAGGATGGATTTACAAAATCAATCGATCGCCCGCGATAATTATTTCAAGAATTAAAAATTAAGAGCATAATAGTTAAATCATTATATTTATTAACACCTAAATCACGTAAACTACATGTCACGATTAGATAGCGTCGCCTGGTAAAAGCGATCTCAGATTCGAGTTCCTTGGCCCAGAAAATCCCTGTATAGTGAGTTTCGTCCAAATCGAACGATGTTTACCATATTTAGGTCTATGTTGATTACCCCTCTTCCGTGTAAGTTGAAAATTTAATATGTCTACGGGCCTTGACATTCTAAACAAATGAATCGACCAGCGTGGGCTTACAACATTCTAGCGATCGCGATGCTTTTATTACCACGGTATGACAAAAATAGCCAAAGCCAACTGCAATTGATTTGACATTGAAATGTATTACTGAAATCTGATGCTTCGACAGCGCTAAAATCACGTTTTCTGCCAGTTTTTCACTCACAACTCGCGAACGAAAGCTAAAATTAAAAATCCGGCTTCGATGCGCATTCGCCCACCTTTCAGCCCATCTATGTTTAAAATTTCAGATCTCTGCGTTCAGTAGATTTCGCTGGGCATCGTGGACAGACAGACAAACACGTCATTTTATTATTTTAAGATAGCATGTGCCCGCGGCTTCGCCCGCGATAATTAGTTCAAAAATTAAAAATTAAGAGCATAGGCTAATAGTTAAATCATTATATTAACACCTAAATCATGTGGACTACATATCACGATTAGATAGCGTCACCTGGTAAAAGCGACCTCAGATTCGAGTTCCTTGGCCCGGAAAACCCCTGTATAGTGAGTTTCGTCCAAATCGAACAACGTTAGACCATATTTAGGCTAATATTGATTATCCCTATAATAATAATAATAATAATAACAATAATAATAATAATAATCCTCTAAGGTGTCGGTTGAAAATTTCATATTATGTTTTCGTGCCATGACATTAAAAACAAATGAATCGACCAGCGTGAGCTACAACATTCAACAGATCGCGATGCTTTTATGTCGAAGGTTTGACAAAAATAGCCAAAGCCTAGTGTAATTGATTTGTATTACTGAAAACTCATGCTTCGAAAACGGAATAAATACACGTTTTCTGCCCGTTTTTCATTCATAACTCACGAACTAAAGCGAAAATTAAAATTCCGGCTTCGAGGTGCACATTCCGACCCTTTAGTCCGCCTATGTATAAAATTTCAGATCTCTGCGTTCAGTAGATTTCGCTGGGCATCGCGGACAGACGGAGGACAGACGGAAGACAGACAGACAGACGGAGGACAGACACTTCCTTTTATTAATATAGATTATTGCAAATAATCTAATTTGACAACACATTGAGCTCAATGTTATTTTAAATACTATCTTATTAAGTGATAGACTACTTCAATACAATAAAAGTATGTTTATAACAACACAATAAAAGCCTAATTCTAAACACGTATTTTAATTAACTGTTCTCCTTATCTCATGTAGACTTCAGCTGAATGTTTTAATATTTAGTGGTATATAGGCGGAACTCATCTAACATTCAATCTGTAATTATACCACAGGAGAAATATGTAGCTAATCCTCTATATTAGGGAATATAAAATATATTCTACATGGCAACCATTGAGGTCCCAATAGTTCGGGATGAACTCAACTTTTGCTTTCCCAGACGTTGGATAGGTCGTGGAGAGCCTCAATCATGGGCAGCGCGTTCACCTGATTTAACTCCCTGGGATTTTTTTGACTGGGAATTCATTAAGTGTGCTTATCTTCTAAATGGCATTACAGAAGCGATTCAAAAGATAACAACTGAAATGCTTGAACATGTGTTCCGTGAGACAGCCGATCGCTTTGAGCTCTGTAGTGACACCGACGGTAGCCATGTAGATACGACTAATTAAATATGGCCATATGGTATGTATTTTGTTCAAATATGTATATAATTTCGTGTCTTGTAGGTGCATTTTATAATTCCTATTATTTCACAAAATAGATACCATTTTTATAAACGGCCTGTATAATTGCATTCATGTAGTCTTAGCTAATTTAACATTATTGGACCAGACATATTTAATTTATTTTCGTACTACTCTTTATAGGTAGGCCTAAATATTCCCAAGTTCTTGAATACAGATTTAAAAATCTTGAATAAAGAATAACATTTCTTGAGTAAAGTTATTTGCTATAGCTGATTTAAATACAATATTTGTAGAAGTTTGACCAAGATCCACGCGCCACAAATTATTTTGGCAACACTGATATAACCATCCAATGCGGTAACGCTGCAGCATCATGGGGACATTTCCAAATTCTTATTCCCTAGAGGAAATATTTTATTTTTAAAGATAATTAATATTATTTTAGCAAAATAAATATAGGCCTACTAACATGTAAAATACCTTAATGATGTTATTGGGTGTGTGTAAATTAGATAATACAATATATTTTCATTATTGTACGTTCAAAACAGAATGAATCTGTGATCTGGGAATTTTGTCAAACTTGCAAAACGATGAAAAATTCGAGCTCTGTATCTTTGAAAACTTAAATTAAAGAGAAACTAATTACATTTATGCGGAAATAACCATACACAATTTAATGGAAAGTATAGAAATAATCATAAATATACACATTCAAAAGAGTCGTGAGTGAATTCCATGTGAAGAAAGTAGAAGACGTAGTTAACCAAGAAATTGCAATTTCTTCTTTATTACAATATTTGGCAGATACTTCCTTTCATATAACCGATAACCAAATAATACTGCGCTTGGTTCAGCACTTTCCTGATTAAAATGAAAAGTATTGATCGATAATTACAGTAGGCTATTTAGCCGACACTTAATTCCATATAAACAAATCGTTTTGCATTCTTGTAACAAAGTAATTATTTTGACGAAGTTTATGGGCAGTGCAAATAGTTAGCATATATTTACCATTCTCTAAAACCCAAAAAGTTACATTTATTTAACTCGCTAATTACGATAAATGTATTGGTCTATAATTACAGCATTTGACTGAGTTCTTTTAGCTAATTACAGAATTTGGGAAGCTTCCTTTGAGTGATGCCAAAAAATCATTCATGCTGTCAGTAAAATATTTCATTATAAGAGAAGCAGTTATTTAGATTATGTAATAAATATAACGTTGTTTCGGGTTTCAGAAAGTTAAAAAAAAGGAGTCTTGGAACAGCAACATGCGAGTACATTTTTTAGTTTATTTAAGTTATATGACACAAACCGGAATTACCGGATGGTAATTTCTTAAAGGAAATTTTACGTAATTTTGTAAATAAAGATTTTGGTGGACAAGCTTGATTTACATGCATTTGAATCAGAAATAGTGTAATTACTAAACTAGTCTCCATGCTTGTTGGTGAGAGTGAAAGAGTACAACCTTTCAGGCCAACAGATTTACTGCAAAATATTTAGCTGTCGAACGTAAGTCCTATGTAGAATGTAGAAATGTAATGTAGAAATGAACGCTTTATTCTATTTTTAAAATGGCAGAATATTTTATTGAAGTGAGATGTTAATATATTCCTTAATATTTTTTCTTCTTCTTCTAAACCGGACTATCTAGGATTGGAATGATTTACCTGCAAACGTAGACTACTATAAGAGCGTTTCACGTTAAGAATGCAGCATTGGATATACGGGACACTCATTTCCACGCCTTCCCTCCCCTTCAAACCCCTTCTTATCGGGCGGCACGTGCTTTTGGGCATCCAAAGCCGTACAGTCTGAAGCTAAGTGACCTCAACAAGTAGTATTTTACGAGTGGCAGTATGGCATTAGATTAGCATCTATTACACATTGAAAAATAAACTAATATATACTTTATTTATCTACCTAGGTATACAATTCATATAATACATTACATAAATTACTGACATAAAGTAAAAAAAAACATTATATATCATTTACAATAAATTCATGAACTGAATAAAACACTATGTTAACTATAAATTCACAGTCTTTCTTAACATATTTCAAAATTACATAAATACTTAAATCCTGAAACTTCGAAAGCGCAGGAGGTCATGCTCGGGGGCAGTTCAATTGTTACATTTATACAGGTCTATGTCTTACAATAGAAGTGTAATGTTAAACTAAAATTATCTTAAAACTAAGAAGTAGACAAAATATGATGAAAAAATAACAGAGGAAAAAGGGAAAAGCTGAGAGCAATGGCATGATTCAAGTGATATACGTAATAATAATTTGAATAATGAAAAAATTAAGAGGTAAAAATTAAAGTTTTATGATTTTTTTAAATTCTAGATTTAAAGACTTTATGACTACATTTACCTGGATGTAATTTGATTTTAGAATTATAGAGACAAGGACCGAAACCAGAGCTATATGTTAGACCAGCAGAAGTGAAACATTTGGGTTCTACTAAAGTACTTGTTTTATTTCGTCCTGTGCTGTTTTCATGTGAAACAGTAAGCAATTTTGTCTTACTTTTATTGTAGAATTTTAATGAAGAGTATCTATAAATTGGTGAATGTTAAATTCCTGTACATCAAACTCGCAATAGATTAGTTCAGTGGTTTATCCCAGCCGCTTTTTTAAACAAATTGTTAATGGATTAAGAATAGTTTTAGAAATGCTTCCCCATCCAATAATACCATATTGAGTAATGGATTTGACTAGGGCTAGATAAACTACTCTTAGAGCATTAATGCCCATACAGTTACGGAGATTTACAAATTGATATATTCCTTTTCGTATTTTACTATACATATATGAAATGTCCTTATCCCATTTCAAATACTGATCAATAACAATCCCCAATAATCACTTCTGTAGATATTTTCAGAGAACGGCATTCGCAAACCGTAAGGTCTTCACAATCAGAGTTATGGATTATTAATATTAAATTTTCAAGTGGAATTGTTTTAATCCAGAAACTGTTAGAGAGAAAGGCGTCAAAACAGTTTGAGTTACATTAAGAGAAACTTAATATCCAACCACTTTTTAAAATCTTATTTATACCCGGATTAACATTCTTGTAGGCATTCTCCCACGTTAATTCACTGAAGATCACTGCCGTATCACCAGCATAACAATACGAGGCACCATTATATTTCTTCAGATCTGTTTTATGTATAGGCTATCAGATATAAGATTGGTCCCAGAATTGCTATTGAAATTTGCTATTGATTTAATGTCCCTTAGCAATTGATTAAAGTATATCATTATTTCAATCCTTTAGGCCTATAATTTAGAATATATATATATATACATTTTAGCCTAGACCCTAAAAAATCACAACTTAAAAGCGAAGGACCAAGATACCTGAAAAATGTAATTAGTGAAAATGGAAAGTAATTATGGAATATATATGAGATCATTTGTTATTAAGAATGTTAGGTTAGAAGAGCAAATGTACAATTAAATGTGTGAAAAGCTTATTTACTTTTGTATTGTTGACAGTAGAGATTATAATGAGATATTACAAATTTATAGAATAGATATTCTAGGTCATATACAATGTCAATTAATTACTTAATATTTCAAGATCAAAAAGTTATAATTGTATAGTATTAACATACCTTATATATAGTATAAGAAAAATTAGGATTAAAATGTTATTATCTGTAACAGTTCATTGAATTACACAGTAATGATAAGAAATATAGGTCTATTCAAAATCGTTTACATCATTACGATTTTGAATACGCTACAAATTTTTTATGATTCCTTTTTATGTTATGACAAATCTTGTGATTTGTGACGTAAAGAGTAAAAAATGCAATAAGTCATAAATTAATACAAGTTATATATAATTAGATAAAACCTTAAAAATATTAAAAAGTTTCTGTAATAAGAAACTGTCAATTATATAAGATGTCACTTGACCATTTAACATTAATTGACATATATGTAATACAAAATATTGTATTTCACAATGTATTCTGTATGCAAGTGGTTATATATCTAACGGTTAAAAATTGTTCATTGAGAAGATTGTGATAATTTAATATAATGATGTCATATTCAATATTTCAATTGTTAATCACTAATATTTGACTTTTGATTGGAGATTGGCAGGCATTTAATAACTTCATCTACAAGAATAGCAAAATAATTTATTATCTACATCATTAATAAGGCACATATTCTACTCAAATAAAAGTTCTTGAACCTCCAATGCAATTGTTATTACATATAAATCTCAGTTGAACATAAACCACTATAATGCGACTGCTATAATTATATGATACGACGTCTGTTGGGGAAAGCTATAGGTTCCACTAGCCTTTTTCTACGTGTCTAGTATGAGTGTATATTCAAATGTTCCGCTCAATGTATTTCTCAATCTCAGCGCATTAATATTAGTTGAGTCCGCCTGTTTCTGTGATTCCCCTCTCATCGGCAGGTGCAGCTCTAGCGGCAGCGTGACATCACGGCGTCATGTTAGAACACAGTTAGTTTCCTGCTTCCACACAAGACAGA
Source organism: Ectobius pallidus (assembly GCA_964059195.1). NCBI lineage: Eukaryota > Metazoa > Arthropoda > Insecta > Blattodea > Ectobiidae > Ectobius > Ectobius pallidus. Next base: position 135,118,886 of record CAXKWD010000003.1, read on the forward strand.
CGTGCTGGACAGCTCTCTAGAATCGCGCCAATTGTAGACAATAGAAACAGAGGTTTTCTATTAATTCGCAAATAAATACATAATACTTCCAGTTATAAGTATTATCGTGTGCTAGTATTCAATCTACATTAATTACAGTAGATTCAGTGTTATCGGCTTCTTAGATTATTCTAAAAGTTCGTGTATCAGTGCGGCAACGTTGTGCAACCAAGCGTTCACAATAGCTAGGCTATAAAGTTCATTAGAGTCAACATTCAAGTGTTAAATAATATTATATGTAATACAGCGACCCTTAAGATCAGTTTCATGTATAATTTACATTGCTGGCATAATTAACGAGAAATTATCGCCACGTGTTTCCAAGTTCCCGCCAACTCACATTCCATTGTGCAGTGCAAGTGCACCTATCTCAGATTCATTATACATCTTGTTTCAGTGTCTAATCGTTTTACAAATACATTATTTACCTATATGTTGTGAGAATAAATGTCCATAGTTTATTACATGAATAAGGTTTGTTTCCAATATTACATTCCGGTGATCCCTGTATTCCAGCAACCTGAGATTTATAAGTCCACTCGCTCTACTTTGGGTGTCTGCCCCATAAAACAGACTGGTCCTCCGAGTTACTAGAGATTCTTACTAACATCCCTACCCATCCTTGTGTTCCTATCGTAACGGAATATACCGTGCACAAACAACGTCGATCCTACATACTTGAGTCTTATAAAAATTAAACCATTGCCTTCAGACAGAATCTAGAATTGGAATCATAACTCATCAAAAATAGGACAAGAGCAATTAATAGTACTTATAAAAAGAAGATTAGAAACATAAGAAGAAGTCTAGAAATTTATAACCTATACATAAAAAAATAGAACCACCAAAAGTCAAATATTAGTGATTAACAATTGTAATATTGAATATGACATCATTGTATTAAATTATCACAATCTTCTCAATGAACAATTTTTAACCGTTAGATATACAACCACTTGCATACAGAATACATTGTGAAATACAATATTTTGTATTACATATATAAATCACCAGTAGTCAATGTTAAATGGTCAAGTGACATCTTATATAATTGACAGTTTCTTATTACAGAAACTTTTTAATATCTTTAAGGTTTTGTCTAATTATATATAACTTGTATTAATTTATGACTTATTGCATTTTTTACTCTTTACGTCACAAATCAAAAGATTTGTCATAACATAAAAAGGAATCATAAAAAAATTTGTAGCGTATTCAAAATCGTAATGATGTAAACGATTTTGAATAGACCTATATTTCTTATCATTACTGTGTAATTCAATGGACTGTTACAGATAATAACATTTTAATCCTAATTGTTCTTATACTGTATATAAGGTATGTTAATACTATACAATTATAACTTTTTGATCTTGAAATATTAAGTAATTAATTGACATTATATATGACCTAGAATATCTATTCTATAAATTTGTAATATCTCATTATAATCTCTACTGTCAACAATACAAAAATAAATAAGCTTTTCACACATTTAATCGTACATATGCTCTTCTAACCTAACATTCTTAATAACATATTACCTCATATATATTCCATAATTACTTTCCATTTTCACTAATTAAATTTTTCAGACATCTTGGTCCTTCGCTTTTAAGTTGTGATTTTATAGGGTCTAGGCTAAAATATCTACATATATATATATATATTCTAATTTACCCTCAAATAAAAAAGATGAAATTCGTCAATACTATAATTTAGTTTTTTCTCAAATAACACTAACATATGTTTTGTTAAGTTATAATCCTTCTGCATTCTTAGATAAAGACCTTTATAGATAAAAATTTGCTGTATGATTCATGAGGGAGACTGTACTCTGTGGATGGAAAAAGAGTTCAACAATGCAGGGAAATCCCTTTTTCCGAGAATAGTGTAACCTTGTCATTCAAACTCTGCCTGCAGGCAGCATTGTAACAAAGCCTGGAATAGCCCCATAAGGCCAATGCTGCATTCTTAGCATGAAGCCTTCCCAAGAAGCGAAAAGGCGTTTAAATATAGAACTACATCGCTCCACAATAGTATTTAAATGACAGTCAACAGAGACAGTGATACGAAAGTCACGTATAGCGACAGTGACAGAGACGATTAGGTTGTAAGCATGTTACGTACGTATGGTGTAAATATTTAGATTTTAATAGTACTAAGGTAGCTTAATAATAGTTTTCAGTACTAATAAGTAATACTTATTGTATAGTTTATAAACTTTGGTTATGTAACTACCACCGGGTGGAAACACATTTATAGTTAAATATTAATTCATTCTACACATTTCCATCGAGAAATATAACTACTATAATGGATTTCAGGGAAGAAAATCTGGAACTTTGTTCACTCAGTTATATTACACTGTACAACGAACTTGAAGTTTTTTCTGTCCTTTATATATGAAACTATGTGATTCTGTATAAGCAAAAGGTTCTGGATTCGTATATAAAAACCAAAATGGTCCATCACGTACCGTTTTTGTTATTTTCAAACTCTTCATTACGAAAGACAGCTTTAATTTGTGGACCAATAAAAACCCCTTCTTTTACCTTTGCCTCACTTAAATGTTTGAATTTGTTCCTGATATACAAGAAAGCCACTCCTTCTCTGTCCAGAGCTTTTACAAATATTTTCATCAAACCGAGTTTAATGTGCAATGGTGGAAGAAAAATATATTGCGGATTCCCAAGTGGCTTGTGTGATATCTTTTTGGTGCTAGGAATTATTTTTTTTTCTTGGAGGCCACTGTTAACGGATTTTTTTCTGTCACGGCTGTCCCATTCACAGAGAAAGCAGCAGAATTTAGTGTATCCCTGTGTCATTAAGTAAAAACCAAAATGTGGATTTTTGGGAAAATGGTGCGTAGTAAACAAACATTTATTACAGATTCGTTATTTTCAGCCAAAAATATACAAGAAACACGTATTTCCATCTAAGAGATATTTTTCATGTTGTAGGCCTACAGTGTTATTAATTAACCCTCGACGGAAAGAGAAACTTCAAAATTTCTAGAGAAAAGCAGATTAAATGATATGATACAGGTATAAAATTCATAGCATTTCTGAGATGCAGTGCTAACGGACAGGCAGTGTTTTATACCTCACCATTTTTTCTATCATAGGTAATCCCACGAGAGATTACGAGTTTATCGATAGAGTCGTGGCTGCTAAGCACGATCGAATTTATCTGATGTAATTCGTAATATCGTGTGGGATTTATTAGGACTATCCATGAATAAAATTTAACACATTATGATAAGCAATAATGGCTTTCTTACTTGTGTTATTTGAAATTAGATCAATATTGTGTTAGCTGTGAAATCGCCAAATGAATGAATGCTCGAATGAGTTATCAGATAT